>CAHIKZ030000405.1:827500-898521 GCA_903632075.3 Acanthosepion pharaonis | reverse complement strand
ATGTTGATTGTAATTAATATAATGCGCCTAATTTTATGTTTACATTTTTTTTTTAATTTTGTTGATTATGTAACCTTTTCGTTTAGCAATAATGATGAAATAAGTGGAATAGTGGAGGATTCAAAAACAATATCTATTTAATATCTTATTACGTGTAGGCAAAAGTATCCGGCGTTTTTTTTTTTGTTTTTTTTTTTAACGAGAGACTCGATAAACATTTGAAACCGTTTTTTCGCCGAGGACTTCTTCATACACCTAATATAATTACATGTTAACCCCAGATTTATTTTAGTATTCTATAGAAAATCTTGGATTTGGCCTGTACCAAAACCATGATGCAGTTTGCGAATATCCAATTGCCTCAGCCAAAAGTTAGCTTCCTGTTACTTCTTTTATAGGTTATTCAAATAATGCCGAAATACCTGCTTAGTTATTTTTTCTAAATTTACTATCATTAGAAAGAATGGTGCTCGTCTGAAATCGATATTTCAGCTCAAGTTAGCATTGTTACTTATCTGTAAAAAACATATAATTGATTTAGTGACTTATTTCTATATGAATTTATGTAACTAACTAAATAGTAATTGTTTGGATGAACTTTCTTCTATGATACCTAGATTTTATGAATTTAGGCACAGTACTAGATTTGTGGCAAGATCTCATACATTTACAGTTGAAATAGCTAAATGTAACCGTATGCTTTATGATAACAGTTTTTTCTACCGAACTTATCGCTTGTGGAACTCTCTTTCGGCTTCTTGTATCCCAGTGAGTTTTGATCTTCAAATATTTAAAATGCAATGTCAATCGCTATCTACTTTTTCATTCTTTTTATTTTATTGTCCTCTCTTCTTAATAGTAGTTTTTCTCATATTCTCTGACACTCATTAACAACTTGCATCTTAGTGGTTTTATTGCTTGGGTTGAAATTATTAAAAATCGTATGGAACTACCCCGCCATTCTGACCCCCTCTCCCGGGGCTGAAAGTTAGTAGCGAGGACATGTAACCATCCCCATCCGTCCCAATAGACGCAATGTCAGTAGATTCCGAATATTCCCCCAGAACGCTCACCCCAAGATACTCGTCGAAACTACAGTCAGTTCCAACAAAATTGCTGTGTTCGACATCACACCTGTGGTCACTGAAAATTATTATTATTATTATTATTATTATTATTAAGCTTTTTACCCCAAGCAAGGTGGGAAGCCACTAGCACGCAAGGGGTTACAGAGAGTTGGAGCAAGAGCAAATAGGAGTGATAGAGGAAAGGATGAAGAGAAGGGGTAGGGGATAGATCAAGTCATCTGGTGACGTCAATTGACATTACATTTGAATAGTTGGTGGAATCAGGAAAAGGGTAGGATGTACCACAGGCGAGAAGTGCGAGACATGAAGCTCTTGGAGTAGAAGAGACGGCTACATGTAGCAGTTTCAACAGTGGAAGGGTGAGAGCGAGATCCCAGCCTAGTTGAACAATTAAATTCATGAAGTCTGGGAACCAGCGAAAGCAGCTCATCGGAGCAGTTACCGTGAAAGTATTTGTAAAAAAGACAGAGGGAGGCGACGACACGTCCGTGAGAGAGCGACTGCAGACGAGATGCCAGATCAGGGCCAATTACATTGCATATCCGTCTCTGGATCTTATCAAAGACCTTGAGACAAACAAAAGGGGCTCCAGACCATATATGGCAGCAATACACCATGCAAGCGCGAATGGTTGATCTGTAGATTTGAAGGATCGATTCTGGTAAGAAAATTTTCTTGGCGCGGGAGTCGACTTTCCTTGCGGTGGACGAAGCTATTGACTCAATGTATTTGTTCCATCTCATGTCAGCAGTCAATATGAGACCGAGCAGTCGCAAAGAGGTGCTCTCGTGGAGTTGAGCGCCAGACATTCTAATGGGTGGCAGGGATGGTTCTTTGTGGTGACTAATATTTTGTTTTTGAGGCATTAACGTTAACCAACCAATTCCTGCCCCAGTCTACAATCGAGACTAATGGCCTGGTTAGTTTTGTCAGCGACACAAGATTTGTTTTTGAGGCAGGAGTAAATAGTAGTGTTGTTCGCGTAGACGCCTACTTGGGAACCTATGACCTCAAGAAAAACGTTAATGAAGATAAGGAACAGAGTAGGGCCTAGGATGGAGTCTTGGAGAACACCTGCGTTCGTGGGATAGAAGCTGGAGCAGAATCCGTTGAGAACGACCTTCAATCCACGGTTTGACAGAAATGATTGTATTAAGTCAAACAATCGACCTGAAATTCCACAACCCTGAAACTTGCGAAGAAGTCCGTCATGCCAAACCCTATCAAACGCTTTGGAGATATTTAGAACCACGGCACGAGCTTCTCTATTATTATGATAAGCTTGGTAAACAGTTTCAGTTATGGCCGTAATCACAACAGTTGTAGAACGGGCAAAGCGGAAACCATATTACTTGTCGGAGAGCAGATCATGGGATGTAAGGTGATTAACCACTTCGGCGTTGATTAAAGCATCGAATCTTTGCCGAAAAGGGGTAGGAGACTGATAGGACGGGTCAGAATGGTCTCCAGAGTTCTTAAAGACAGGAACAATTGATGAGGACTTCCAACAGCCTGGAAAACAATATTCACTGAAGCAGTGGTTATATTTGGAGAGGCCAGTGGTCAGTTCAGGCGCACATTTCTTCAGGACAATTGGTGGTATCCCGTCTCCACCACTAGCCTTGTGGGGGGTCTAAATTATAGATAATACCCAATACCGATGACGGGGATATGCGCAACTCGCTCAGTAGGGCCTCAGTTCTAAGGGGGAAATCGTGTGTGGGTACACTGGAAGAGTCGACCGTTGAATTGAATGAGAATTTCTGAGCAAAGCATTCAGCCTTGTCGGCAGAAGAGGTCAGAACCTCAAACAAAGGAGGTATAGAGGGTTTGCTATTGTTAATTACGCTCTAACAGAGACGCCAATAGCCCTTGTAGCCGAATTTGCGAGATGCAATACGTTCTTTGAGAAGTGCATTGCCCCGTGAGGGACAGTTTTGATAGCTGCTGAAGAGCATTGTCCTGAAAAGGACAGTTTATTGCATCTTGCTGCTGGCAAGGGTGGCTGAAGTGGCAAGCTGGAAATGCTGCTGATGGCGGGAGCTCTAGGCTGCTGAAACAAATCCAAAAGCCACACCCATACTTACTCATCTGTGATTCCTGATTCCAGTGGAAGTTACTCAAAACCTCACAAAAAGGTTCACCTTTCAAGCTGGAATCGTTTGTAAAGAAGGAGCATTCTGTTACCAAAAAGGATCCTTCAGCAATACACTCTGGACATGGTCACTCCCCAATATCAGCATCATCAGGGCATGACCGGAATCTTGCACGTGGAAAACACAAGACTTCTTCGCAGTCATCAAATCATTCAACATGTGTGAAATCTGAACATATTAATAATAATAATACATTCAACAAAATTACTTTTTACGCTTGTTTAAATAATTCTTTTAAGAAAATTTAAATAAACATGTTATTTTTACTTATTTAGATACTTAGATACTTTCATAAAACATTTGTCTTTTTTTTTTTGACTAATTTGTTTAATGTTAAATATCAGATGGCAGCAATGCTTATTAATACGAATGCTGTAGAGCTTCTAATTTACGACTGACAAGGCACATCTAAAGCATTTCTAGAAAAACACGATGAATTAAAAAAATACTATTTTAAATAAAAATTAACATAAGTCTTGTTTATAAAATTTGAATTAAAAATGAATAACACAGATGAAATATTAAAATATGTTATTAAAATTGTCGTGAAAATGAAATTGTTATCACTTTCGTTGTAAACGCCATTTGTTAACAATGAATTTAAAAGCATATGTGAGCGGTACGGGCTTAGATGTTTCTTTTCCACTACAATGCCCTCTTGCATTCGTCAGTTTTCTGTCAATCCGGGTAACATAATTTTTAACCTAGAGAACATTGGAGTTTCACAAAATTAAGTATAAGCGAAACGATTTAACTATTAGCAAATCCATACTTATTTATAAAAATTACAAAAGATTAAATTTAAACAGAAATGTTATTTAAAACAAAAATTGATTTTAAGAACGATAGGTCATTTCTGTTAAGAACTGAAATGGGACGAGATATCAGATATGCTGGTTGATATAAATAATAATACTGAATTTATTTAAGAAATTCAGAGTTTTAATTTTCAGGATTTTGAGTGGACACACTCGATTATTATTTTTGTAGATAAAAGAATGAAGTACCAAATTCTTCAATGTATAAAATGAAATTTTTGACACTAAAATGTTTCGCCAAAATCTATTTGTGTCTTACACACCCAAGCTATGAGTAAGTAAGATAAACGCTGTTTCCGACATTAAACAAAAACTATAAAAGCAAGATCTCGAAAACAAACAATACGGATGCGTTATAGATAGAGAAGGTAAGCACTACCCGTTTCTACTAATAAGATAATTTGAAAAGCAAAAGGGATTCCATATGATTCCATATGATAAGAGTTTAGTGGATTTTACTGGTTGAAATAAGATGGCTAAGTAATTAAAACTAAAATTGGACACAGAAAAAAAACTAATACTTGTTTAGTTGTGCATATGGGTGAAAAATTCAGAGGAAAAAATAAGCGATATCAACAAGGTAATGAATGGGATTTTAATTGAGTGATTTGTTTTTTTTTTATAGCTTATCTTCCCTTTGTAGGTTATTAAAGCCAAAACATTTTTGGGGTTGTAAGAATAATTCTTTTTTTTTTTCTGGGGGGCGGCATAGCAATGATTTATCTAGATACAGTTCCTTCTGTTTAACCCATAGGTGGAGGAGAACAAAATGAGTAATTACTCATTTCTGCTTTCTGATTTCGCGCCGCTATACGAAATAAAAGGGATCAGGATGGTATTCTTTTTGATATTGTATTCAAAGATGAAATGTTTGATGCCTTTCCAAATGAGCTTTTGAACCGAAAAATAACAGTAAACATTTTTTTTATCTACGGTATTTTAATTTCTAATAACGAATTTTAAAACGAACATTAAAAAATCTTTCAACTACGACATTTGTTTCTCCCTAAAATAAGTCTTGACTATCGTTGTAACCAACTGAATAAGTAATAACCAAAACGGTTTGGAATGAAATAGTAACTATTATAACATCAATAAAATACAATACTCGCCAGTGGCGTGAAGTAGGTAAGCCACTGCTAATGGTGGACTACTTAGACAGCATATTACCCCCACTTACAATAGGACATACGCATTACTGTTCATAAGTACAGTATATAATAAATATAAGTGTGTGTCTTATAAATTGGTGCGTCTTATTTTTAGAAAAATACACTAATATTTTCTTGTTAAAACTCTGAAAGCACTTTCCTTTTCGCTTCATCTCATCAAAACTTTGGCGCCTTTTTTAGAGTAAATATATTGGAAATTGGGAGCATATACTGGAGAGAGGATTAATAAATAAGGCAGCATTAAAATACAGAGAAACTAGTTAATGCGGTTCTAAGTTGTGGAACTTGGACTTTTTTCCTTGTCTTCCTTGATAAAAATGCAAAATCATCCTCATATATTTTAATCCTGTTTTTTCCTCCGTTAGTTGGTACGTTAGCGCGTGCGTTACGTCTTGTCATTACTCCAGATAAATGATGGACCATTCCGTTTTGAATGTGAGGAAAGCCACCAGAAAAATATATATCCGAAACGCTTCATGACTTTAATGAGAAAAAGAAAACATGTATAATAATAAGAAGAAATAAATAAATAATGAACTGGTGATAGAATGCTCTTCTGCGTTTAACGTTTGCTTCATTTAAATGGGAAACCTTTTCAGTTTTGAATCTTTTCATTTGTAGTCTCTTATTTCTTTAAATAATGGCTTGCCTTAATACCAATGAATGCTGCATTGATATTTTGTTGAAAGTCGTTAACTTAAAATATTTAACGATGCAGTAGGGAAAATTCCACGAGTACTTTGTAACTGTGGAATTCGCAAGGAGCTTATTCAACCATTTAAATTAAGACTTATGATTCACCAGGAAATTCAAATAGGAAAAACGTGAAATTTTAACGGGCATTGCTAGCTTCTCATTAATAATACATTTTTATAGTAGTTTAATAATAATAATTTTCGCTATTATTATGATTGTTCATGTTGTTGACGTGATGAATTTCTTTCTCTTTTTTAATCATTTTCTTGAAATTAATTGATATCCAACGGCAGCCAATAAAGTAAACCCCGTAAAAACAAATAAATAAGATAAATAAATAATGAAAAATAACACCAAACAGTGCAAAAAAACAACGCCCCACCTCACTCTCCACAATACCTGGCCCTAAAAATCAGAAATGATTACCCCTTGTCCATCTTGACAGCTTAACACTATCCCCCATCCTATTTTTCTTTTCATTTTCGCAATCCTTGTTGATCCTGTCGGCAAACAGGAATTAATCCGTCTCAATCCATATCAGAAACTATCAGAAAAGCCGCAAGGCAAAAGAAGAGAGCGCGAGGATTAAGAATCACGGTGGAGAAGGGGGCAGAGAACTGAAAAATAAGGAGAGTTTAATGACAGGAGAGGCGGACCCGGCTGAATCCGATTGCGGAGAACAGGGAGAAATGATTGTTCGTTCTTATCCACCTTTCCGCCTTTCGTCTTCTCTTGTGTATTTTTTTTTCTATTTCGATGGCTATTGTTTTTTATGGTTGAAATATGAAGCCTTATTACAAGGAATCACAGTTCTTTATCAACTGGTCTTTCTGACAAGAAGATAACATGCACGTTTATTGAAAATCATTAATCCTTGTACCTACAATATTCGATCCTTAGAAATCTATAAACATTTATAAACACACAACACACATAATATATGTTATATCAACAGGTATAAAAAAAAGATACGTCTTATGGTAAAACACGTAAAAAACAAAAGAGTGTAAAAAAAAAAAAAGTCACAAATTTAAAAAACAAAAACATGTAGAACAATCTAAAAAAGCATGCTATAATTTATGCTAATATGTTTTTAGATTGTTCTGCATTTTTGTTCATTTTGCTTTTTAAATTTGTGTCTTTATTTTATTTGTTTACTCTTTTTTTATGTTTTTACGCGTTTTACCATAAATCGTATCCTTTTTATACCTGTTGGTATAACATATATTATATGTGTGTGTGGATATAATTGTATGAGGATCGAATATATACATAATATAGAATATATATACGTACACACACGCACGCACGCGCGCACACACACATATATATATATATATATATATATATATATATATATATGTGTGTATGTATGTATGTATAGGGAGACAAAGGTGAAAGAGCGAGATAGAAAGATATAACATGCTGGTTAATAAAATTTGAAGAATAAAAAGCCAACAAAATGATACCAATAATGGCAGTAAAATTGATATTTATTTTATATTAATCATTTGACTGAATTGAAGCACGAAGAGAAAGATTTTCGGAATTTTCGAACACCGCTGGGTTGTTTCTCAACGATACAGCAAATAAACAAAGGAGTGGGATTTACTCTTCCGAGGAATGATGTTGTTTGATGTCTTCCTGTGTAAATGATACTCTCTGAATTAAACCAAAATCCCTCTTTTATCCATCAATGTGTAAATTTATTTTAAAATAACAGTCTTTCTTGCCGACTGTTGAAGGAGGACGCTAAAAGCACGTCCCTGATGTCTTCGACGTTATGAAATGGTAGATTGAATTGTGCAGCGACAGGAAAAATTGCTGTTGTTGGCCCTGATGCTTTTTTATTGTTACTGAACCGAAGACGGAATTCAGTTCCAGTTTCTTCAATATAATTTCCCTTTTTGCATTTGTGGCAGAAAAGCAAATATATACGATTTTAACTTATATATATATGGACCCTCCCGTCGGTTTCGACGTATGAGGATCTGTCAGCTTATTGATTCAGTTATGAAAGTTTATGCGCTAATCTTAAGTGGCATTTAAGACCCGCTAGTGATTTACAAAGGAGGCCACATATAGAGCAAGTGTGAGGATTGTGAGATGAGATCACTGTTAGATTGGTTGACCTTTCAGATCTTGCTCTTGCTTCTTGAAGGTGATTCAGACAAGCAGATTGAAAATTGCTGAGTTCACTAAAACACGTTGATCTCCATTTTACCCACTCCAAAGCTAAGTGCTCAAGGGTGTTATGTGGTATATTAACTGCTGACAAGTTGCTTTTCAGCTTGTCTTTTGTATCTTATGGTCGTCCTACATTCCTGTAGCCCTGATCTAACTGGCTGTACATTAGGATCTTGGATATATATATATATATATATATATATATATATATATATATATATATATATATATATATATTAATTTTAACTGTCCTAGTAATTTTGGTATATCATTATATCATAAGCTGACCTGCCAACTTTTGTTATTCCAGATTGAAGGAAACGGCCGGAACAGCTCTTTGGACACACCCTACTAAACATTTTGTCATGTTTTTTTAACCTTCCCTACAATCCAGACCATGTTGTTTCTTATCCTGAAAGAGAGCCTGACGGGGTTTTAAAGATATTGAGACATTGAGAAGATAGAGGAGGTTGTGGAGACCTTAGCTTTGGCTGACTTCCATGGGGCCTTCACAAAGTAGCTGGAGCGCTACAACAAGTACATAGTGTTTATATTAATGTCTGTACTTATATCCATTGTTGCCTTCTCACTTCTTCGACAAAGATATTCGAATGAATTTGTCCTGTTTTATTTCCTATTTCCTTATTTTACTTACTATCATTTCTTTCTTCCATTAGTTATTCGAAAAAAAGTTTCACTGCTTTTACTTCGCGTTTGTAAAACGCGTGCAAAACCCTCGAAATTACAGCAGACAACATCAGCCAATGAAATTAAGTTTACGTCATCGACCAATCTGATTGAGCCCCTCGCTAGGATCAACCAACATAGCAATTCATCATTTGTGTCACCATCTTGATGTAACTGCAAATATTCATCTTATGATAGCGAACTTCACTTTTTGAATCCCTGCACTATGAGTAGTATTAATTTTTTTTAAACATTTTTCTGTTTATTAATTTTTGCCCTTATTTTTTACAATATTGTTTAAAAATCAATTCACCCCAAACAAGGCGATAATGCCACTGCGACGCAAGGGGTTACTAGGAGTGAAAGAGAATGAAAAGACTTTAGAAGGAATCGAAAACACACTCTTAAACAAGGAACAAATGATAAACCTCTAATCCTGTTCAAAAGACCGGAGAGGAGTACAAAGCAGACGATAATAATAAAAATAAGTTCTTATTCTAAATAATTTATAAACATTTTCATTACTATCTCAGACATCTTCACATATTTTCTGACTTCATTTGTTCTGTCTTAATTCTTCCTTGGGTGTCTTATTGTTCCATCTTTTCCAAAATGGCTTACGGCTCCAGTGAAATAAATAGGAGCAGCATGAGTAACTTCTATTTTACAGTATCCTCAGCTCTTATCTAATCCTAACTCTCAGTTTCATCTAGAGGTTTGCTTGACAAACTACTCCTCCTGCTTAAAAGATTTTCATTTCGTCAATTAATTTATTTATAGTTGGATTGGTGTGCAGGTAATGTGATGCTTAGGGACTCGGAAAGAGCAATCAGCTAGCAGAGTTCGAATTTCGGCCGATTTCATTACAGGAACAGGATCATTCTCACATCTTATCTTGTGAAGCCTTATATTCGAAATATTGTGAAACTCTTATATATAGGAGGCACGGTTGAGAAATGGGAGAGCCGAGTTCAAATCCAGTCAAATTCATTACATTCACTTACGTGCTAATACCTTTCCCAAACCTTTTCTTCTCCTCCAGCGGGTTCTATAGCTTTGGATGGCAACTGGTCTACCGCAGAAATAAAGGGCAACCTACTGCGGGAAAAAAGACATGTATCGAAAGATATATGATCACCTACGCGTGTATCACGCATGACACATAACTGATTGATATGCCATGTCACTTCAAAAAGTAGGCAATCATGGCTCTCCATGACATCCTATTTTCCCCATTCATCCCATCCCCTGTTTTGCCATACATTTGTAAAGCTAATTAGGTAGCTTACTTGTTTCTCTCTTGCCTTCTGTATGTCTTGTGAGTGTCGATTTTTCCGGGTCGCTCTTTCTCTCTATGTGTACTAAAAATTTCAACTCTCTCTTTCGGGTTCTAAGTAAAAGTGACTTTTTGGTTTCCAATTTTCTTTAGAACTTTATCGTTGCTTACATACATTGTTCAGGGTATTCTCATTATCCTTCTGTAGAGCCACATCTCCGTTACCTCAAGTCTCCTATCCGTCTGTGAGAAAATTGTCCAGCATTTACTTACCTATAAGAGATTTTTTTTATATTCTATAACTGTCCAGCATTATATCCTTTGTTTCTAACAAACTTTTTTCCTGTTTCTAAAGATATATTTTTGGAAAGGATCTTTTTCTATTCAGATGCTCCTTCGGATTTCGGTGCCACATTTTCCGTCAAACGATATAAAAATTAAAATTTTGTTGAGGATAGGCGTGGCTGAGAAATCGTGGAGTTTTTCTTTTTTTTTAACACTGATACGAAATAATGTACTTTTCAAAAGTTTCCTTTTTGTTACATCAATTGTTCTCTCTGCTAAGATAAGTGTGGAATGTACCGTGAATGATAACTCGATTTCTACAAAGTGATGTGTAGGTTTGGTCAGGATTTCTCTCTGTAGTAAACCTTTATAAACGATATTCGGGTCAGGTGCGTAATAAATTTGACATTATCTTGACTGTGTAGAAAACCTTCTTACATAGAGCATGAAGATAAAAATACCGGCTGACTTAACATTAAGTGATAAATCGTCGCTATAACAGGAACATTAATTGAATATGCTCAGAAATTCAAACATTTGGGAGATTTTCACAAAAATTGGTGAACCAAATTGTCAATCGACACATTTCAAAAGGCACACACAGACGCACACACACATATATCAAATATATCAGAATATATATAAATATTATTATTTGTATAATAATTTATCTTCTTATATATATATATATATATATATATATATATATGTTTGTGTATTTAGGCAACAATCCTTCTTTCATGCACATTTCATTGAATACGATAAACAAAGTGCTTTTATGTAGTTTTTTTATACAATTTCTCATGCGATCTAATAATTTTTTTCTTTACAGATAGTAAATTTTATAAAAGCTGTCCGAATGTTCTTTTTATTCGAGCGCTTTCGGCTATACATTTAGCCATTTTCAAGGATTAAATATTTTAACTGTTGAATAAGAAATAGTTTGCTGCATGTATGTTTTATAAAATATTTTCATTTTTTGCAAAACACGGTCAAGATATCGTGTCCATGTTCATAATTAATATTATTAAGTGTTGTTTTTTTTGTGTTATTAATAAGGATTCCATTATTTTTAGTCTTTCTTTTGCATGTAGATGATGCTATTATATTAGTGTTGTCAACAAGTATGTTACGAATAGTGTCCGGCAGGTTTCCATGAATATTTAAATGAGATCTAATTGAGCTATGATCAGAAAGGTGTAGAGTGAGTCTGCGTGTCAAACATGTTGTAGTGTGGCCTATATAATTATTTACGAATTTAGAGTGATCAGGAATACAATTCCTTAATGGGCATTTAAATTCGTAAATAATATTTGCCTTATTTATCCGATGAAAGGAATTCGAGAGATTAACAATAATAATGATTATACTTAGTGTATATTATTCGACTTTAGAAATTTGAGAAAAGTTGTTAAAAATTGGAATTTTCCGACACGTTCGTGTAATTTTTTAAACGAAAAATAAAATATAGTTGGACATTTTGGGAGTGAATTTATTATTTATTATATTTTTGCGCATCTATCATATTACTGATGAAATAAGTAGTTTCAGGTTTAGGGCCTTATTATGGTTTGCCACAACTAGGGTTATGTAGGGTTTGCAGATGGCTTTCTCTGGAAGTGGCTCAGATAGCGAAAGCGGCTTGGATTGAGAAAGCGGAGAGCCGAGTTCGAGTTCCAGTTGAATCCATGTGATAATACGCTTGGGAAAGAAATGAATCCTCTTCTTCTCCCCTCCCAGACTATGGGAAAATAGTAGGACAGACCAGATTCTATAGCCTTGGATGGCAACTGGTCTACCGCAGAAACCTATTGCGGGAAAAATCTGCCTCGTCAGTCATGTATCGAAAGATACATGATCGCCTACGCGTGTATCACGGATGGCACATAACTGTCTTCATTGAATATGTCTAAATCCCTATCTAAACATATAATGTGTGAATTTATTTTTAAAATGTATTTTAAATCCAAATTTACTGCCTTATATATATATATATATATATATATATACAGGGTGCGGTGGGTAAATTTTTGCCATTCTACATATTTTTAATTTCGCTCATGCGCGTTGTTTGTTTTTGATTTTGTCAACTACACACTCTGTTGGGCACCGTCTGTAAGATAAAGAACACCATGGTGCAATTCACTCTGTTAGAAATTTGGAAACAGCATGCTGTACTGCTTGGTATTCGCGCCGGACGCTCAAATACGAACATTTCAGAGTGCTTGGAATCTGAGCCCAGTGCAGATGATTCGGAAAGTTGCATAATATATCCAGTCAACATCATGGTTTTTTGAGTGATCACTTTTAATGGTGATGTTATGTCTCCATTGATTTTCCACACAGAGACTCAGTCTCAACATGGATGTCCACTTCAAGTGCCTTGAGAAGGTCATGATGCCCTGGGGTATGACGGTGGTTAGGATAGCCCTATATTTGGCAACAGGATTCTGCATCATGCCACACAAGCAGAAGAACAAAGTCATGGCTGTCAGACAATTTCTGCGACCACATTTACCCTAACACCAGACCACCTAACTCCCCAGACTGTAACCCCATTGATTATTGTGTTTCGGGCGAATTTGAGAGCGAGATCGACAAAACTTCTTGTAACACCAAAGATGAACTGAAGGTAAGGATTATGGCATTCACCAACTTAAACAAGGAAACCGTACAAAATATTTACAGGAGATTCCAAAGTGGTCTACAGGCTGTGGTTGAAGCCAATGGCGATTTTATTGAACAAATTTCAAGATATTTTTGTAATTTTGTAAATATATCTTTTAGAATATGTTAGAATCATTGTTATTTTAATTTTGACAAATGCCAGTTTGTCCATCGCACCCTATATATATATATATATATATATATATATATATATATATATATATATATATAAGAAATATAGTTTTAAGGTGTGCTATATTTATGGGATAAAGTGCTCGATATCAGTGATAGAGCGTATGTAAATATTTTATATCTATCTATCTATCTATATATATATATATATATATATATATAGGTATATATAATGATAAATTGTCGTTATTGTCGTTGTTACACACATATAATTAAAAGAATTAGATAGGTTAGTTAATAAATCAAGGACAAACGAAAGGGTACCAATATAATCAGTACGAAAATCATTTATTAAATATTAGTTATTAACCATATGACAGAAATGAAGCACGGAAAAAAGGTATATAAGTCCGGAATTTTCGGACACGCCTGTGTCCTTCATCAACAGAGCGAGAAAAAAAAAATGGAGAAATAGGGATTACTAACCGAATGATGTTTTTCAGATTATGTATTTTATGGTGGAAAGCATATTATTAGCAAAAACCCAATTTCTGTCTGATCCCTCGCTGTGCGAATCTTTTCATGAAAATAAACTTAAATTTAAAATTCTGATCGGTCTAAGAGCGTTAGGCCTGTCTCTTATTAGTAGTAGGGGCAGTAGGAGTGTAGGGGTAAGATATATCGCGTGTAGACAGCGTCTCCGAAATTTGTCAATTTCAGAAGAACGGGCTGCAGTTAAGATAAATTTCCGAAAAGAGCATCTGACGAGACAAAAAAGGGAGGAGGAATAAGGGAATGTATAGTAATAAAGTATAATGAAAAGAAAAGAAAATAGCGAAGAAACAAATGAAAGGATAAATCTTTGGTGTGGTCTATAGTTAAAAAATGGGGGGGGTCAGAAAAAAACAGAGAAGAAAAGAGTATATATGTGCATGTGTACATAAGTGCACATAGCAGTGTGTAAATATGCACAAGTCACCACACTAAATTATGAATCTCAATACACGTAAAGATATGAATACATATACAAGATTAATATTTATCTACACTAACATTCCACACTCCTTATATTCGTAAAGGAACTATAGTTGTAGAACTAACGATGATATAACTAAGGGTGACTGGAAAGTAGCCCTGAGTGTACATGGCAATATTTCCATTACAGAATAGTACGTAATGAGGGAAATCAGGTGGCAGAACATAAAATATAGTAGGCATCAGATAGCTGTTAAAATATAGTAGGTCGGTGATGGCTGTTAAAATTTGGAGTTGAAATGTGGGGGGAGGGCCTACTCATCCGAGGAGTGGTGTTGCTGATAATGGGTTTCGATATGGAAATTATATTCTCTGCGTAAACCCAAACCTCGGTTTAGTCCCTTTATATGGGTATTTACTTGTAGGATATACTTAATTTCCATTCTGCGTCTATCCTCCCAGCTGACGAACCCAGATGCTAAAAGCATGCACCCAACATCATCGATGCTATGATCAGGTTGGTTGAAGTGTACAGAGATCGGTTAATTGTTGTTGTTGTCCCTGAAGCTTTTCTTGTGGTTATTGAACCGTAAACGGAACTCTATTCCGCTTTTTCCCACATAATTTCCCTTCTCGAATTTGTGATAGAAAAGCAAGTATACGAGTATACAAAAACAAATACCATTGGAATCAACGGACAACATGCCAAAACCTACCTAAAACTCTTATCCGGATAAAGTTTCGAATAAAAACGACAATACTGAAAAAAGAAAGGGAAAAAAGGCCCATCGGCAAACCGACTTACTCTGTAAAGTGCCGGACTGCCCAGACAATCAAAAAACGCTTAACAATGTTAGATCCTATGAAAGGATGGCTCTAGTCCTAACACGAGTTTCACGCTCACGCGATCTTCAGACGTTCACGTAGTCTCAAATAGACTGCTTGAACCATAATAGCTTCATCCACATGTAAAAAAAGGCTAAAAAATAATGAAAGCATTAATAATAAAAAGAAAAATGGAACACTTAATTATATCAACTATGAACATGGACACGACGTTCTGACCGTGTTTGGAAAATAAAAAAAAATTCTTATCACTTTACGCATACATATAAATCTACAATTAAAAATAATAATAAAAATCCTTGATAATAGCTAATACAATAGCCGAATGTGCCTTTCATCCCGTTTCTTGAAGTAAACTTTGGTATTGATGCACTGGTTCGATTCCAGAAAGCTGTTATGGATAACACCAATGGCGGACCAGCAGACAGTGACCGCTGAAAGAAATTTCGGTTTTGGAACGAATTTGGCTGCTCGTTAGGATCAAGCCATTGAGCCTATCGTTTACGATTATCATAAAGGATCCATTTCTCCTCACAAGTCAATATTAAAACAAGAAATGGATCATTCGAATTTCGCAGGTGCATTTTTACCGAATTCATGTGGAACCCGTTTATCGAGTTTCTTCACTTTGACAATGTTCGTGAGATGGTCCAGTTTTGTTGAAATGCTGACACCCATTATCTGAGACATTTCTCTGACACATTGATTGGGTTTTGTTCAATTAGTGTTTTCATTTGTTGATTGTCAATTGCAGATGGACGTCCTGTATCACCTTGATTTTCAAGACACATGTCCACTGTTGAACTTCAGAAACCAGTACCGTAATCTCTGATCAAAAGTAGATCCGTCACTTCATGCTCTGTTAATATTGGCAGCAGTTTGATATGCATTATCACCAAGCTTGAAATCACACAAAAAAGTAAACGCATCTTTTCTTTTTCCAAGTTCAAAATGCGGGGTATATAATATTTTTCAGGTTAAATTCTGAAAGAGATCGATATAAAATTATCAAAGTGGATACGATAATCCTTAAGAATGAATAATATATTCTTGTGCAACTATTTTAATAATATATTAGAACACAGAAAACGTGTTCTAAAATCGGACATTATTTTCCGAAAAACTTTAAATTCTAAATTTGAAGTCGATGATTAGTTTAATGAGTATAAGTATATATGGTACTAATTCAAGAGATTTATCAAACCATCTGACCCTGACGAGCGGTATTACGCAAAACTGTTGAGTCAGTCAGAGGAGATAAGTCCATTGAACATTTATTGAATATCTATTCATATAGAAAAGGCATGAATTCGTATATCCCTGTGCTCTTTATAATGATAGATGGCAAAATATAAATTCACTGACATGCACCAACGGTCGATAGAGAAAAGAGTTGGCGATGGAACATTTGAACAAATCACTCTTCCATATCGTTCCGGTATTTGAACCTCTAAGCTCTTTTCGTGTAGACGTGTGTGTGTGTTTCTGTTTCTGTGTGTGTGTGTGTGTGTGTGTGTGTGTGTCTGTGTGTAGTGTGCGAGGGATAGAGAAGGGGAGAGAAAGAAATAGAGAGAGTAAGAATTGTTAATTTCGACGTGAAAAGTAAAAAGGAAAAAGACCAAAGATCAGTAAGAACAATGGCAAGGACATTTAATTTGAAATAGTTTAAAATATACGGATAAAAGAATACTAAAATGTACAAAGGCATATGACAAAAATAAGGAATAAATGTGATAAAAGAAAAACAAAGATAAAAAAAACCCAAAGGCCCGAACGAAAGTAAGAAAATTAGAAAAAAAAAAAAAAAAAAAAAGAAGGAAAAGAAAGAGAGAGAAAATGAAAGAAAACAATAACAGAAAATCGTATGGGAAAATATAGAAGTTGGCAGAGAGTTTAAAACCGTCACAGTCGGTGCCACCGCGATTATATTATCGTTCATCAGAGTTATTCCCCTCTAGGGAGCTCTTCATCAAAAAACCGAGTGCTAACTCAGAGTCGATGCAACGGTCGTAATCAAGTGGGTAAAGTAGTGGGTAAAGCTTGGCAGGAGCTGGGATTAAATTGAAATAATGCAAGGGGAGGGAAAATCGTCATCGCTATCTTCTGCTTTGGTCCCCCGAGAGAGCGGCTTAATGTGTAAGAGTCGGACATGCTTAATCGGCTCTTCGCCCGCGATATGACAGCGATCATTGCCAACTCAACCAGCAGAGTGTAAAAGAGGATCCTGATAGGCAAAGGGAAGGCGGACGTATCTTGGACACAAGCGAAAGTTCGCTTTCTCCGCGACCCAACTCTCTCCCAGTATGAATTAACACCAATCCGATGTGGGTCTCAGAAAATAGCCGGGTGGTGTCTGCGGAACCAATTGGCGCGTTAAAGAGAGAAAGAAAGAAAGAAGGAAAGAAAGAACAAAAGAAATAAAGAAAGAAAAAGAAAGAAAGAAAGAAAAGAAAGAAAAAAGAAAGAAAGAAAAGATAGAAAAGAAAGAAAGAAACAAAGAAGGAAAAGAAAGAAATAAAGAAGGAAAAAGAAAGAAAGAAATAATAAAAAAGAAAGAAAGAAAGAAAGAAGAAAAAAGAAAGAAAGAAATAAAAAAGAAAGAAAGCAAGAAAGAAAGAAAGAAAGAAGAAAAAAGAAAGAAAAAAGAAAGGAAGAAAGAAAGAAGAAAAAAGAATGAAAGAAAGAAGGAAAAGAAAGAAAAAGAAAGAAAGAAAGAAGAAAAAAGAAAGAAAGAAAGTAAAAAGAAAAGAAAGAAAGAAAGAAAGAAAGAAAGAAGAAAAAAAGAAAGAAAGAAAGCAAGCAAGCAAGAAAGAAAGGACGAAGGGAAAGAAGGGAAAAAGCGGAAGTGAAGGAAGGACAAGGAAATATTTCAGGGAGGATGCAGGTAAGGGTGGAGAATAAAAAAATGAAGAAGACGAGTGGAAAAGTGGAATTGAGAAGGAAGAAAGAAAGAAAATAAAAAGTAGTTTGAAAAAAAAGTAAAATTTTGGACAAGAATAATTTAAAGTTGTAAAGGTTGAAGAAAATTAAAAAAAGAGAATGAAAATAAATATACAAAAAGAAAATGTAAAAGAAAAGAAAAAAAGTAAAAGAAAAATGACGAAATGAAAAAGAAGAAAAAGTAAAAGAATGAAAATGAGTAAAAAAAGAGGACGACAAAAGAAAAAGAAAAAAGATATTAAAAAGTACAATAACAAAGGAAGAAAGAAAGAAAGAAAGAAGGAAGGAAAGAAAGAAAGAAAGAAAGAACGAACCAACGAAAGAAAGAAAGAAAGAAAGAAAGAAAGAAAGAAGAAAGAAAGAAAGAAAAGGTTGATAAAAAGAAAGAAATGCTGACTTCTAATGACAGGACGAGATTTTGCATACAGAAGAGACGATAAGAATCAAGAAACCCAAGCTCCTCGAAGAAAAATGGTCATATAAACGTGAGCGTGCCTAGAAGTGTGAAAAATGGGAGATATGAAAGAAAAAGGCGAGAGATGGGAGGAGCTAGATTGTTTGGTATAAAGACGGAAAACGATTCGATGGCCGTTCAGCGGGTTTCCTTAAAATCGAGTGCCGGATTATCTCTCTTGTTGTCTCTAACACTGACTTGTTATTATTAGCCTTATCTCTCGTTTACAGAAACCACACATCCTTGTCTTACTCTATTAAAGCACTTTTTACCGCCTAGATTCCCGCCTATTTGGAAAATAAGCTCATCAAAGAAGTTCAAACTACATGACGCATCAGAAAGAGACAAACGATAAAAATAATAATAAACGTGAAAAATGTTTCGAATATTTATTTCCATTGCTATATGATATTTATTATTAACAGTAATTAATAATAACTAGGCATACAGTTGATAATTTAATTAAGTTAATGATTGAATAAGCTTCTAGCGAGTTCTATGCACATGGAAATTTTCCTAATCCATTGTTAAAATTCTTTCATTTTCTTTTCTTTCTTTCTTTCTTTCTTTCTTTCTTTCTTTGAAACTAAAGTGCGTCTCTGATATGTCTTTTCTGTCTTAGATTATATAGAAAAATATAAATATTTCCAGTTGGATTAGAAGATCAATAAATGATATATTTTCTTCATATTCCAAATATCCACACGATCAGTCAGAAAAAGAATGTAAGATGTAAATTATTGAAGGGTGATGTAAACTAAGATTGTACATTCACTTCGAGCCTTCATTATATTTATCATACAATTAAAGACACTAATAAATCCAATTTTTAACATATACGTAAAAAGAGGATTCATACCTTCCCCAAGAGTATTAGCACGTAAGTGAATGTAATGAATGAAGAATCGGAGAGGAATACATTACATTTACTTACGTACTAATACCCATGAGAAAGGTATGAATTCTTTTCTTCCCGCCAGCTGTGGGTAAATAGCAGTACAGGTTGGGTTCTATAGCCTTTCTACTGCAGAAAGAAATGGCAACCAACTGCGGGAAAAATCCGCCTCGTTGGTCATGTATCGAAAGATATATGATCGCCTAAGCGTGTATTACGCATGGCACATAAATGACTGAAGTGTGTTAACATTTCGAAAATCTGAATTCAGCACACACGTCGTAAGTTATACATGCGATGTTTAAACAACCAATGAAATCAAAGCAAAGTAGCATTTAAAAATTAAGACATAATTCTGCGTTATTTCACTTACCAAAGATTTCTGATGAAGTTGAAAGAAATAACAAAACATGTTAAATTTGTAAGTCTTTTTCTACTTGTTCCTTATTTAATCCTTTATATATATATATATATATATATATATATATATATATATATATATATATATATATATATATACGTATGTGTAGATTTAATAGGTCAGTTTATGAAATTCAAGATGATAAGAATATTACCAATAAGACTGATGGTATTTATTTTAAATCAAGATCAAATGTGACAAAACTTGTTTTGATGAATTCCTATTGCCTATATGCACCTAACCGAAGTTATATCTATCTATCTATCTATCTATCTATCTATCTATCTATCTATCTATCTATCTATCTATCTATCTATATATATTAAATATATTATAAATTAATTGATTTAAAATATGTTTTTTTCAAAGTTTGTTCTAACCACGTTTCAAAAAATAGAAGCTAAAAGCCCCGAATTTTTGAAACATGGTTAGAACTGTAGCGGAAAAAAAAATATTTTAAATCAATTAATTTATAATATTAATGCTCTGTAAATTTACATTGAGCACTATTTTGTAAAAATAAAACTATCTATAAGAACACTGGATTATATATCTTACTGTTCTTTCTTTTATATATATATATATATATATATATATATATATATATATATATATATATATATATATATAAAGAAATGGACAAAGTCCGACAATTTATTAAAGACATTTTTTTATGTTTAACCATCTTTTATAGATAAGTATTTTTAGTAAATGCTGTTTATAATAAACAGTATTAAATAACATTTACCGGCCTGAATGTCTGAGAAATTTTCAAAGGACGAATATTTTCTATGAAAATTACATTCAGGCCGGTAAATGTTATTTAATACTGTTTATTATAAACAGAGCATTTACTTAAATAAATCTATCTATAAAAAAAATGTTAAACTTAAAAATGTCTTTTTAATATATATATATATATATATATATATATATATATATATATATATATATTTATATATAATCAGTTTTATTCACAATATTTCATCGTTTTGTTGTCTTTTTATTCCTTGAATTTAATTAACCGGCCTATTAAACCTACATAATATAAGAAGCGCATACACTAACCAGCTTTTGCTATTATTCTTCATATATTTGTATATATATATAAATACATATATATATATATATATATATATATATATATATATATATATATATATATATATATATATATATATATATATATATATATATATATATATATATATATATATATATATGAAAAAAAAAGGCATGAGGAATGTATCTAATTTTAGCCGATGCTTTTCGTCCATTGACCGACTTTATCAATGTAAAAGCGACATGAATTCATTTGTAAACAATGTATCTAATCAAAACAAAGATAAAATGTTGTTAGTTACCAGAAAATTATAAACGTTTATAAATATTCATAAGTTCAACTGAAGAATTCGTCATTTTTGCATACTCGAAAATAATTTTTCATATGAAGTATAAATCCGTGGTGTTATTTTTCGGCTATCCGGTAGAGAATCCTTGATGTATTTTTATGAGCATTGGAGAATGATTTCTTCAATGCTGTACCTGAGAAAGTTCTTTCTACTTCTGAAAGGAATAAACGGGTGTTAACATTTGTATATATTTTCTGATTTATGTATATATATTTTAGTTTTCCATGTCGACAATTTGGGAATATTCTCAGATATAATCTGAGTAGATATATTGTTTTCAAATAAAATGGTTTCGCTTTTGCCTCGATAAAGTCCGTCAATGGACGAAAGGCGTCGGCTGAAATTAAATACAGTTTTCCTAATTTATTTTTTCTTCTATTCATATTGTCCTCTCTACAGATTATATCTGAGAATATACATAAATTCGGTTGGGATAAATGTGATAAATTCCCAATTTACTACAACAAACCTCCTCTCTTAGGTTAGACCCTGGGGTCAAAATCAAAGATTTAGAGCAAGAAGAATCTTATAAGTACCTCGGTGTAGATGAAAATGAAGGAATTCGCCATAAATAAATGAAAGAAATAGTGCGAAAATTATACTACAGAAAGGTGTGAGTGATATTAAGAACTGAATTAAATTCTCAGAAGAGAATTATGGCGATTAATAGCCTCGTCATCCCAGTGGTTCAATACAGTTTAAGCATCTTGAACTAGTCTCTAAATGACATCAGACGAATGGATTTTAAGACAAGAAAGCTTTTTTCTAAGCATAACATGCACCATCCAAAAGCTGATGCAGACCGTCTAGACATACCCCGAAAAGAAGTTGAAAGGGTTCTCATTTAGTTAGACTTTTCATACAAGAAAGTAACTATTGGCTTACTAACATACATGGAAACAAGAAAGGGCTGGATGATAAAATTATTCAACGTTCTGGGTATGACTATAAACTACATTCGGCAGCAAGGCCTCTGATAGGGAGGTTTTGAGGAGTGTGAAACCACTTCTTAATTGCTGTTGTTCCTACGTCCATCCTGACCAGGGAACAGTAGGGTCCCAGCTATGGGCAAATAGTTAACAACCAAACTGGTGTCGAAACACTATGAAAGTGTAAAAATAGGTTTTTATCATAAAAATACCAGCAATAGATTCTTGGAAAAAAATTATTACCAGCAATACATTTTTGAAAAAAAAAATATTACCAGCAATGCATTTAAAAAAAATGAAATTATTACCAGCAATACAATTTTGAAAAAAAATATCACCAGCAATGAAAATCTTGTTGGCATTACATAACCTATTGAAGTTGATATGCCGTAAAACAAACCATATCAAAGAATTAGACAAAAAATAGGATTACACAAAGAAAAAAAATTCAATCATGCAATAAACGTTTAAATACAAACAAGATTTACATTTAGTAGTTGCTTTAGAAAACCAAAGCATAATCCCAAGTCAACTGTTGCAGCAAAAATTATGTAAAAGAAAACGAAAAAAAAACAAACTCTTGAACAGATGAAACAACGCTGGCAAGACAAACATCTACATGGCCAATATTCAGAATATGCTAATAAAACCGATGTTGATAAAGTTATCACTCGGGATCTTCTGTACCTGCGCTAAATGAATATAAAAATCGTCAGGCTTAGTTCGAACGGACAGCCAGTGAATATATTGTCCTAACCTGTCATCTCTAATAATGTATTCTTTGTCAGCAAGGACTGGGCACTTTGATATTATGTAATAAACAGTTTCATCAAACTTATGATATAAGCGACAGGCGGATGTGGGCCATATTTTGTTAATTTTATTATTAGTTTTATTATTATTATTATCTTTGATTTTTGTTGTACGTACGTTTCCTTCTGAGTCGCAACAAGAAGCCTAAGGTCAGAAATGGCATCGCGATTATTTTCCACTGAACATTTTTGTAAAAAAACACCGACACATTTTACATAGATAAAGCTTTTCGTAAAGTGTTACCGTACTTGTGAGTACTTTTTTGTATTTCTTTAAGGCTTACAAATTATTACTTGTCTGTCGTATTCAATGAAGCATTTATAAAAGAAGGGTTGCTGTCGAATTATGAAATATGTAATAATTTCGGAAATAAAAACATAAACTACAGTTGCAAAAACAGGTTGGAACTAAAGAAGGCAACGAAGAATGATAAAAAAAAAGTTCAGAGTGAAACTGTTTCAAAATAGACATCGGATATTCGAAATATCAGCCAATGGCTGTTGCAGAACTAATAATGAGGCTTTAGGACAGAGGTTGTTTTTTTTTCTCCCTCTCCATGGTCCTATTCCTTGAAATCACACCCTTACTCACTCTCAAACTGACATTCCACATATCCCCAATCTGGTTTGTTGTCTCTTATTCTGGTTCTAAATCATCTGGCTTCTAACCCTACACTTTGGAACATTTTCTGAAAACTGATCAAGATCTGTGACGGTCGCCCGCAAAACCCAGACGCTGGTGCAATTATATTTCGAGGTTTCTAGGCTCCAATAGTGGAATCACCGACTCGGAGGCTTGGAGCTTAGGGTTGGGAAAAGAAGGCTTCGTGAATGGCGCCTTTATGCGTACGTCAATTGGATGTCATTGCACGATAATGCCTCGATCAATCAGCGATCGCCTGTCGACACTCTTCAGGGATTTGGTGCAAAAGGTTTTAAAATATGACGGTCATTTCTCAGCCAATAGACAATAAAGAAGTTAAGGATGACGGGGTGGGAAGAAAAAAGAGAATAAGAGAAACACTAAGGTGCTAGGGGGAGAAGAGAAGGGGAATCGTAACCGTCGAAACAGGATAAGAAAAAGGGAAGCGGAAGAGAAAGCAAAGAGTACTAGTAGGAGAAAAACATACCAGAAGAAAGGGTTGGAGGAGAGTGTACAGGAAATGGAAGGAGATGGAAAGAGCAGGATGGGCGTAGATGAGAATAGATTAAACCAAGTGAAAGAAAGAAAGAAAGAAAGAAAAAAGAAAGAAAGAAAGAAAGAAAGAAAGAAAGGAGAAAGAGAGACAGGGAAGAAAAAGGAGAGAACAAAGTTGTAGAAGTGTAGAAAAACAAAAAAAGATTTACTCAATGTCTAATCAATGCAGGCAAATACAAGCATAAAAGAAATATCTTTAAAAAAATACGAAAAGGACAAAAAGTCCATACAAAATATTGACAAACGATTCTTAATCAATATCAAAGAATGGAGGGATGCCAAAGAGAAGTAGGAAAAAAAAGTAACAAGACGAAGGGAAGGAAGTAAATAAATAAACAAAAGTGTGGAAGAAAGAAAATGGCGGTGACAGAAAACCGAGCAAAGATATGACAGTAATGAAAACTCTTATCGTAGGAAATGCAAAATAAACAATTAAAAAATATTCAAAAAAAAACAAAAAAACTGTGTGGAATATTTTTCACCTCTAAAATACCGTCACCATCGAAATGAATCTGTTTATCTGAAAAAACCGTCTAAGGTTCTACACGAAGGTTCGGAGATTATAAATCACGCGTGAAAACTGAATGGTGTACAAATTTCTGTCGTTACTCTTTCGCGCGCCCTAAACTAATATAAAATTTTTACTATCTTTTTTTCTTTTGAAGCCTGTTGCTATATATGGGCAGGGGTTTCACTTTCCAGTCTCAATATAGAGTTCAAAAGCGTATCCGCTTCCTTGTGGGTAATGGATTATTTTCCCCTCTACAACCTCTTTCCCACAGACGTTGCAAGCCTCTCTCTGGTATACCATTATTTCAGACGAACAACATTCCTTAGTTCCACCAGTTCTAACATTTATGGTTAAAACTCGCCATGCCACGCACATTGTAGCAAACCACCATAATTCCCTTCCTATTCCATTTGTGAAAGTTCCACCCAAGAAGCGTATTTCCACGAACCGCTGCTTTGAGGAATCGGTTCCCAAGATGATGCTTCCACGACAATTATCACATGTTCTTGTCTGTTACTTTCTCCTCATATCGCCATAAACTCTGCCTCTTACTCTGTAACCCTCTACCTCGAGTGGCTCTTGGGCTTTGTACAAGGGAAATTCTATCTGGCACCAGGTGATTCCTCAGAAATCAAGAAATGTATATTGTTGTGACCAAGTAAATAGTTAAGAAATAACAAAGCAAGAAGATGCAGATAAATCGTGTATTAAACAGTAAATACAGGAGAAACGTATTACACGACTTGGGAGTGTATGTCGGTTGACCAGCGTTCATTCAATATCACTGTTAATATTTAACAGCCCCCCTCCACAAGGGATATATGTGGCACAAGGCCAAATATCCTGTAGAACCCGTATAAACGCGTTCGGGTCTGTCTACCTTCCCGGGCGAAACTCTGCCCATTCCCAACAGCATCGTCCGGGTTCCTTTCTGCCAAAAGCAGAGAATTCGACAGGAGTTGCGAACAGCCTCAGTAGAACAGTCTATATCACTGTTAATATTTATCATTCCCCCCCAGCACAAGTCCGAGTTTTGTGTGGGTTTACGAGCCCGTAGGTTTGGTAAAAAATATTCCCATAGAACCCGTATAAACGGGTTCGGGTCTGTCTACCTCCCCGGACGAGGCAAAGTTCCTCTCTGTTCAAGGTAGAGAGTTCGACAATAACGAACAGGCCATAGCACTTAATATTTAACAACCCCCACCCACTAACGAGGGATGTATGCGGCACAAGACCGAGTTTACCGTAGTTTCTTCGAGCCCGTAGGCTAGGCCCAAAATATTCCCGTAGAATCCGCATGAATGGGTTCAGGTTCTGTCTACCACCCCGGAGGAAACTTTGCCCTTCGGCAAAGCTTCTGCCGATTTCCTCTCTGCCGAGGCAGAGAGTTCGACAGTTGAACAGTCTATGGCATTATTAATATTTAACACCCCCCCACAACGAGGGATGTATGTGGCACAAGGCCGCGTTTACCATGGGTTCTCCGATCCCGTATGCTCGGCCAAAAATATTCCCTTAAAACCCGCTTAAACGGGTTCAGGGCCTGTCTACCACCCCGGACGAAACTTTCCCTTCGGCAAAGCCTCGTCCGGGTTCATCTTTGTTCAAGGTAGAGAGTTCGACGGTAACGAAAGGGCCATAGCACTGTTAATATTTAACAGGCCCCTCCAACCAACGAGGGATGTATGCGGCACAAGGCCGAGTTTACCGTGGTTTCTCCGAGCCCGTAGAGAGAGTTTGACAGTTTGAACAGGATGGAGCACTGTTTCTCCGAGGCTTACTTTCCTACTAATTTTATAATAAGTGGAAGAGTCCACAATAGACTTATTAGCGGGAGGACCATACAACATATATTTTGTAAAAAAAATGAGCAAAAATAAAGCAAATGCAAACGTTACTGTTAGGCTTAAAGTAAAAGTTCCTTTGTGCTGTGCTAGATTTGTAAAATATTCTCAACATTTGATAATAAAGTTAAATCAATAATTTCTAAATTCTTTTTCTTTTTATGTATCATGCCCTTTCAGGACGTAGGCGATCATGGCTCTCCCCCTTCCTCTATCCCTTGCAGCTCTCAGCAAGTTCCTACCTTCTGTTTCCTCCCCCAGATCACGTTTTGTCATCCAGGTGCTTAAGTCCGCCAAGTATTTCACGCGATGTTTTCCCTTGTCTCTCTTTCCCTCTATTCAACCCGTGAGTATTAGATTCTCCAGACCCTCCTTCCTCATTATGTGTCCCAGAAACTTCAGCTACCTCTTCCTAATGTTAAGTATAAGCCTTCTCCTTGTTTGCAACCTTTCTAAGATCTCATCGTTGCTCACACGTTCGGTACATGATATCCTTAGCATCCTTCTGTAGAACCACATCTCAGTCGCATCGTGTATCTTCTTCATCTTTGAGGAAATCGTCAAACATTTGCGGCCGTTATTTCACGTAACAGCTCAATATTCTTTTCTTTGTTACCATAAAAATACTCCTGTCTCGCAATACTCTACCCAGCTTTTGGAATGCGTCCTTGGCCATCCCATTACGTCTACGGATCTCAGTGTCGCATTTACCGTCCTCTGTCAGAATGCTTCCCAGTTATTTAAACTTTTCCCGTCTGCTTGATTCTCGTGTTCCCGACCTGCAAATCGCATTTCGGGCTCATTCCTCTTAATAGGAGAGATTAACAGGCTTTTTAAAGTATGATTCTAAAATGAGAGCAAATATTTAAATTGTATTCCGTAACTGTTGAATGACAGATCAGAGTAAGTCTGTCTGCAATATTGTGTCAAAATATAAACCATTCAAACTGAAATCGTTCAGTGATAGACAATAAGAGAAGAAAAGAAAAAAGAAATAACATAGAGGCATAGAAGGAAAAGAAACGTAAAAATATAAGCGAGAGAAAGAGAGGAATTGAGGGAAGTGCATTGGAAGAAGAGTGAATTAGACAGATGGAAAATTAAAATAAAATTAAAGAAAGAAAGGAAAGGGAATAAATATAAAGAAAAGAAACGAGGAAAGAAAGAAAGAAAGAAAGAAAGAAAGAAAGAAAGAAAGAAAGAAAGAAAGGAGAAGAAGAAAAAATAAAGAATTACATTCGAAAAAGTGAGAATAAGACAAAGAGGGGAAATTAACCTAAACTTAAAGAAAGATTAGAGAAGAAAGTAATGTAAAAGGAAAGAAAAGAAAGAACGAAATAAAGAATAGGAGAGAAAAAAAAATGGCATTTAAAAAAAAAATGAAAAGGACAAGGAGGGAAAATTAAGATAAAATTAACGAAACAAATGCAAATGAAAAGAAAAGGAAGAAAGAAAGAAAGAAAGAAAGAGAAAGAAAAAATATTCCTTGAAGATTGAAGCAGTGTAAGTTAGGATAAAATTAAAGAAAGAAAGTAAAAAGAAAAAAAAGAAAGAAAAAAAAATGAAAGAATTGCATTAAAAAAGTGAATACGACAATGAGGTAAAATTATGATAAAATTAAAGAAAGAAAGAAAGGAAATGAAAGAAAGAAAAAAGAAAAGGAAAAAAGAATTGCATTTAAAGATGAGTGAATAAGACATGAACTGGGAATTAAGTTAAAATTAAAGAAAGAAACGCAAAGAAAGAAATATATAGGAAAAGAAGAGGAAAGAAAGAAAGAAAGAAAGAAAGAAAGAAAGAAAGAAAGAAAGAAAGAAAGCGAAAGGTAAATAGTAAATAGGCATACGTCGGAATTTTCAAAAAAGAATTGAAGAAAGAGGCGAGGAAAGAGATTAAAATAAAAGATAGCATTAATAAAAGCTTAAGAGAAAGAAAAAAAAGAGAAAGAAGCCTTAAGTGCCAAACAATATTTCGTGTTCAAAAATAAATACAGAAAATATGTACAAAGTATGGCAGGCTAATGACGAAGAAAAGAAAGAAGAAAAGAAGCAACCGAGTGACAGTGGCAAGCGAAGATCCATAAAATGAATAAAAAAGAAAACGAGAGAAACAAATAAATTTCAAGGCTGAAGAAAGTTTGAAAAATAAAGAAAATGTAATTAATATGACAAGAAACAAAAAATGAAAACTCGAATCGTCTGCCAAGATCACTGGAATGATTGTTGGCAGCCATTGTTTAAAAGGCAGGTTTACTAGCATTGTGGATTTTTTCGTCCTTTGCCAAGGTGATTTCAGTTTTGCACCTCTGACAATATCGCGTTCTGGCATTTTCTTCTATTCTCATTTCCGTAAGGCAAATAATCTAAAATAACAATAAGAGCGAATTAAAAATAATGCGATAAAAAAGACAAAAATGGCAATCATTCTTGTGATAACGAAAACAATAATTTAAATAATAGCAAGAAAAAGATAAAATAATGGATTGAATTACAGCAATATTAAAAAGAGTGTAAGATAATAACAATAAACGATAATTATGACAACAGCAGGGATAATAATAAATAAATAAATCGTAACAAAAATAGCAAGAACGCCGCAGTATGACACAGCGGCCAAAAGTAGAAACGTTGCATAGCAACAAAGAAAAATATCCCTGTTTAGAAGGAAGTAAAAATTATCAAGGGTAAAACGTGTGTATGTTATCCTGGGAGCCTGGGAGAACATATCTATTTTCATTTTAACTTTTTTTTAGAAGTATAGAACTAGGAGGTGGCGGACATAAAATTGATTAACAGTGATGGACACAATAAATGATGGTATCATCTAATCATTTTAAGGGAATTTTCTAAAAATAATTTTATATTAATCCTCCATTACAAATTTTGTTACTGAAAATTAAATCAACTTTTATGTTTTATTACAAACTGAGGAAAATGGCAGTTAAATTAATTGATATTTTTAAAAATCACGAATAGATTACAGGGAACAGTTTCAGAAGGGAAAAATGACACTCCAGAGTCTTGAAGTCTTCGATTCAGGGTAATATTCCAAACGTCTGAAATTCAAATTGGAATTTCGAGAGAAGTTCTTTCGTTCTGAAGGGAAGAACGTATCTTTCGAGCGTATCAACTCGTATAAAATGGCGGCATCGTACCAAAAGCATTTATTTCTATTTGAATTCTGAAAATATTTGATAATTTATCCGGGACGTTCTAAAGAGCTACGACTTAACTAGTTTAAAATGATCATCCTTAAATGACAATATTTAATACAATTTTTTCAGTTGCATTGGGTCAAATTTTCAGTATAATTAATTTTATTAACTCATGGAATTAGAAATCTTCATTTTAAAATCATTAACAACAAAAACAAAAAACTATCCAAAAAAAGTGAACACAATGCAATGCAAAGTGTACCCATTAAATAAAAAGAATAAAGTTTCTCTCAAGCCAGCCTAGAGTTTTGATTAAGATCGAATCTGAATAATAACTGACTTAATAATGTATATGACTTTGTTGTCATTATATAAAAGCAGAGATTGGCAACCTTTTCGAGAGAATGAACCAAAAAGGTTTGCATTGTCTGGGAAGAGGACCATAATATCAAATGTATTATAATAAATTGTCTCGACTTCAGCCCACTCCGACTAGTAAGCTTGCCTTGGTCTGGAGGTTTAAAGAAAAACACCACGAAGTTAATGTAATATTATTTAAAGAAATATTAAATGTTATTTAATATCATTTAAATAAGGTTCCTTATTTTACTGCAGGAATAACGGAATGGCAACTAACACAATCAATAAAAAATGCAAATTCCCTACTAAAAACGGAATACAGTTAGAAATAGCAAATTATTTAATGAGACGCTGCTTACTGTTCGATAACATCTCCACATCAGGTGGAATATATGTTGATGACGGTAGCAAAACATCATCCAGGTGATCATCACCTAACCTTGTTTTTAAACTAATTTTAGGATATTTAATTTTCGAAAAAAAAAAGTTGTTCACAAGCAGATGTACTTCCAAATAATGATACCATCATTTTGCCATTATTCAATAGGCTTTTCTATTTTCCGCTTCGGAAAAAAAAAAAAAAATTTGCAGAAGTCAACAGTAGATTCCGAATGAAATTTTTATTTAAAACATTTGTCGCATTGTAAAGTCAATTAACTGATAATTTTTCTGCCACTTGCTCTACAAATTAATTAGATAATTAGTGTTCAGGTATTAAGCTGGCGGGCCGGAGAAAAATTCGGGGACCGGATGTAGTTGCCGAATCCTGTACTAAAGCGTTATATTGAAGATATACTATCCTTTTATAGCTAATAATGTTATAATGAAAATAAAGCCTTATCTTGCGGATGAAGTGAGTATTTGTTTGTTTACTCTCCGCGATTAAACGGTTTTATCTACAACGCTTTAATTTGGTATTCATCTACAGAAGGCTCATGAGAATATCATGTATGGGACATGCAAGCAACGAACAAATGTTAATGAAAATAGAAATATAAAAGACAATTATATACAAAATCAGAAAAAGAGAGTTGAGATTGCTGGGTCACATGATGAGAAATGTAGACTTGGAGAATTTAACAGTATATATTGAAAGCAAAAGAGATAGAAGAAAGCAATGATTAGCCTCCTCAATGAGCTTATGTAAAGAAAATGTTGTGGTAGGATCCACCTAATTTGCATAGTGGAGTACCGATCATATAAATATGGTTGGGAGGAATCAAGAGATTCAACCAGAGACTCTGCCCAACTGCGACTCAGTCAACACATTCTCCAGGAACGGTCTTACCACGAATATACAAAAGACTATATGTAAATATTGTGTACACTTTCTTGTTTCAATACATTTTGTTCTAAGTACATTTTGTGTGCATTATCATGCATTAGTCAAGTTTCAACAGAAAAGCCTATTAAATAATGTAGAAATGATAGTAACATTATTTGGAAGTACATATGCTTGTGAATATTTTTTTTCGAAAATTAAATATCCTAAAAGTCGTTTGAAAACAAGGTTGGGCGATGAGAACCTGGATGATGTTTTGCTGCCGTCACCGACAAATATTTCATCTGATGGGCATCAAAACACGAAGAGGAAGGGGCAGTAGAAAAGCAAACATTGAGCTACGATGGTTAGGAAGTCGTGGAGAGATATGATCGATCACGTTTTAAACAAAATTTGCCCGTAGCTACTATAAATGGGGTGAATGGAATCGACCTATTACTTTCACGTTCAAGACTGGTCAGTTGTATTGCACTAATGCCCTTGGGAAAAGGAAGAATCTATTTTACTGCCTTCTTCCCAGTTAACAATGAGGTGCTCTTTAGCTTTGCGTCTAGACTCGAAGAAGGAAAACCATGGCGAAGACAACGGGAAAACACTCCACTATCTTTCCCAAATAATAAAAGAAAAAGGAATCTATGGAGAACCATGATCGCTTATGTCCCAAGGAGGAGGAGGAGGATGAGGAGGAGGAGGAGTTGTTGTTTATGCTATTTACATTGTTCGGACTGTTGTCTTCATCTTTGTTGTCATATTCACGACGTTTTGGCATTTATTTCGTCCACTAGGGTAGATTGTTCTAGTTCTACGTGCCATACCTCTTCCGAGTATCTCAGTTGTAGTTATCTTTCCTTAGTAACGCAACTTTCGAAGTGTTTGTTCATCTCTGCTGTGGCTATTGAACTCACAACACTTTGGGTCAAGTCACTGGCTTAATTCAATCAACTTTTTTTTTATCTACTAGGCCATGTAGATGAGGACAACAATGCAAATAGTGTAAATACTTACCTCATCTCAGAAATATAGACAGATGTTGTTGTTGTTGTTCTTCTTTTTGTTGTGTCTCTTTAGGATTTTAGTGATCATGAATTACCATAATTTCCTGTCTTTTGTAGCTTTTCATAAATTCTGTTTTTTTTTGTCATAATTCCTGAACATTTTCCCGCCACCCATTTACTTAAGATTGTGAGGTAGATTATGCGTCATAACGCTCTTGCCTTTAATCTTCTGTATATAAAATTTTCCAAGCCCTTTTCCTCATTATGTACCCTAGAAATTCCAACCGTCTTATCCTGATATTAAGAGTCCTTTTTATTTCCACATTCTCTTAAATTTCGTTTTGTTCATGGCAGTCTTAGTACCCTTCTGTAGAACCACATTTCTCTAGCTTCAAGTCTTTTCTTCATCTGTGACGAAACTGTCTAGCATCCACTCCATATAGGAGGACTGATATTACTTAACAGTTCAACACTCTTTTCTTTGATGGCATTTGAAGATATTAACGTAGAAGAAATTAGAGCTTATGTTTTTTTAAATGCTCAGAATGTACGCTGAAAAATATTATTACAAAACTTTTAAACTTTCTAAATTTGACAGCAAAGAAATGTGACTTTGTTTTTATCAAACACGGAGACATCTCCGTTGAATAGGTGTAAAAAAAACTCATTTCAAATTAAATTCTTCACAGAAATAAGTCTTAATAACATAGCGAAGAAAAGGGACTTTAGTCCGAGTAAGTTATAAATAAACAGTGTTGTTTATTCGTGTGTGGGCCTCATTACACTCCCAGATCCGGATCTCTTAAAAATCATTCCAGTCGTGACGCTTTGAATTGTTTAAGCATCTCTTTAGCGTAAGCTAAGCGGATTTCATCTCACCTTCATTTCACAGCCAATGAGCCCACCGAAGCGTGAACAGGTGGGTATCTTTATGCAAGAATTCGTTCGATTAAAATAAATGAACGATAACCAGAGAGAACCTACAACTGTCACCGGCAAGCTTAAGAGATCAAGATGGCTATCCGCGTGGAAAAAAAAAAATGGGACGGTGGAAATTATTTTTTTAAATAGATAGAAAGAAGTAAGATGGGTTTTCCTAAAGATGTCAGCGCTTCTTTGATTGATGGTTGTCATGAGTATCCAGAAACCGTGCGTCCAGAAACCGTTCAAATATTCGGTCAAAAACATTTCTCATTAGCTTTGAGTCGTCCATTCCTTTGTGAAATGAAAAGCGGGTTAGATTTATAAGCATACATTTTTGACCGCCAATTAAAGATCAAAGGGTAGTATCTGTTATAGTGAATAATACTATCTACTTTTAGGTGATTACATTAATTTATGTGCAGCATAGCGGATGTAATTCTATGATGGATTGATCTGCTTTTGTTCCCATTCTTGATATCCACTTGCTTGATTTAGTTCCATGAAATTCCAAGGGGGGGGGAATTAAATAGTAGTATGGCGTTGCTCAATGGATAAAAGCGTTGGTTGAAGTAATCCAAAAAGTAACTTGACACAAAGCGATATGAGTTCAATACTTGGCCACAGCAGAGTGAACAAAGATTTGGAAAATTGAGTTGCTCTCGGATTGAGGAATCGGATAGCCGAGTTCGAATTCCAGTCGAATCCATTACATTCACTTACGTGCTAATACCCATGGGAAAGTTATAAATCCTCTTCTTATACCCCCCATGTATGGGTAAATAGCAGAACAGACCGGGTTTTATAGCCTTGGATAGCAACTGGTCTACTGCAGAAAGAAATGACAACCTACTGTGCGAAAAAATATCTGCCTCGTCACTCATGGCACATAACTGAAAGGGAATTAATCGAAACTGAGATATCCAGAAAAGGCATGCCACGTGAAATTAGAACAATTTACACCCGCGGACAAAATAAAGGGTTCGATTTGAAATTCCAACTGAAGAAGGCTGCTGCGTACAACAGTCGAAACGTCGTGAATATGAAAGTAACGATGAGGACAATAGTTTGAACGATGTAAACTCTGTAGATGTGAACTATGTAGCTATAGTTTCTTGTTTGCAATTATTAAAATGAAGGCTTTATTTCCATTATTTACATTCTGACTATTATCCTCAACTTTGTTATCTATTAAAAATTTTAGGCTGTTATGATTTCCGATCTTTTTGATCCAGTAAAACTTCAGAGAATTTCAATAATACCCTAATAATTTAAAGCTTTTGTTGGTAAACCTGGTGATAGTAATCGCGAGTTCAATCTCTAGTCCCGGTAATAAAGACTCGTTCTCAGTGCATAACAAGGCAAGCAACTATTAAGCAGCATAAAATAAGATGACTTATCCCTAGAAATGGACAACAAAACAAGAAAAATGTGTCCCCGTAGAATTAAATAAATGGCCCAGTTTTAAATTCTCTGCTGGCTACTGAAGAAGGGACTGGGGGAGCACAAACGGCTGAAACGTAGTGATAATAATTCACTCAAAATGAGGACAATAGTTCGAACGTAAATAATGTAAATGATAACAGATACTCACAGAAAAATTCAAACAGAAATTACAGTATCTTTTTTGAACGTGGTTTGGTATATATATATATATATATATATATATATATATATATATATATATATATATATATATATATATATATATATATATATATATAATGACTTATATTCATATTGTGTTGGCACAAGATTTCGGCACACATAAATAATCATGGGGATGAGGAATGCGCTTCAATAAGTAGGTTGACTTATGATTTGAAAGTGTCGTTATCATTTTCAAAAATAAATCACATACAAAAAATCACATTTTATGAAAGGATATTTGTACATTAAAAAAAATATTAAAAACAATATACAAAAAAGACTTGTTTAAAAGAACAACTGCGTCCAATATATATATATATATATATATATATATATATATATATATATATGTACAGAGAGAGAGAGAGAGAGAGAGAGAGAGAGAGAGAGGTGGGTAAATTGTCGTCATTTTATATTTTTAATTTCGCGCATGCGCATTGTTTTTGTCGACTGCACAGTATAGTATGTTCAGGTGGTCACCATCTGTGAAAAAAAAAAAGACCACCATGATGTCGCTAGTCACTCCACCAGAAATTTGGAAACGGCATTCTGTACTGCTTGAAACTACAATACGGAAATTTCAGAGATTTGTGGTGTCAATCTCAGGATAGGGCAGAGGATTTGGAAAGAGTTGGATGATATATCCAGGCAACATTATGCTGTTTTGAGGGATCATTAGTGATGGCGACGTTCTGTCTCCATTCATCTTCCCCAAGAACCTCACGCTCAACATGGAGGTCTATGTCAAGTGCCGTGAGGAGATCATACTGCCATGGGTAAATAGGGTGACTGATGGAGGGCCCTATATCTGGTAACAGGACACTGCACCATACCACACAAGAAGAAGAACATAGTCATGGCTGTTAGACAATTACTGCGACCACATCACCACTTACATCTGGTCACCTAACTCCCTAGACTGCAACCTCCTTGATTATTATGTGGGGGGCGCAATTGAGCGAGAAACCAACAAAACTAATTTTAATACCAAAGAGGAACTGAAGGCAAGGGTTATGGCAGCATTCACCAAATTGAACAAGGAGAGTTGCAGGAGATTCCGAAGTCGCCTGGAAACCGTGGTTGAAAACAGTGGCGATTTTATTGAATAAATTTACTCTTAACTAGTTCAAGATATTTTTGTGTAATTTTCATATATATATATCAGTTAAAAATGAGATGTCAGTATTATTTTCATGTTTACGTAATTTAGATCTCAATTTATCCAAGGAAAACCTGTATATATACACGCGCAACATATCTATCTATCTCTCCCACCCCACTCTCTCTCTCTCTGTCTATATATATATATATATATATATATATATATGCGTTTAAACAATTAGACTATTTGCGCATTTAAAAAAAGGATTGTATGATTTTCTGAAAGGTTTTATAGGAAATTTAGTTGGACACACACACACACACACATATATATATATATATATATAAATATATATATGCTTCTTTCGTATTAACATTAACGTATTTTTTTTCCTTCTTGCTTATTCTTGCTTATTTTCGCCACAAATACTAACTCAGTCTTTTTAAGCATGTCCTATATTTCTCTCAGGTTTCTTTGAAAGTATTAAGTGACATTCCATGTATGTTCTAATAACTAGAATTGGTTTTGTTTTCTGAAGTAAAATATATTAGATTATATTGATAAATATATGCATATGAAACAGATTCAATATCTACTTTGATATGTACAGTATTTGATAAAAAAAATCATAAAACAAACTTAGTCAATGAAATTAAATTCCGATGAAAGTTTAAGTGGCAAAATGAAAGAAAATAACATGAAATAATTATTTTAATACGATGCTTTGAATCAGATATTCAAATCCGGGTTTTTGAATTGGTTAAATTGAAAGTCTCAGTTGAAAATGCAAATTTACAGGATGAATTGTTTATCCATAGAAAAAAAGAAAGAAAAGAAAACGGAATCGAAGACAAAATATTAAAGTTTATAAACATAAGTACATGATCGCTTGTGTGTACGTTTATATATTGAGGTGAAAAAATCACTCTCTCTTCTTACTTACCATCTCTATTTTCTTTTTCTCCCGCAGGCACGCACTTTTCTTTTGTTACACAGTTCTATTAGAAAATGAAAACTCTTGCAAGTAAGTAATAAAATCAAGACGCAGTAAATGAGTTATAACTAGTTATAATCAATTATACTAAAATATGAACATACACCCGGCCCCACCAGACAGTATTTCGCCGACTAGATAGCTACGCAGCGTTTTGATTCCCGTCTGCGTCGGTTCGAACGGAACTGGGAAAAGGCCCGATGTAAGTTCACAAATGAATAGTAGGTTAAATATCACAACGGCGAGAAATCATAAATCGTGTTTTCGATATACTGGACTTTGGGGGCTTACAGTACCAGGTGTTCCCAAGCGGTCCCCCATCTAAGTACTGACCTGGCTCTACGATGCTTAACTTCGGTGATCGAACGAGAACCGGTGTTTTCAGCGTGATTTGACCGTAAGTCCAACCCTTACCTCACAGTCGGTGGGGGGTGTAAACGGTAGTGTCAGAGCTATGCCGCCCGGAACTTCGTTCCTGGTAGGGCCACCCAAGGCGGACAGGACACACACGCCGGCTAACAAGGGCGCTGGTGAAAATCCAAGGAGCGTCTGCATCGGTAACCGGCGGCTTCTGGTCGTTCCTGTCTCTGCGTCTGTGGGAACCCCGCGGCAAGCAAGAACGTTATCCGAGTAGGCCTGGGTATCCTACTTCTGTAATTTATCACAAGAATCTTCTTCTCATAACAGGAAGAAGCCGGCTCAATCCGCCCAGGGTGAATGCCGCATCAGTACAGTACAGTAGTTTTCGATATACTGAGTTTTATATTCATATATCAGTAGAAGTCCTCATATCCGAACATCCACATATCCGAATTTTTCAGTGTTGCCATTTAAATGTTGTAGGAATATGCTACATCGTAATATTTTTCTTTTCTTTGCAAATAATTGTTTGTAACTTGAAATTTCTCAACCCATAATGTTTCGCACAGAAGAAACTTCAACTGGGAGAAAAAAAGAAAAGAATTTCCTTAACGTCACGTAAAAAATTAGAGACTATTGAAAAAGTGGAATGACCTCATAATTCATTGAATTTGCAAATTAACAAACAAGGATTGCAGAATCTGAACAAAACACTAAAACTTGCGCTTGAAGATGATCCACTGAAGACTCTCACTTCGGATGACTTAAACGAATAGATAAATGATGACGCTAATAAATTACAAAAGAATTCAACGGTAGAATCTTGCCAAAATGATTTGGATTGTCAAGAAATAGAAGAAGAATCAAATTCTTCCGATAATGGTGAAAATATGAAGGATAATGAAAAAGACTGGGACTCACTAGAGAAAGCTATTGATGAGGTCTTCAAATTTATAGAGAAAAAATCTTTGTTCTGTCATACAAAATGTACAAGTGCACGTCATTTGCAGAAATACTTTAAAAATAGAACAAGGAAAAGTAAGTAAAATGAGAAAAGAAATAAGTAAAAAAGTATCTGTCGATATTTCTGAGATGAGGTATTATGTACACTATTTACATTATTCGGACTATTGTTCTCATCTTTGTCGCCATATTTATTACAACGTTTCGCACGTGGAACTAGAATAGTTTACCATAGTGAGCGAAATAAAATGTTCAGTTCGACATTCCAACCACCTGAAGAAGGCCGGAGTGTACAATGACCAAAACGTTGTAATAAATATGGCGACAAAGATGAGGACAATAGTCCGAATAATGTAAATAATGTATGAGAAAATCAGTTGATAATAAAATTTATTGGGCATTAAACATTGCAAATTAATATTTACTTTTCTAAGACACTTCATTTTTCATATATTATGATAAGTTCTTGTGTTTTGTTAAGTTATAGTTATATCACATATGCCATGTTATATCCAAATCTGAGTAATTCGGATATGAGGCCTGCAATTGTATATGTAAATTATTTTCAGATGGGGCGTATCTGTAAAAGAAGAAAATGAATAAAAAGACAAGAGGAATTGTTAGATTAAGTTTTGAACCGTTGTAGAAATAATTAAATATATCTTACTGGAATTCTCCGAGGTTATTATAACAATATTGGACAATAATAATGTATTTAGTTCTAAGTTGAAATGATGATCCTTTTTTCTATTGTGACCTCTTAATCCAGTTTTCCTCTCTACTTTTCCCTCTTTTTAAAACTTATTCGCTATTCTCTTGATAGTTCTTGAATGGACTTTGAAGATGGAAGCCAGAGTATCAATGTTGGTACATTTACTGAAGGCTTGACTTTTTCCTCTCACCATTTTCCAGCTGGGAAGACATAGTGGGGCTGACACAAAACGATTTTAACCTGTTCTCTTTCTAGTCGAATAACAGAAAAGGTTTTTTCAGTGATTCTTACGACAAATGGTGTCAATATGGCTAAACGTATTATCTTGAGACCTGGAAAGAAAGTAAAATCAATTAGTTTAGTAGGTTTTTTTTTGGGGGGGGGTTAGATATTAACCATTATTCCACGCTGTTACACGATTTGGACAATTTTGCCTTTACACCCGGCATTGGTTTATATATATAGTTACCCGGCATAGGTGTTCGCTTTTGTCTAGAAGTGCAGTAAATTGTTCCGATTTTAGATGGGAGAAGGCACCCGGTCCCGGTGATTACAACCTTGCGGCAATAACTCCCTCATTGCCCTAAGGGAGGTGGGGGTCGGTGTGATATCGACACCAGTGTCACAGTGATTGTGAGTACTGGCTCAGTTTTTGTCTTTTGCCCATATGCATGCGTATGTGTATGGTACTCCACACATAAAAACGACCTTGTGTCACATCCTGCCTTAGGGGAGACGCCAGCTAAATATATATATATAATCTGCATTCAGGGATATTTTTCATCCAAATTTCTTTAATAAAAAAAATGTTAATTTCCATATACAAATAAATTGATTTTTCTATTTATACACATACACACACACGCGCGCGCGCGCACACACACACACACACACACACACACACACATATATATATATATATAACATAATCATTTATTCATTCAATGTCACTACTAGACAATAAACGTGCCCGCTTTTTGTTGTTTTTTGTTTGCGCAAAATCAATCTCGTCACAGGAAATATTTAATGGAGATATATCTTCATGTGTATTTTAAATAAAATTAACATCATGTGTTTCTTTGGTTTCATTGGTTTTGAATACGAATTCGGTTATCAGGCGCTGTGATTTTGTTTTTGTTAGGTCTTTTTATGATTCTTCGTAACGTGTCATAATCATTTTCAAATCATGATGGAATTGCACATCTCGTACAACATTGTTATCATTTGTAAGAAAATGATATCCAAGTTTATTGGTTATTGGAGGTCTTATAGATGCTAACTGATAGAGTGGTTACATGCAGCCAGACGTATGTACAGTGCCTAGGTCCCGCCTACGCCGGAGAGTGGAGGTCACTATGCGGAAAAATAGATTGGATTCTGTTTTACTTCGCTACATTGTTACTTAATCATATTACGTAAAGTTTCGGCATTTTGTAAATTACACTGTTTTTTTAAGCAAATGTTGGACAATTGGTACAAGTTTCTGGACTATGTTTCCACGTTGAATCTGAAAATCAAGTCAATTTTCCCATCACATAGCGTTTTCTCAGTACAGATAATTTCTATTTTTCTTAAAATAAGCCAAAACGTATTGATTTAACCCCTCTGTACATATATATAGTGCAATCCCCGATTTTTTGCGTAAATAACTGATCATATCAATTTAGAGTTATTTAAAGCCGAAACATTTTAGACTATAAGAATAATTCTTGAAAATATATTTTGAATAGTAAAAACTATATTTTTGAAGATAACAGGGATTTTTCTAGCGTGACACTATTTAGCTATGGTAATTGGCTAACTAATTAAGCATGGAAATTAAAAAATAGAAATACTTAAGGCGAGAAAAAGCTATAACGAAAGACATACTGAGCGATGTTATTTTTTTTTTTTTTTGGCAGGGGAAAAATGGATAAAGATTTTATTTTCATTTACGAAGAAAGGTATTTTTTTCGCAGAAGATAGAAAATTCGTAAGATATCGGTTCCTGTCAGAATTAATTTATACCATGGCACGACAAGGAAAACAGAATACTGGTAAAGGTAACAGTCTGCCCATGGCAATAATGAAAATTTCAATTCAGTCAAGAGGCTTACAAAGCAGAATGCTAGAAGATAATCAAAACTGGGTGAAGCATGCAACTGAGAAAGAATTAGGTGAGACCACCCCAAAAGAAAAAGGAAGGAAAAGGGGAAAGAGAAAAGAAAAAGAATAAGCCATTAACTATCTTTCGGAGATATCATTTGGTTTTGGAAGGAGACTCATCTGATGTATGTCCGGATTTTGTCATGATAAAAGTTTGTTACCGGGACAAGCTGTTGGTGACAGAATGAGATGATGTTGAGAAAGACAAAGAGATTTAGTCGACCACCCATTTAGTTAATGAGTCAGCGAAAATCCCGTTAATGAATTCCAGATGACCCTAAGTTAAAATAAAAATTTAATGTCCACAGTAAGATTCATAAGAATTCTGGCTGATGGAAAAGAAAGAAAGAAAAGGGAAGATAATTTTTTTCTTTGAGCGATAATTATAAACTGAGGCCAGTCTAGCCACACCCACACTGCCGAGCGTTCATTGGCTGAATGGTGGCGTGGGTGATGGGCGAAGGTAAACTTATGAGAAAGAAGGGAAACTTGTTGACGCCCTCTGAAAGGATTGGTGTGATGTGGCGTCACCTTGTGCCTCTGCCCCCGTGCTATCCTGTGACGACCAATGTGACTTGGTATTGGTCGCGGCACCAAATGTGACGTTCCTACCCTTGGCTGATTCGGATGGGAATCTGGTTAGATTCGGTATCAGCTTTGTCATTCTCAGCTCGCCTCCAACGTGTGGTTACCGAAGTAACTGCTTTGATTTCTAGTTTAACCTACCCACGTTGTGATTTGATCTTATGTAGACGAAATCAATCAGTCGTCGGGCCGTAATGCAAGCCGAGTCCGAGCAAAGTAACACCGCACAAGTATATGTAAAAGGAAAATAACAAAGGTTCAAATGTGTTAAAAAAAAAAGAACAAATATCTTTATATCTGGTTGCTGAATACAGGACTGCGTCTTTCTCCCAAACCGCTTCTATGGATACGTGACACTTTGCGTTTGTTAGGCGAGTCTTATATAGAAGCGGTTTGGGAGAAAGACGCAGTACTGTATTAAGCAAACAGATATAAAGATACTTGTTTTTTTTTTCAACACATTTGAATCTTTTGAGTTGTTACATTATTTTCTTTTGCATACACTTATGCGGTATCACCTTTGCCCCGGATTAAGCTTGCACTACGTCCCGACGCCTGATGATTTCGTCTACCTAAGATCAAATTACAACGTGGGTAGGTTAGACTAGAAATCAAAGCAGTTACTTCGGTAACCAAACGTTGGAGGCGAGCTGGGAACGGCAAGGCTGATATCGAATCTAATCAGGCATTGACCGCGACCAAGACAACCAGAGGGGTTAGTGTCACACATGGTTCCGTGGTAAACCAGATTTCCATCCGAACCAGCCAAGGGTTAGATCGTCACAAGATAGCACAGGAGCAGGACCCCGTTGGTAAAAGGAGGCCATAGATTTAAATCTTTACTCAAGGGTATTTGAGCGTAAGCTAAAGAAGCTGTCTGAGACTTGCTCGACTCTCCGAGTCCGAGTCCGAGTCGCTATTCATTACGTCAGACTACCAACTTGATTCAGGAACTCAGAAAATGTTTGACTGTTCAGAAAATGTTTGTTTTGTTACTTATTTGTATTATCTAACAGAAAGTTGTTTTAATCATATGTGTTTGTAAAAAATAACTTTCTCTTCTGATATCAAGTCTTTAAAATGATTAATTGGTTCGCTTATCGCGACCCATTGCAAGTTATTCAACGTTAGAAAATATTTTTAGAATGTGAACAAATTTTGGAGTTAATAATAGTTAAGTGATACAAGTCTCACAAATTAACCCATAGCTGTTGAGAAAAAGAGGTAGATTCATGCCTTTTCCAAGAATATTTGCACGCAAGTGGAAACCAACCGGAATTAGAAATTTGTTGTCCCATTTCACATTCCGAGCCATTATTCAGCTTTTTAAAACTAAAAGAAGATGGTAACTACACGTGTATATGTAATAAGATCATAAGCAAAATAGTATGCAAATAATATATATATTACGTAATACAATAATTTTGTTTTGAGTTGAACATTAATATATGTATCTGCAAACATACGACAGGGCCCTTCGGTTAGTTTTTCACTGACGAGACAACATACCTCTACGCAGTGCTTCTTTTCCAGTCTGCGTCGGTGCGAATAGAAGTGGAAAATGCCTTGTAAGTTCACAAGGAAATGGAAGCTGAAATATCACCAGGGAAAATTTAAAGAAAACATAAATATGAGGATATGCAGGATATTGTTGTATCGTCAAACAAACAGAAGTGATACCCGAGTGAAGGGACAGCAACACGTGCGTCGATGAAAAAAGAGAGGTTTATTTTAAAAGAGAATACACTACTGAAAGACAGGGAATCGGGTGGCAGGCTAGTTATTTCCGAAGCAAGTCCTCAGGTATATCCAGTGCTCACTATATATATCAACTGATATAATCAGTCCACATAGGCGATAGGGAGTGTGGGACATTCCATTTCAAGAGATATATACTAGTTAACGCAAGATTTGAAGAGGCTAAGATTATATTGACGGAAGAAACATTTTGTCAGGCCTCTGTTCCACAAAGTAGCACTTCTGGGAAATAATTTCTCTGAGTGGAACTTATTTATTATTAATGGAATATAAAGGGAATGATTATAGTTCCATCTTGTCTAGGTGGATAACAAATTATCATATAAGATAAAAACTATTTTTCAAAATTTTGTCCAGACCACTTTTTACCTTCTATCAGGCATCTCGTCGCCTCTTCTGTGGCTTACAATCTCGGCTGACATGAAGTGGAAAGACTATATTGAATCGATTGCTAGGTCAGCTGCTAAGAATGCTGGTTCACTCGTGCTAGACTGCTTTTCTGTCCAGAATGAATATTGCATATCTACGAGGATCTGGCGGATAGATAGCGATGGATCGTAGACTTGAAGGTGTTAAGATTATTTCGTTCGCGGAAGCATCCACGAGTAAGAGTAAGTTCAATAAAGTAGCGACTATTATGAAGAAACTTTCGCATTGGACGCCGTTCCCACTAAAGGAATTCACAGGGAATGGGGGCGAGTCAACCCAGTGGACGTAACAGGATGGATTTTTCGATGCTAACCTTCAGGAAAGTGACTCGTCGCGTCTTCTCAGGTAACCTTCTCGGCTGACATGAATGAAGTGGAAAGACTATATTGAATCCATTGCTAGGCCAGCTGCTAAGAAAATTAGTTCACTTTGTCGTTCGAGACACATTTTCTCCCTAGAATCTCTCTTTCTTACTACATAGTCCACCATTCGTCCATGCTTAAAATATTGTTGCCATATATGGTCCGGTACTCTAGAGATCCGTGATACAATCCAAAGAAGAATCAGCAATATTATTGGTTCTGATCTGGTATCTCGGCATGAGTCATTTTCCTGTCACCGTAATATTGATTCCCTGTAACTTTTCTATAACTACTTTCATGGTAATTGTTTGGATGAAACCTTTGCTATGGTACCTACTCTTTATGAATATAAACGCAGTACTAGAATGGTAACAAGGTTTTATCGATAGACAGTTGTGTTGTGTTGGCTAGATGTAACCGTAAGCGTTATGCTAGCATTTTAATTTCTCATACTTCTCGCTTGTGGACCTCCTTTCCGACTCTATGTTTCCAGCCAACTTCAAAAATTTAATCAAATATCAATCTCTATCTACTTTCACCCAAAAAGCAGTGCCATGGCTGAATATTTTTTTGTTGTTGCAACACATTATCACTTCTTATAAAACTAGAAAAAAACTAACTTTATGTCTTCATTTTTGTGCACGTGAGGCCCATACAAAGCTGAGAGGTGTTCGATAAATCTGATAATGAACGAAACAGAGGCCTAAACAGTCATAAATCCTCCGCAAAAGAAATGTATGACACCCATGGAAATGCAAGAGAATAACTTGGTGAGTACTCCCCTTCCTGCGCAACTATGAAGAAGTGTGCTGCAGAATTCAAGCGGGGCAGGCACGGCGCAGAAGATGACCGTCAGTCAGGTCGTCTAAAAATCCCAACCACTTATGAACAAGTTAATGCAATTCCCCGTATGGTTTTGGACGACATACGTCTTACTGTCCAGCATATAGCTAAGTCCAACGATTTTTTTTATGTTGATGACAATATATACATCCCCGGAAAATTTAATTCCGGTCGAGCACTCTTGAGAGAAAGCGCGAATTTGCAAACAACGATTACTACTGATAATATTTCAAAGCGATTCTGTGATTTGAGCCCTCTCAGTCATTGGCGTGTTTATTCGAAAAATAAGTACGTAAAAATCAGCCTTTTTCCCTACCGGGCGCTGACGGCAAATCAGTCGGGTTTTTCGATCCCGGCTTGAAGCAATCGGGTGTCTAGTCATGCTGATGAACTGTGATACAGCGAAACAGTCTGTTTGAGGATGACAGTATATATATATATATATATATATATATATATATATATATATATATATATATATATATATGTGTGTGTGTGTGTGTGTGTGTGTATGTGTGTTATGAAGAATTAAAACAGTTGAAAATTACATAGGTAAAACAATAACTCCGTATGATGAAAAGAAAAAAAAAACTTATTCATCCACCGCATAATCCAATAATCCCATAAACTGAATTAACCGCGAAGCAAGATAATAGCTTCGTAGTGAAATTTAGGATTTCTTGGTTGTCTTTGAATCGATTTGGATAAAACTTTCCCCAACTGGTTTACTGTTATGGTCCGGTTCCTTGTACCACGGTGACAGCCCAAGGCAGAACCAATAAAGAAGAACGCGAACACAGGTATGGAATAACACAGATATATTACAAACAGGAATATATACAGAGAAGTAGAAGTGTTAGTATGAACAATCAGGTTTTAGTAGAGAGAACAATGTAGTCTCGACCAGTATCACTATTCCAATGTCTTGCAGTAATTGTCTGAACGCGACTCTGTTTCGGACTGCCTCTGACTCGATTCTTGACTCGACTTGAACTACTGACTCCCTCCTTGCCTACTCCTGAGGCGCAGTATTTATTAAGTATGGAATAGTCCATTATTATTATTATGGGTAAGATCCCATAACATTTACACAATATGCCCACACCATTGTTAGGTTTTCATTATTCTGTGTAACATCCTTTGTATTTTTTATTTCAGATTCGACAGTTTTTGAGAGAACCACCCTAACAGCATCTCTCCTCTCTAGGAACAAGCCTCAACTATGAACAAAAATCTGTCATCATCAAGGAAATTGCTAAAGGCACCTCTCTTCCTGTCACTGCGGAGAAGTTAGGTCGACATGTGGACATGGTTAGACGTTTCCTGGGGTATCCTGCGCCAATGAAGTAACTATCCGATTGTGGAACCCCCAATACTGTGACAGCTACGGATTTAAGGAGTATTATCTAAAAATCCTGTGGGAATGCCGGAAAAACAAGCAAAACCATTTTCACCACCGCTGGACTCCCTCATGTACTGAAAAACACCAGAAATCGCATCCTCGGGAGCATGGCTTCCGTGCGAGCTCCTTTGAAACTGTCACGTTTGATGCCCCGTCACAAGAATTTGAGGCTTCAATGGGCTCGGAAATACATGACGTTGGACATGAGTTGCGTTCTGTTCACTGACGAGACTAGGGAAACACTTGACGGATCTGACGGATGGGCAAATGGTTGTCTATTTCGGAAATGAGCGCCAACACTATTTACAGGGTGGGAGAGTCATGTTGTGGGCGGGTATGAACTTGTGTCATCATTTGTACTCTGGAGGCACCCATCATCTGACAATCGATCACGCAAGTTAACCTTTCCAGATAGGATAAAACGTGACACATTGATCCCTAAGGAAGATCTTTTAGGTGCTATGACAGATAGGGAATACTGGAGAGGTGTAGTGAGTTCAATCTCGGCTGAGGCCGCAAGATGATGATGATCAATGGAGATAGATTTGTTAAGCTCAGTCATGGTGCCTGAAGTCTTTAAAGTGATCGCAGCCGCCAACTGCAATTTCCTAAATGAGGTCCTGGATCTATGACTAGATGATATACCGCTGTCACTTCTAAGAACTCTAATATTCATGTATGACAACGCTCTCTCGCACATGATCACCCAAGCATTCTTAGGCTCTTGCGGCATACAAGGTGAAAGGTTGATGGTGTACCTGCCTGTCTCTTCGGATCTCAACCCTATATGACATCTTTGGCCCATCATAAAATAAGATGCTTATGCTGATAGACGCCAATTTACGTCGAAAGATATCTTATGAGCGATCATCAAAGCTGCAGCAGATGCAATCCAACATGCTATGATAGAAAATTGGCAGATTTCATGACTAATAGGGTTTGCATGTTGTTGAGTTGTTCATGCGCTGGTGCTGAGTTTCCCTGAAATTGAGTTGCCATGAAGATGAGTCGTTGAGTTGGCGGTGATGAGACGTCCTGCACCCTTTTGTTTAGCTTTTGGAAACCTTTTTTTGCGACTTCAATGAACGTTTAGGTTTTGGTGTTGCATTTTATGTCTTTTGTTAAAATACTTCCTAGATATTTAAACCGAATTGCCATATTTCTGCATACATCATTTTGATTATAATAATAGAAATATCGCTTTTATTTGTAATTTCCCAATTGTCGTTGCCACTACCTTTTACTGACTTAAAAGGAATAACCGTAACAACATAAAAGTCTTTTTTTCCGAACGATCTTACATATTTATCGGATTCTAATACACCTTTATTTACTCTTACTCTCTCTCTCTCTCTCTCACACACACACACACACACAACTATATTTTTAAAAATGTGCTATATTTATGGGTGAAGTTAGCTCAATATTGGAGATAGAGCCTTTGCAAATTTAGCCAGTGTTGATATAGGAATCAACACTACATGCAGGCTACTAGTTTCATACGTGAAACGATCTTAAGACCATGTGTCCCATTTTATTTTGTGGTTTCGATATATATGCCACAGGGGATAAAGGAAAGTCTAGGAGAGACGAAGACCGACTCTTTCAATTCTTTTGTCTACGGCTGATACTTTATTCTATTTAAAGTTATGACATTCATATTTATTATTTAATTAATTTATTTATTTTAATCATTTAACCTGAAGCAAGGCAATAAAGTCACTAAGATACATTACTGAGTGTGAAAGAATAAGGAAAAAAAAACTTCATTAAAGAGCGAGAACAATAAAAGAATAGACATGAGGTAGACAGTAGATGACGATTGATATGGCATTTAAATTTTTGAGGATCAAAGTTGGCTGGCAACCAAGAGGCTGGAAGAGAGCTCCATTGGCGAGAAAAGAAACTGTTAGCAAAAAAACTTACGGTTACATTGAGCCACTTCAGCTGTAACATGACACGACTTCATTGTACTGTGCTTGAATTCATAATGTTTAGTTACAATAGAGAAAAGTTTATAAGTACAAATATTGTGAAAGAATTTATAGAAAAGGCATAGATTAGCCAGATTAAGTAGTAGGAAAGTCACTGACGCCGGGATGCCAGGTCAGGATCAATAACGCTGCAGATTTTTCTTTTGGTTTTATCAAGAATCTCTAAATATTTAGCAGGAGCACCAGACCATGTGTGGCAGGAATATTGAAAGCATCGACGAATGATAGACTTGTAAATATGTAAGACAGATTCTTGAGCGAAAAATTATCTTCCACGACATAGTGACCAAAATTTCCTAGCTGGAGATGTAGCAATTGATTCTATATATTTCATTCATATATTCGTTTTGCCTATTTTCTTCGGTGATAAATTTGGTATTTAAAATAAATTTTGGTATTTAAAATAGGTTATAGAGTTTTATTTTGCTTTCGATGTCATGACGTGGTTTGTAGGTAGCGTAGTTGGAAATCTAGGTCTTAAAATAATCAAAGTCTAATAAGTATTAGCAGTTATTAATATTATATAATAATTACAAGATATCATTATTAAAAATAAAAGTAGATAAATAGAAAAATGATGAGGAAGAAAGATATTTCAATTCAAGAGAGAAAAACAGTGACATGGAATGTGGAAGAAAAGAATAAATAGCGGAAGCCAATATGAAAACTCGTTAACATTGCAATATACAATGTTTTAGACAATAAACTCGTTCACCATTAAAAAACAAACAAATAATCTGATAGAAAGACGACTAATTGCATAAACATATGTCTATCCAATATAAAAGATTGCGTCTAAAAACAGAAATAAATAAACAATTGGGTGCGACATGATTTAATTAAACATTAAAGGTAAATATCAATGGCTGATCAGGCGGCTGAGGATGATAATAGAGGCGATGCATAGAACAAACAAACAGGCACATTACTAGCTCTGGTACACTCATGCACCAAGCAGGGCTCACACCGTCCTTCGCACCCGCCATTGATAAGTGGCATGTCTTTCCCTTTTCCCGCCGTCTTGCTTGAGTGCCCAACCTAAGAGACAAGCATCGTTACGCCGCTTGATCAGCATCACAAAGATTTAATAGAACAAAAAATTCAGGCAGAAAAAGTAATCAGCAGCAGGATTTGGATTTTCTTTATTATGCCGTTTGTTTCTGCCTCAATATTGAGGCCAATTTTATCCGTTCTTTACTGAAAGTCAAACGCCTAATGCTTTTTCCTTTTTTCTTCACAAGATTTCTTCACAAGTATTCTTTCTTTATCTTTCTTTTTCACAAGTTTTCTTTCTTCTTCACAAGCATTCTTTCTTTCTTTCTTTCTTTCTTTCTTCATAATCTTTTCCTTTCTTTTTTCTCAAAGCTTTCTTTCTTTTTTACAAGCATTCTTTCTTTCTTTCTTTCTTTCTTTCTTTCTTTCTTTCTTTCTTTCTTCATAATCTTTTCCTTTCTTTTTTCTCAAAGCTTTCTTTCTTTTTTACAAGCATTCTTTCTTTCTTTCTTTCTTTCTTCATAATCTTTTCCTTTCTTTTTTCTCAAAGCTTTCTTTCTTTTTTACAAGCATTCTTTCTTTCTTTCTTTCTCCTTTTTTTCATCTTCACAAGCTTTCTTTTTCCTTTAGAAAGTCTTACTTCATCACAAGCTTTCTTCAAAAGCTTTGTTTCTTTAAACTTCTTCACACGTGTTCTTTCTTTTTCATTCTTCTTCTCAAGTTTTCTTTCTTCTTTAGAAGCATTCTTTCTTTCTTTCTTTCTTTCTTTCTTTCTTTTCTTCCAGCATTATATATTACTCATTTTCTTCATTCTGTTTGCATTTTTTTCTTATCATCCGAAATTTCTTTCTAATTATTCTCATCAAAATTAACGCGCTAAAGTATCGGCAGCGACAATTTATTCCTATATAATAAATAGTCAGACATCGTTTATACATCTTTATCATCGATGAATATTTTCTGTCTGCACAGTTGCGGATTGATTTGTTTTTTTACGGCTTATCAACCTTTTGCAGGTTATTAAAAGCCAGAAAACATTTTCCGATTGTACAATTTTTTTGGAGATAATAATGATTTATAAAAGTCCAACTATTTACCTCATAGCCGGTGGAAGAAGATTCATGCCTTTTGCCAAGGGTATTTGCACATCAATGAATATAATGGACAAGAATAGAATTAGAACTCGGCTCTCCGATTTCCAATCGCTAGCCGTTATTCATTACATCAGCCGTACACCCAAGCTTACAGCACCTGGTATTCTCAAGTGGTAACCCATCAAATTACTATCAAGGCTCAACTTCTACGATCGTACAGGAACCGATGTTTCAACGTGATTTGGCCGTAAGCATGCGCAGTTGTGGAGGGCGCCATTGTTAAAGTTGTTTTCTCACGCACATTGCTATTGCCACTGCTGAAACTCATTTGCCATTTCTGTCTGTGCTCATATACACTGCATAGGTTACCACAAGCGTTCAATGTCGGATGGATGTTAATGTGGGCAATATTTTTTCGCATGGAGGAATTCCGTGAAGCACTTCTGTTTCTTACGTTTCTCTTACTTAGCTTCCATCTGTAACAAGGCCACCAAAAAGTAGCAAGACCACAAAAAAAGAAAGGTAAATTATATGTTATTAGTAGAAAATCTAACCTCTACTGCCATGCAACCACCGTCAACATATATCAGCTTTTATGGTTAAGCATTCTTAGCTATTCTATCTCTTACTACAAGATCACGGATATTAAGCAACGTAGAGCCTGGTCAGTACATATATGGGTGGCCCTTTAGGAATACCAGGTGCTGTAAGTGTAGATGTGCAGGTATATAATGGATAACGGCTCGGAATTGAAAATCGAAGAGCCGAGTTCCAATTCAAGTTTGTTTCTTTATATTCCCTTACGCGCAAATATTCTTGCGAAAGGTATGAATTCAGCTCTTCTTCACCACACTATGCATTAATTAGTAGAACTTCTATCGGCAAATCATTATGATCTCCAAAAAATCCTTACAAGCTAAAAATATTTTCTGGCTTTAAATAACCTGCAAAAGGTTGGTAAGCCGTAAAAAAAACAAAACAATTAATCAACAATGATATAACGTTTATAATTTGTAGGTACCGTAGAGTAAAAAACACTTCTTTTTAAAAAGTGAAATTAATGTCTAATGGTCTTGAAATCGGGTGCCTTACTAAAGTAAATGTTTCTTCCGAGAGGAATTGATTATGTATTGCTTTTCTTCACCAGGAATAGACACTTTTAAACTAAGCCTGTCTATTAGGACTGAGACAGCAATTAGTTAAGCTTAATTTTATTTAATCAAGTTCATCACGCGCAAGGCAGAAAAGCCACTGAGACAAACGAGGGTGTGTAAGAGTTGGAAACGGGAACATTGATAAACAGCGAGTAGAAGAGTAATTAGGAAAGTAGATAGCGATTGACATTGCATTTAAATCTTTAGTTGGCTGGAAAGTATGGGGCCCGGAAAGAAGTTCCTAAAGTGAGAAGAGCGAGTAAAGAAACTGTTAGTATAGAATTTATATCTAACCAGGTCAGCTGTAAATTGGAGAGACCTCGTGGACAGTCTAGTACTGCGTTTAAATTCGAAGAGTCTAGGCATCATAGCGAAGTGCTCATCCGAACAATTACCATGGAAGTGTTTATAGAAAAGGTAGAGTGGCGGGGGAAAACTTACGGCGGCGAGAAAGTGAGTGAAACCAAGACGAAAGATCAGGAATAATAATACTGCTGATTCTTTGGATTTCATCATTTAATCTAATTACAAAATGCATATCTATCTATCTATCTATCTATCTATCTATCTATCTATCTATCTATCTATCTCTGTTATGTAATTATGGGGTTGAATCTATTGAAACATTACGCCATTGAATTTGATCTTCACTAAGTGTTCTTTTATTGTAGTCCAACGTCAGCCTAAGTTAAACATAGATATCTATATAATGCTAGTTTGTGGACCAAATAGTTGCACTAGTTGCTGGTGTTTTGAAACTCAAATGCTGATTTTCAAGATAAGTCGGTCTCCTTCACTCAAGAAAATTAGCGTAACACAATCGTCTAACTATATTTCATGGCTTATTTTATTTTGAATATCCAGTATTGTTTTATGTTTGAAGGACTTTAGTATATTGGCTTCATAATAATGGCAGAATTGCTGAAAGCAAGCGTTACAGACACGGTCTACCTTTGAGGCCATGTATTGATGCAGAGAATCGATCCATTTCTCTTTTCAAAATATAGAAACTATAATAAGAAGTAAAAAGCTTTGAGATGGTAAAAAAGATCAGAGAGAATTGTATATTCACGGCTTGAAGTTCTTTTCGGAAACATTTATATATACATTTTTTTCATTTTTACTTTCTTAATGTCGCGCAAAAGCTTTCGGTTTTGTTATACTTGCATTGAACGCGTGGAATTTTCGTAGGAACTTATAACTTGTTATTTATGCTCATATCCTATTGGGCAAAACAAACTGACTTATTATGAGTTTCCTACAGACGTACAAATGCAGATACACACTCACAATCATTTTCCAAGGGCAGCTTAAATGTGGCGCAAGGCCGAACGTATGGGACACCCAGTGAGGCTCGAACTCACTACTCAGTCATAATTGATCTAGCAAAACAAGCTTGCTAACCGTTACACCACTTCCGGGTGGACTGAGAAAATTCCGTTATTAAACTGTTAACATTTAGTGGGTTTGGAGCTTTGAAGGTGGTTTCTAATGAATGAGAATTTTTTTTTAAGTCCTCAAGTGGTGTGGTTTCTGTTAGTTGCTAAAGTTCTTTGTGATGCTGTCATGCGAGTCCACAAGAAGGTTTGTATTCCCCAAGACCCACAGGCTTCACTCACTCAAAGACATTTTTAATCATTGATCTGAGAAAATGCTTGTATATTGCAGTATATGGGCTGACAGTTTAAAAATCTCTATCTCCAACCTGAAATCACTAGTCATGTTCTTAAGTAATGTTTTGGTTTTTGCAGTATTGGGCAAAACTAGCTCTCATACAGCCTATTCTATCTTCAATTTCCTCTCCTATACTTAATTTATTATAACTGATAAATATGCAGGAGATATTTGAAGTGTTTAGCATTTACTAATTCCACATGCTGAATTTTTGATAGATTCATGGTATGTGCCATCACTGCTTTCATAAAGGTCCAAGTCCTATTTCTTGGAAAACGGTAAATGATATTGATTTTCTCTTCAAGATCACTCTTATCCCAACTATGAATACCTACGTTGTCAGAATAACACCCCCACCTTACTATTACATTGGTCTCAGAAGGGAAAGCAAGATTGGTATTTTTTATTCATTTGGAATGCTTAAATGATAAGTGCACATCTCTTCACATCCATGTTTGTAAATGTGTAGGGCACAGTCTAGGAAAAGATTAAATAGACTAGGGCTCTCATTTCCTTATTCTTGTTTTTAACGGTGAGGTTGAATGTATATACGTATGTCTATGTATATATATATATATATATATATATATATATATATATATATATATATATATATATATATATATTATTTATATAAGGTACATTCAATCGCATCCACACAAAAATCATTTATCATGATCGTTGTCAGAGTTAATAACTGGTGCACGAAGACATCGATACAAATCCTGCGTTATATATAGAGAGAACAGTTCATTTTCAATAGTACCCAGGAGAACCGTCCTATCCGGTGGAGGCGCTTGCTAAACAAAGCCACTCATCTCGAGGGGGCAAACATGATCTTTTTTTATAAGAAATTTGTTAAAAATCATAAAGGAACAGAAAGAATGACATGTGAATGTGCGCCAGTCTCATTGAAATTAAGTCGCGATCGTTTTTCTGTTTTTATTTTAAAATTGAAATCACCCAAGCAAGGCGACTAAAACACAAGGGGTTACAAGGTGTGGAAGAATTAGGAACAGAAACATTAATGATGAACAGGAAGAGAAAAGAGTAATCAGGAGGACAGTAGATAGCGATTGACATTAAATTTAAATTTTTGAAGAGTAAACTTGGCTGGAAAGCCTGGAGCAAGAAGGAAGTTCCACAAGCAAGAAGTGTGAGAAAAGAAACTTTACGGTTCCATCTAGTTAGCCCAACTGTAAATTGATGAGATCCCAATGCCAGACTTGTACTGCGCTTAAATTCAAAAACTTTACGTACTTCTAATGAACGTACTTTATGTACGTTCATTAGAAGAATTACCATGAAGTTATTTATAGAAAGGGCATAGAGAAGCAATCTTATGGCGGTAGGAGCTGAGTCACCAGATCAGGACCAATAATATTGCAGATTCTTCTTTGGATCTTATCAAGGACCTGAAGGTATATAGCAGGTGCAATGGACTATATGTGGCAGGAATATTCTAAGTATGGATGAATGGTAGACTTATAGATATGTAAGATAGATTCCGGTGAAAAATTGTCTTGCCTGACATAGTGAACCAACCTTCTTAGAAGCTGACCTAAAATGGAATCAATATAGTCTTTCCAACTTCATATTAGCAGAGAACATGAGCCCAAGACGGCACATCGAATCATTTTACTGGAGGATAGCATCAGTCATGCTAACGGAAGATAGCAACCGGTCTCTCAAATGGTTAATGGAGTGAAGTTTAGTTTTGGAGGCGTTAAAATTAACAAGCCAGCATTTGCCCCAGTTAATTACGGACTTGAAGTCGTTTTGGACACCGGCTGTCATTTTGACCTTGTCAGACTGATAAGCCTTACTATCGAGGCAGGAGTAAATTGTTGTGTAGTCAGCGTAGATACCAAGTTGAGAGCTGATGTCATCAGGAAGGTGGTTAATGAAAATCAAAAATAGAATAGTACCAAGGATGGAGTTCAGGATAATGATAATGATAATGGCCGTTCAGGATAAGAATGTTATGCACATTACCGTCGTCTGTGATGCTCTTGGCTCACATCATGCCTCCCAGGTCTTAGGGTCAGTTCCCCCGCTTACACCCGTAAGGGATCTAGGAAGTAGCTTGTGGGAAGCAGTTCGTGTACCAGCAAAACTGTACTCGGTCTCCTACATCAGGTTTGTTTTAAACCCTATGGACTATTATGCTTGGTGAGTCTGTGTGTGCGTGCGCGCGCGTGTGTGTGTGTGTGTGTGTGTGTGAGAGAGAGAGAGAGAGAGCGAGAGAGAGAGAGAAACGGCAGGCATTCCCACAATGCCAACGATTGGCTGAAATCTACTTTAGGAGCCACACCGATGTCGTAAAGGGAAAATATGTTTTCTCTGTTAAATAATATGATTTCAATAAATTAAAGTGTATTCTGACATACGTGACACACCTTGGAAAAGAAGATTTTAATTACAAAAAATAGGGTGCTGGGTTGCTTCGTAATATATCCTCCAGTGAATGCCGAGCAATTTTCTCATGGATGAAGAGAAAACTTTTGGCAATTGAAATGTTATTCTACAGAAGAATGCTAGAATACCATCGGTGGAGTAAGAAAGCAACAAGGGTTTTAAGAAAATGGAAACTAAAAAAGGCAATTAAAGTTAGAGCCTAAATAGAGTTGAAATTTCTAGGGTATATAATGAGAAAAGAAGGTTCGGGGAATTTGACACTGACAGGTAAATGGGACAGATGGAAACAGCGATTAACATATCTAACGAGCTTATGTAAATGCTTGGCAGAAAAGGAAATGGAAGAGATGATAAAAAAAGACTAATATTACTAAGAGCTACACTATATAGGTAGTTGTGGAGGGCCATGATCGTCCATATTCTGAGGGTTCAGGATACATTCACTCATATCTAAGATTGGTTTAGCACAATCTTTATGTCTTTAAATTCATATTCTTAAAAATCTGTTAGCGTCCAAGTACTATAAATATTTTCAGCACAAAAGACATTGTTATAATATATATATATATATATATATATATATATATATATATATATATGTGTGTGTGTGTGTGTGTGTGTGTGTGTATGTATGTGCGCGTTTGTTTCAGAAGGTAGGTATACATGTGTGGGTATACAGATATATAGGGAGAGAGAGGATGAAAGTTGATTTTTAGAAGAAAGGAATTCAGTTTGGTGATTGGGTGCATAGATTCGAAAATATTTCTCATCGAACGTTTTGATGGCATGTGGTGAGGATAAGCCAGAAGAGAAGAAATAAACATGTTTTGGAAGGATTTTGTTATTTTGTGAATCTCTCGACACATTTTATTTTTATATATTTGTCTGGTTACACCGACGGCAAAGTTTATTTACTTCCATTCCAGCTTCCTATTTAGCTCCCATGCCTTGGACGGCTAAGAAGAAGAACAAGAAGATGGTAAGGGGGATGAAAAAGGAAGAGTGAGAAAAATGATAAGTATAAAAGAAAGTGAAATAGATGGAGAAGGCATGGAAGAAGAAGAAGAAGAAGAAGAAGAAGAAGAAGAAGAAGAAGAAGAAGAAAAGAAAAATATAGAGGAAAAGAAATAGGATGATGAATGTGTAATCGAAGAAGAAGAAGAACAAGAAGATGGTAAGGGGATGAAAAAGGGAGAAAAATGATACGTATAAAAGAAAGTGAAACAGATGGAGAAGACATGGAAGAAGAAGAAGAAGAAGAAGAACAACAACAACAACAACAACAACAATAAGAAAAGAAAAATATAGAGGAAAAGAAATAGGATGATGAATGTGTAATCGAAGAAGAAGAAGAAGAAGAAAGAGAAGAAGAAGAAGAAGAAATAGAAGAAGAAGAACAACAACAAAACAACAATGATGGTAAAGAAATAGAAGATGAGGGTGAAGAAGGAAGAGAATAAAAAGAAGAAAGGAAATGTTGAATAACAATAGAGGAGCCAAAGAAGAAGAAGAAGATAAGAAATGGGAGGAGGAAGGAAGAGGCGAGAATGAAGAAGAAAATGGGAAATAAGAAAAGAAAGAAAGAAAGAAAAAAGAAGAGGAAAGAAGATAAAAGGAAATAGCAGGAGGAAGAGGAAGTGAGGATGAAGAAGGAAACGAGATATAAAAAAGAAAGAGAAGAGGAGGAGGAGGCAGAGGAGAAAGGAACAGAATGAAAAGGAAGAAGGAAAGAAAAAGAGAAAAAAGGGGTTAACGATGTGGAAAAGAAAGACATAAAAGAAAGATAAAAAAGAGGATAAAATGAAGAAGAAGAAGAAGAAGAAGAAGAAGAAGAAGAAGAAGAAGAAATCTAATCGACAAACAAGACATTGGACAAATCTTTGTAAAACAAGTAAACAATGAAGAGATAAATATTCAAAGGACTAATATTATTTGCGAGTGGCGCAATGAAACCAAAGAACGTAAACTTACTAAATTATTATAAAAATAATAGTGTTAGCCTAGTGGTTAAATGGCAGGCGTATATTGTTGGTTTCGAGATTTCTGCCTTTCAGTGCATTTTGGATTATGTTTAATAGATCAATAAATTCTTCTTCCAAAATTATTAGTCATAAACTTCCTAATCGTCATTAATTTCAGCTCTCAACATAGGGGATGGAAAGTGGGAAAATAATTAGACATATCACTGCAGAGTCATCTACCCGCACTCATCATTTGACTAACTCCTTCCACAATATAAAGAAATTCAGAAAATATCTACTGTTCCCTAGGAGTGTCATATTATGAAAAAATCATAGAGAACATGTGCTTGTGAATTCAGTTTTGTCAGTGACAAACACAGGATAATTTATGCAGGCAGCGAGAAGAACGACAAAGGAGCAGGACTAATACTAGATAGTTCATTTCAGAAATGCGTTCTAGGATAGCACCAACTACCCGAAATAATTCTGGTTGTGAAGCTGAAAGAGAAGCCGTTCAACGTGGCTGTTATAGTAGTGTATGCACCGACGACACAAAACAAGGAGGAGGACATCGAATCTTTCTACTCCATGCTGGACAGTGCCAAGGCTCTAAGCAAATCATAAGAAGTCATCATTATCATGGGAGACTTAAACACCAAAGTGGACAGGGGATATAGCAGGAAGATTCGAACTCGGAACACACAACGAACGCAGAGAAAAATGGGTCCAATGGTGCACAGCCAATGACCAGGTGATAATCACTCATGGTTCCAAGATCATCCGAGACGACTATGGACATGGAGGAGTCCAGGAGAAGAAACTAAAAACCAAAATGATTATATAACCATCAACAAAAGATTCAAGAACTCAATGATTCACTGCAAAACCTACCCAAGTGCCAACTGTGGACGCGATCATCGCCGTCGTAAACTGAGCGAAACTGCGGAAATTGAAGAATCCTAATGCAGCACCCAAACTGAAATACAACAAATTCATGAGCGATACTAACCTAAAAGAAAAATATATGGACAATGTGAAAAGAAGACACACAATGAAAATTCAAATCAGTTGTGTGGAGCTAACAAAAGCTATTTGCTACTTAAACAAAAGCAGACCCCCCTCCAGCGTGATTTTGTAGGGTGTCTGCATGTCTCAGAAGAAAAGTGGCAACCAGTATTATTAATGTCACTTCATCGTGTTTAACAATGTTGAGAGTGAATATTTTCTAGGCTCTTTTTAAAGACAGGACTCATCTCCTACAGTGACACGCAGATATTAATAGGATGATGTTAAAACTTAGATACAATCAGATTGTGTAGGTAAATACTAGTCATCAGTTTATTTTCAATGTATATCACCCATTAGCGAAAAAATTTTTCTTTTTTAGGTAACGGAAATCTAGCACGAAGCACAATATAATTTTATGCTGGATGCACAGTAAAATAAAGCGGTAAGTTCAGAAAGATGTGAGACACTCATTGAAAACTGGGGATGAATAATGTGACTGAAGAATTCAGGAAGACTTTCTCTACATTTCGTCACTCTCCACGTCGGGAGTTCTTAAAAAAATACTATAACTTGACGCTCAAAATCAATGAGTTGTTTTGTCATAGGAGAAGAACAGAACGAAAGATGAAAATTATCTGCAAATAACCTTTAAGTGACGAATCACAAGATCAAGCAGCGATTAATCAATCATAAGAGAATCAATCAGAGTTAAGTAATTACGCAAGAGTCAAATGATTATTCAAGGTTATTCAAGTCCAATTATTTCTGAAAGATCAATGATAATAAATTTGTTATTTTTTATTGAGAGCCTGTATATATTGTTTAATATTAAATTTATAAGAAACTTCTTCTTGCAAATGTCTTATGCGACAGTGTATTAAATGAGGGTAAGACAAAATTATTTACTGCTTACAGCAGTAAGTTTGATCGGAATGATGAGGTTAAAATGATAACTGATCTAAAAAAATGACCTGCAATCTGTTGTTAACTGGGATACGAAATGGCTTGTTAATTTTAACACTCCAAAACGAAACTGATCTCCTTTAATTGTCTGAGAGAAGCTTTTTTGCCTTCCATCAGCATGTCTGATGCTAGCCTCCAGGAAAATGACTCATTGCACATTGTCGGACTAACGTTTTCCGCTGACAGGAAGTGGAAATATTATATTGAATCAATTACTAGGTCTGCTGCTAGGAACGTTGGTTCACTCTATCATGCTAGACAATTTTTCTCTCTAGAATTTATGTTACACATTTATAAGTCTAGCATCCATCCGTGCATTGAATATTACTGTCACATGTGGTCTGAGGTTTCTGCAATGTATTTAGTGATTCTTGATAAAATCCAAAGAGAAATCTGCAATGTTATTGGTCCTGACCTGGAGTCTCGGGTTCACTCACCCACCGCCATATTGTAGCTTTTCTCTGACTTTTCTATAAATATTTTCATGTTAATTGTTCTGATGAGCTTTCCTTTTTGGTGCCTAAAATTTTGAATTTAAGCGCAGTACTAAATTGGTAGCTAGGTCTCATCACTCTCTACCGGCTTCTTGCTTTCTAGGCAACTTTGATCTTCAAAAATATAAATGAAATATCAATCGTTATCTTTTGTCTCCTTTTATTTTTCTCTCTCCTAAATTGTTGAAACTTGACTAATGCATGGAATAATAATACAACACAAAATGTACTTAGAACAAAATGTATTGAAACGAGAAAGTGTAACAATATTTACATATAGTCTTTTGTATATTCTTGGGAAGACCGTTCCTGGAGAATGTGTTGACTTAGTCGCAGTCGGGCAGAGTCTCTGGATTGAATCTCTTGATTCCTCTCCTCGTCTTCCCGGTACCAACCATATTTATATGGTCGGTACTCGACTATGCAAATTAGGTGGATCCTACCACAACATAAATAATTTTTCTTTTTCTTTTTCTCATACTCTCTCACACTCAGTAACCACCTTGTTCTTTACTGACTTTATTGCCTTGCTTGGGGTGAATTTATTAAAAAAATATCCTCAATGCAATATTTTTTTTCATTGAATTTGAAGGTTTTTGCGGATAAAACAGAATAATTTGCTTGTAATTGTATTCCCAGATTTTGCGGATAAAGCAGAATAATTTGCTTGTAATTGTAATTTGCTTCTAATTGTATCCCGTCTCATCTAAAGTATGTTTGCTTGACTTTCCACTTAGAAATAAGACTCTATTTTGTAATATGCTGATAATTCATTACATGGTTTCAGCTACCATCTCTAAACTTGATTTACAAAACCCTTGATGTTATCCCTGCAATTCCCTTAAAGAATGCCCGACACCCAGCAATGTTGTGTCATCACTACACCAGTTGCATACATAGCTATAAACCCAGTATTCACATTGTGCTACTTGGCCTTTGAATTTATGAAAAGTTTTAATCCATCAAATAATGACTGCCCACTTCGTGTACTGATTGACCGTAACATTAAGGTATGCAGGGGAAAATTATTATCGTTTTGTTTTTAATTTAACCACCCTCCTGAACAGTAAAGTCACGTGGGGGAACAAGTTTAGTCACTGATGACCCGATCATGCAGCAGATAATAGGGGCTTACATAATACCATTAACACTAGTGTGACCTGACAAAAGGAGAACTATATAGTCTTCCGCAAATTAGAAGTATTTTCGGTAAAACTATTCCGCGAACAACGAAGTAGTTTTAGGAGGAAAATTAAAACAAAAAGGACACTTATACTTAACATCAGAAAGAGACAGTGGACATTTATGGGATAATCTAATGAGGAAAGGGAGCTTGGTTATCGTACCTAAAATCTCGTGTGATGTTCTTAAATAGTCTCGTCTGCATGACATCTAACTTGTTTAGAAATGCCAAAACTATCATCTATGTATAAGTTTTTTTTTTCAGATCAATGATTAAAATGTTTTCGAACTAATGAATCATTTCTTCCATAAAGAAGGGAGACCCTCATCAAACCCGACAGAACGACGCTATAAAATCGCAAACAATGATCGGCAATATTGAACTTTCGCGCCCAAAAAAAAAAAAAAAAAACGAAAATTTTCCTTTGACACCGGTATTATTTTAACTATCTTCACTCCTACGTGTATTGTTTTAAAAAATGACGATTAGAATTTTTTTTTTTTTAAAACTAAACATATGATGAAAGTGAATTGATGCAATTTTTGGTCTTGAGAATTTATAACAAAAATATTAAACACTATTTATTTTTAGATTGTTTATTTACAAGAATAATTTTATATTTACAACATTCTAAAAGCTAATACAACTGAAACTAATGCATTTCAATATTTATCATTTACAATTTATAAAGAAATAAATATGAAAGTGATTTTTATTAATAAATTTATAATTATTAACTAAATTATTAAAATATGTAAACCAACTATAAGGAAATTATTATTTACCATTTTATAAAGTTCGATTCAATTAGATGACGTTCGAATAAACAATATAATAAATAAATAGTGTAAATAAAATATCTAATAAATAGCGCCTATTAACTTTGTTATTAATTCTCATGAACAAAGAAAATGTATAAATTCACTTTCATAGGTTTAGGTCTTATTTTTTTAATATTAATTATCGCTTTCTAAAGCAATAAACATTGCTGAGGAGCGAAGGTAGTTAAAAATAATAGCGGCGTCAATGGAAAAACCGATTTTTTTTATACATTTTTTTTTATTACGGGCCCAATGGTACAATTTTGCCTAATGATCTTTACCAAATAACAAACATCACACTATCTGAATTCATCCAACAGCAGCGACGACTAAAATGAAATAATTATTTAAACGAAATGCTTGCTTTTACACAAAATGTTAAAAAGGAAATTGCCATCAATACAAGAGCGATAACAGTTAATAGTCTTGAGAAGTCGAATTTCCTGAAAATTTCAACCAACCGTAACGCTAACTTCTTGGTCAACGAATGTCGAGTGTTTTCGGTATGTAAACGTTAATCTATCTATCTATCTATCTATCTATCTATCTATCTATCTATCTATCAGCATGTTCTTATCATGGATTTTTACCTGTTTTTCTTTTTGCCATTACCTGAGATTCAATGTACATTTCTTTTATTTTTTTTTATTCAGTTTTATGTCTCACTCGAAGCCAATAATTTATATTTTCTTTCTCATCTTTCTTCTTCTGTCCCCTTCTATCCCTCTCATTATTTTCTGTACATTCTCCATTCTTTCTTTCTTTCTTCTTATTCATTGCTTCTCTTTCTTCCTACCGATTTCTTCCTCTCACTACCTTTTCTTTCTCTTTCTCACAATTCATAAGTTTTCGTCTTTCTTTTTTTTTCTCTTTTTGCTACTTTTGTTCACTCTCCAATACTATTCCTTTTCCATCTCGCGCCTTCTCCTTCTAAAATGATTTTCTTTTTTCTTTTTTTTCTTCTTCTTCTTTTTCTTAAAAGGTCTGCCTCAATCCATGACTGGCCACCCACAGAGACAAAATAGCTGTCGAGTGCTGTTGGTAATGGATGGCACATGGCCTTTTTGTCACCATGTGTCATGCCATTTTTAAAAGTTGACACCATGTCAGGTACTCGATGTCCTCCCACGAAGACCGGGTTTCGAAGTAGTGTAGCCAGTAGCCACAGGGCCGTTAGCTTGCTTCTAACAAGAACAATGCCTACGCACTTTGCGTATATGGATAGAAGTTTCTAAGACTAATGTTACTAAGATTTCAACCACTACAATTCCAATACCACTTCCTCCTCGACTAGTACAATCTGAAAACCACCATCACTAATACAAGCATTGGTACGACAAGAACTGAGACGAGAATATTATTATACGGATACAGATAGTTGTGTGCACATCTTGAAAGAACCTAATTTTCAAAGAAGGCGACATTGCACAAGACATCTCTCTTTTAAAAAGTTAAAATAAATTTTCTTATTTATTCATGTGATGTGGATGACTGATAATTACAGTTTTTACAAGCTAGTTATTTTTTATTGTTATTTTATTTTTTTCTTAGCGTCTATTTTTCTAAATTTCTCTGTGCTCATATCTTTTACGAATGACTTTTGTAACATTATCTGGTCCGTTCGTCCAGCCTCCCTTCCTTCCTTTTATTTCTGTTTTATTAATGAATTTTGTCCGGGTCTTTTCTAATGAAATTTTATATGAGCTTAAATAACGACGAACGAAATAACTCAAAGAACACTTACAATACGCGAACACCCCAAACATATATATGTACATTTTTATATTGGAGCAGCAACCCTTCTTTTATACATGTTTCATTAAATGAGACGGAGAGGGAAAAATTGTGTATTTTTTAATCATTTTTTTCTGGCGTCATTACAGTTTTTCGTTTATGAAGATTAATATTTGGTTTTTGTTTGATTTTTCACGGCATACTTCCGGATTATTTAAATATTTTGGAAAATAAAAATAATTGTTTTTTTTTTGTGTGAAAATTGCATTAACAATTTTTTAATAATAAAAGATGATTTTCCAGATAAAAATCTTATTTAAACCATCGACTCTATTTACATGGAAGTAAATGCAAAAGATATCGACTCTATTTACATGGAAGTAAATGCAAAAAAACTGGAATTCGAACCCGGCTCTTCGACTTCTATTTCCAAACCGCTAACCATCTTCGTCTTCACGGGTAATGCCGAGTTAACATTAATGTCATGGCAATGTTATGTGAAAAGGCTGGGCACACTCGGTCCCGCGGTTGGCAACTAGTCTAGGAGAAAGACAATTCTTAATTCAAAATCTTAACACTTGTCCTATGATTCCTGACCCTCTGTAATGAAGATGGGAAAAAAGCAATGTTTTCCTTCTCCTATATTGGTCGCCAATCTAAATTATGAAACACAGCCTATCCTGCTATTTAACTGTAGCTGGGCAAAAGGGAGAAGAAACTGATTGACACTGTACCCTTACGTATTTGAACCTCAGTGAATATAACGAAATCGTCTAGAATTTGAACTCGGCTCTGAAAGCTGCTACGCATTATACCACTGCGCATCGGATTTTTATGTAAAGATGTGTTAAATATATTATTGTTGAATTCTGCGTAGATTTGAGTCAGTTTGGTTATTTTGAGAACTCGCATTAATTTTAACGCGTCTCATTGGAATCAATGGAGAAGCTGCAACCTAAATGAACGGCAACTCAGTTGGTTTTGGTGTAGATATCTACATTAAAGTCGCAGAAAGGATTCTTTGTGTATATGTTGTTGTATATATAGAAAATTCATATTATACGTATATTTTAGCAAATATTTGGTGCAACACACACAAAAGCCCCCCACACACACACACACACACATATATATATATATATATATATATATATATATATATATATATATATATATAAGGTTGGTGCAAAAATAATGACGTAATAATGTCGTTTTGACTTTAAAAATACGTCAAAAACGAAACTATTACGTCATTATTTTGCACCAATCTATATATATATATATATATATATATATATATATATATATATATATACGCACAAAAATCACACAAAAAAATACATCTACAAAATGAAGTAAACTAACGACACTAAAACAAAACTTCCATCAAAATGGCGAAGGAAGTGGCTGTAAGAGCTTAGGACAACGGAGGTAGAAACATTTTTTTTTACTTCTTCACTGCCACCAAACGGAAAATATACGAACGCTGGAAAAACGAAATACACAAGTTAATTAAATTCTCCTTGTCCGTCATATTTAACGAAACCTGTTTAAAATAATGGTTGCTGCCCAAATATACATAAATCTTATATATATATATATATATATATATATATATATATATACATCAGTGGCGACTCCGACGATCGGGCTTGTCGGGCTTAGTCCGAGTGAGTCAACATTCAAATATATCTATTTCAAAGCAACAAAAATCTTTCGTAGTGCATCGTTTTCATTCTTGACTTCAGCTGGATCCAAAATTCCAAATATTGACCAAAGAAAATATATTTTCTTGATATTGCTCATAATAAAGAAGAAAGAATGAAGAAAGGAAAAAAAACAAAACAAAACAAAAAAAAAAAAGAATGAAAGTAAGTAAAAGAAAAAGTGTGAAATAAAATTAAGATTCTCGGACTGCGTAGGTCTTAGCCTTATCTAAGTTGGCCAGGGTTGAAGTGAGGAGTGTGAATGAAAATGTTGATTGTTATGGAAATATAATATCAGTCTGCAGCCGCGATTATTGACCCCAAAAGTACAATAAATCAAACTAATAATTTATAGACAGAGAGATATATAAACACAATAAAGATAGACATATATACAAACACACCCTCGAGATTTAACACGTTATTTAAAAAAAAAAAACATATCTGGCTAGAACATTTTAAAAATTATATATTTTAGTTGGAGCAAAGGAATTATTTTAGCATCTAAGGTATACCAATAGCATATTTTGTTAAAGATTGTAATGAGTATGACAAACATTGATGACCTAGAGTCACCACTGTGAAAGCTAAAAAAAAAGTCAAAAAACTAATAAAGAATTTACCCATTCCAATGTTTCAATCAGACGAAAGGCACAAGACAGTGATGGATGGAAGGTATTAGTCTTAGAGGGAAGAGGTCTTATAAAATTAAACCCGGATATTAATATTATGACATTAAATTTGGGTTACATGAACAATTAAATGTTAATTTAAAGCTAAGAGAGAAATAAGAAACAGTTTAAAAACCTTAAATATATAAAGTTATATTTAAAAATACAAAAACATACTTAAAAGTAATATTCCAAAGACAAGTTATATTTAAAAATAGGATATATTTAAATAAGTTATATTTAAAATAAGTCATATTTAAATAATTTATATTAAAAATAAGTAAAATTATATTTAAAAAACAAGTTATATTTAATATAAAATAAATATTAAAGAATAAAAATATATTTAGAAATAAAATGTAATAAGATAAAATAAATTATACATTAAAAATAAAAAAAAATATAATGAAATGAATAAAATAAAAAATGCTACTATATTTTTCTAACTTTTCAAATGTCGAATGTATAACTAATTCTAATTTCTATGTTTCCATCTTTACACTATATTAATTTTATCTTATAATTGTCTATCACTTACGTCACTTTAGCCATATTTTAGGGTTGTTTTTTTTTTTAATATAACCTTGTAATTTTAAGTATAACTTTGTATTTTTAAGTATAAATTTATATATTTTTTAAATATAACTTGTTTTTAGATGTAACTTACCTTTAAAGATATTTTTTCTGTTGAGGATTCTTCTAGACTTGATGAATTACTATAAATGATTATTCAAATCACCCAAAATTTCTATCACTTGTATATCCTTGCTTGATCCAGCTTCTAATGTTCTGGGGGGGGGAGGCTTGCGGGAAAAAGCTGTGGCTCTTGAGGTTACGTATACTTGGATGAGTACCACCACCGGAATTTAGTGAAGAGCTGGCGCTGTATCAATTCTAGTCTCATTTTCGTCACCGAGTCCCGTTGGTTCAGTTGTATGACGCTTGCAGTGTATCGTATTGATACGCGCTAGTGGATGCTCACTGTTGATGAGTTTCCAATTAGGACGAAACCAGTCCAGTACTTTCTGCATTCTGTTGAGGATTCTTCTAGACACTATGAATTATAAATAATAATTATTCAAAGTCCCAAAAATTTAGATCGCATACATATATATATATATATATATATATATAGGTTCCCTGATTTTTTAAAAATATGTGATGGAATGGTTGTTCCAGGAAGAGGGGACAGAAATTTTGTTCTGGCTTTAGCCAGTTTGTTGGGGCGCTGCCTATTCCTGAAATAATGGAGCGCATTGGGATGTCTGTTTTCTGGGGTTTGGAGTTGGAGATGTGTCTCCAGCTGTGCTGGTTAAAATCTCAGCCTCCGCGCAGAGATGATCCCCAGACGAAGCTATGTCGAAGAGCAGGGTCTCATCTCAGGCAACAGCTAACCGATTCCGTTTTATACAGGATCTACAGGGAATTTTTGGCCGAGCCTACGGACTCGGGTATCCCACATTAAATTCGGCCTTGTGCTACATCTGACCGCGTGGGGCAGTTAGTAGAATTCCTGTTTTCTGGTTTTTAGTTAGACGGTAAATTTTTATATTCTAGGGTGATATTTTATTAGCCTATACCATGATTTGTCTTCATTTTTAATTAGTTTCTTAATAGTTTTGTTAAATTTTTCTGTTTCCGTCATCATTTTTTGTTCTTTTGTTTTTTTATGCGTGTTCATATCGTTTAGTAGTGAATTGATTTTTTTCATCGTATATCGAGTGTTATCCTATTTTCTTTGCTTATTTGTTTCAATGTTCGTTGTAAATAAGCCATTTCTGATTTTTTTTAAAACGTTCTTTTTGCGGAGTTGGAGATGAACATTTTAAACATTTTTAAAGTTTAGTTTTTCCTTTTTCTCAGTTGCTCTGACGATGATTTGAAGAAATCACATGCGTAGGTAGCAAATATGTGATGAGATGTTCTTAATATTTTATGCTTGCATCGTGGGATGACTTTTTCTTTGATGCGTCTCAATAAGAACTTTTTTTTCTCGCTTTCTAAATCGTTAATAAATTTAATAATGTTTATTACTTCAAAAGTTACTATAATGGACATTTCGTATTTGAATTAGACGGCCCATTTTTGTAAATTTAATTAAACAGTGTGTACTAAATCTAGAGGCCTGCACATTCAAGAAATCTTAGCAAAGAAAGTAACTTTTCCAGTAGAAATCGAACCAGCGTCCCATTTTTGATCTGGCATGCTTTACCGCTCAGCTGCGAAGAACACCATAATAAGCAAGGCTATATTTTCCCATTTTAAGGAAATCATCACCTAGATTATTTTTCTCTAAAGTCATATCTGCTTAGTTTCGTACATGATACTTACGTAAAAGCAATTTCTGAAGTGCGTGTACACACACACATACACACATACATATATATTCATATGTGTGCACGCACACAGGGTACGATGGATAAATTGCCGTCTAAGTGACCCAAAAATGAAAATAACATTGACATCTCATTTTAACAGATATATTTATCAAAATTACACAAAAAATATCAGACGACAAGAGACGACCTCGGAATCCCCTGCAACTCTTCTGAACAGTTTCCTTGTTTAAATTGGTGAATATTGCCATATCCCTTGCCTTCAGTTCATTATGGTGTTACAATGAGTTTTGTTGGTCTCTCGCTCAACTGCGCCCCACAGATAATAATCAAGGGGGTTGCAGTCTAAGGAGTTAGGTGGCTAGATATAAGAGGTGATGTGGCCGCAGAAATTGCCTGTCAGCCATGACTGGGTTCGCCTGCTTGTGTGGCATGGTGCGAAATCATAGACAGAGTCTTCCAGCAGGCACTTTCTTGACCCAAGGCAGCACTACGTCCTCAAGGCATTTGATCTAGGCCGCCGTGATGAGTCTGAGGCCCTGTAGAAGATTACAGGAGATATCACGTCGTCATCACTAGTGATGGCGGCAAATTCCTTCGTAATCACCATAAGACTTATCCAACTGTATCTATGAGTGTGTGTGTGTTTGTGCGCATGCGTGCTGCATTAAAGACGACTTACAATGTACTGCGATTAAGATTTTTATTTATTTTTTGTTTTCGTATAGGATTTTTTTTTTCTGGACATAAAGTTTGTAAAAATTGTCCGAACGTTTTGTACATTCGAGCGCTTTCGGCTATTCTTTTAGCCATTATCAAGGAAGTTTTTTTTTGTTTGTTTTTAAAAGAATGTGTGTATTTTTATGTATGCATCTAGATTTATGGAAACGTTTTGTTTGTTGTTTTTTTTCCAAACCCAGTCAGCACATTGTAACTGTGTTCGTAGTTGATGTTATTAAGTGTTGTTTTTCTTTCTTGTATTATTAATGCTTTTATTTCCATAATTCTAGATACATTCATAAAATTCTACACATTCTGCTGAAAATAAAAAAAAAAAGAAGAAGACATCCTTGATAATTGGTAAAAGAATACCGAAAACGCTCAGATGTAAAGAACATTCGGACAATTTTTACACATAAAATACTCGCACGTACATATATTTTTTTCTTAGGTGTTATAAAACAGTGCTCAATGTTATATAACAGAGGTATTAAGTATATATTAGTGAATATACATAATATCCCAACTCAATAGTCCGACACAGAGTTTCATGCGGAAAGACACAGTTTCGCTGTATCAGAGCTCAGCAGTGTGGTTAGACGTCCGATTGCTTCCGGGGTCGAAATTCTGACACCAGTCAGGGACCTTTATCCCTAGGCTATCGGCGTACGGCCGAGAATGGGAATTTTTAACGCATTATATACGTGATATCTAAACGCTGAGATACGAAGATGTTTTGGGATGGCCAAAGAGCTTCCAAAAGCTAGGCAGAGTATTACGAGACAGGAGGGTTTCGTTGGTAACAAAAAAGTGTACTGGACTGCTACGTGATATCTGTCCTTCTTTACGGTAACGAATGCTGGACGGTTTCCTCAAAGATTAAAAAGAGACCCGAGGCAACGGAGGTATGGTTCTACAGAAGGATGTTAAGGATATTATGGACCGAGCGTGTGAGCAACGATGAGGTTTTGGAGAGGATGCAAAAAAAGGTGGAAGCTTTTACTTAACATCAGGAAGAGGCATCAGAAATTTCTGGGCAAATAGAGGGAAATAGAGACAAGGGAAAACAACGAGTTACGTACCTAACAGGCTAAAGCAACTGAATGACAACAGGATCTGGGAGAAGTAGCATTGGGACAAACTTATTGAGAGCTACAAGGGATAGGGAGTAGTGGAGAGACATGATCGCCTATGTCCTGAAGGGACACGGTATATAAAAGAAGAAGAAAGATACCAGCTCTTATAGCACTCAGTTCTTACGAAGAGCGATGCATTTAAAGCAGCCGTTAAAAATTCCCTTTTTCCCATAGTGCCCAAGAACATATATATATATATATATATATATATATATATATATAATAGAAATATAGTCATAAGATGTGCTATATTTATGGGATAAAGTGCTCAATATCAGAGATAGAGCGTGTGTAAATATAAAAGCGAACATAGAAGTCAACACTTAGAGGCGACAGTCTGTTTCATGCTATATGCAATCGTCAAGCCACGAGTGCTGATATTTTTCTCAGCTATTTATATATATATACGGGTCAGTGGTGCATTGTGGGTAGTCTATTTTAGCGGTTATTTTACCGGAAGTCGTTTATTTGTTTATTTATTTATTTGGGTTAAATTATTTTGCTTGTTTAACTGTTAGAAAAGACGAAATAATAAAAAAAAAC
>CAHIKZ030000405.1:812500-825000 GCA_903632075.3 Acanthosepion pharaonis | reverse complement strand
TAAACCTAGTATTATAATATTTCACATGTAAGTACTGAGGACATGGGTCATTCAAAAGCTTACATCTTATGGTATTTCATATTAATTTTATTTTACTATAGGTGTTATTTTTGGATTCTTTTTAATGCGTGTAGTATTATTTAAAAGAAATTTAGGTTAGAATTCATTCAATTTAACTACAATTTTAATTACAAATTCAAAATTACAACTTTAAAATTTTAAAATATTTTCATTGTTTAGTTTTAATAGACTATATTACTTTATAACAGAAGGAAAATTACTCATAGTAAGTAAAATTATTTTTCCATATCAAAGTATATAATTATAATTTTTTTTTTTTTTTTTTTTATAAACTTTTTAAATTTAAATATTATTTAAGTAATATTAATGGCATTTACTACAAAACTAGCTAGGTCATTTCTCAGATTTAGTAAACTTTATTTATTTATTAATTAATTAATTTATTTATTTCAAATATATGTAACCTAATTAATAAAGTTTCATATGTATGTATAAATAACAGGTTAGAATTCATTTTATTTTACTACAATTTTAATTTCAATATTTTCATTGTTAGTTATAATAGACTATATTACTTTATAACAGAAGGATAATTACTCATAGTAAGTAAAAATTTTTTCCATATCAAAAAAAGTTACTCCAAAATTCGCTTGAAGATGAAATGGAACTAATGCTTTTAATTTAATTGCAAAAATAAAATTAGGGGTTTTTAGCTTCTATTTTTGAAACATGGTTGGAACTGTGTAGCGAAAATAACCATATTTTAAATCAATTAATTTATAATATTAATGCTCTGTAAATTTACATTGAGCACTATTTTGTAAAAATAAAATATCTATAAGAACACCGGATTTTATATCTTACTGTTCTTTTTATTTTATTTATATATATATATATATATATATATATATATATATATATATATATATACACTATTAAAAATTTAAGAAGAATCCTTTGTGAATATATATCGTTTGATAGGAATGCTGAATTTTTATTTAAAATGTCTAAAATTATTTTACGCCAATTTCCTCGCTTCTGTGGGTAATGATTGTCTTGATTGATATAGCAAATCGATTAACTCCTTCGATTTCTAAATCACATCTTTACAAGAAAAACAAAATTTTACACGATGGTATTTCTTCGTGTGCCTTTCAAATTGATGACAGATTTGGAGAGATTCCAGGAGCAATTCATTGCTCCTGTCTTCGTGTTCTACATTTCGTGTTTAGATAAGACTGACCGTTCAGTTCAGGGACGATGTTGGCTGGGAAACGAGTGAGTCAGATAAACAGGAATGAGGCACCCTTGATCAATATTTTGAATAGGAATAAAATCAATGCCCTTGATGAAGTTATTGAAACTGTGTGAACATTCAACAAACACTTTCCATGTGTGTCTCTGTGCGTAGATACAGATGTGTCTGTCAACAGAAAGAAAGATTAATTGTAAAATGAGGGAAGGAAAAGAAAAAAGTGCATTCGAAAAGAGATACAACCACAGTTACACACACACAGGCATACACATACACACACATCCGGCCAAATTACACTGAAATCACCCATCACCGTAGTTAAGCAGTATCAAGTTTGGACAGTACTTAGAGGGGTCACCGTTTAAAAGCACTCGTTGTTGTTTTCAGTTCAATAATTAGAGATGACTTTGAAAAAATAAACCCATTTTGATCTAAGAGAGGACATATATCGTAAACTGGCGCTACATAATCCTAAACGAAGATCATTACTAAATATCAGGAAACGGCCACTATTCTATCCTATTTGCACCAATGCAGTTGTCCCCCAGGGCTTTATCCTTGGTACTACTTTCTTTTAAATTTTTATTAATGACCTTCCTTTTGATCGTTCTGATATGGTCAAATTAGCGGCTAATATGAAAAACGACCTTCAGTCTGTTGTTAACTGGGGCAAAGGATGGCTTGCTAATTTTAACGCCTCCCCCCAATATTTTATTAATCATCTGAGAGACTTATTGTTTCATTATAATATAGCCTCAAACAGAAAAATTTCTTTGCAACAAGGACTATTATTTCAGTAGTATTCGTATATATGAATTTCAATAATATTCCTTCTAACTTTCAATTTGTGTCCCGTATTCTTCCTGTATTGATATTTGCTGCTTAAATCGCCATAGTTTTTTTTTTTTTTTTTTTTTTAGAGAGTGAGAGAAAGACTTTTTGAATCTTCAATCGTGATGCTAACCTCCAGGAGAGTGATTCTTTGCGCCTTCTCGGGTTAATGGTCTGACATGAAGTGGAAAGACTGTATTGAATCTATTGCTAGGTCAGCTGGTAAAAAGGTTGGTTCACTGAGTCTTGCGAGATATTTTTTCTCGCTTGAAGCTGTCTTAAATATCTATAAGTCTACAATTCGCCAAATGATTAGAATATTGATGCCACATATGGTTTGGTGCTCTCACTATATACATCTAGAGATCCTTGATAAATTCTAAAGAAGAATCAGTAATACTATTGGTCCTCTTCTGTCGCCTCGACTTCATTTTCACACCGCAGTAAAGTTGCCATCTTGTAACTTTTCTAGAAATACTTTTATGGCAACTGTTCAGATGAATACTTTGCCATGGTACCTATAATTTATGAAGTTAAGCGATGTACTAGTCTTGCGACGTGGTGTCACCAATTTACAATTGAGTTGGTTAAATGTAACCTTAAGTTCAATGATGACGGTTCCTTTTTCGTACTTCTCGCTTGTAGTACTCTTTTCCGGTTCGATGATTTTCAGAGAACTTTAATTTGAAAAATTTAAATGCAATGTTAATCGCTTTTTAGTGTCCTTCTGGTTACACTTCTTTTGTTCTTGCTCCTTTAGTAAAGCTTTTGTTTCCTAATTTTTCGACACCCAATAATCCCCTGTGTCTTAGTGGCTTTATCGCCTTGCTTGAAATGAAATTGATTAAAAAATAACCACTTGCAACAGTAGTAATTACTAAAATGCATAACGCATGTAAAATGAAGAGGAAATAATGACAAGAGAGCATGTAACTGAAAGGGAAAATAATGATATAGCCAAGATGTTGACTTTCCACACTTCAACAACGAAAAGGCTGGAACATTTCTTCTTTTTCTATATGCCGCGTCCTTTCAGGACATAGTCGATAATGGCTCTCCACAAATTCATATCTCATGTGGCACTTTTCTTCCTTTGCTAAGGCTTTCACCGATACCTTCCGCCAGCCATCAACACAAGCTCTCCAGGTAAGTGGCTCGCTACCTTTCCCTATCTATCTTGCCTTCCCTTATCTCACTTGCCTTCCGTATGACTCGAAATGGTTATATTTTCCTTTTTCATTATATGTCCAAAAAACTTCAGTTGTATTTTTCTGATTCTGTATATAAGAGTTGTTTCTGTTTACATTTTCTTTAAGACGTCTTCATTGTTTACTCGCTCTGTCTGTGGAATTTTTAGTATCTTTCTGTATCCCACATTTCTGCTGCTTTTAGTTTTTTCCTCATCTGAAGAAAGATTGTTAAGCATTCCCTGCCATAAAAGAGGATGGATATCACATAACAATCCAGAAATCTTTTCTTTGTTTCTAACAAAATTTTCCGTTTCTCATCACCTTCCTTAGTTTTTGGAATGGTTCTTTCGCTGGTCCAATGTGTGTTCGGATATTCGTCTTACATTTTCTATCTTCTGTTAAAACTGAAGACCTTGGTTTTGCAGAATGGTTTCTTTTAGGTACTAATATTGTTGACTCTCATGTCAAAACTGCAGGTAGAATCAAAGACGACTTTAACGGCTTTTGCCTTGCAGATTTTGGCAGAAAAGAGGAAGAGAAACAGAACAGTTGAACTTTTGCATCTGCTTGATGATTATGTCCAATTTGTAACTCACATCTTGGGCTTTTTTTCTCATGCTGAGACCATACATTCTGTCTTCTTGTATTTGATGCTTCGTCTTTTCTTTCTCTCTTTCTTTCACTATCCTGTCTAGTGGATCCTGTAGTTTTCTTTTTGAATCGGTCGTCAACACAGTGACATCTGCGCATCGGTGGGCATCATTTTATTGCTAAGATGACGCTCACAGTTATTAAGTCCTGGTAGGATCTTCAGTTCACTTAAGGTATCGTCGTTAGGATTTGAGAAACCTAATTTTATGTTTTATAAGATAAATATGTTACGTAAGTGAGTTATCGCCCTTGGTAAACGGCACTCTCAAGAGATCAGAACCAACCACTAGCCAGAATATTTTGGCGCCAATTATAAAAAAAAACGCTGTTCTGTTCTGTTTCTCTTCCTCTTTTCTGCCAACATCTACAAGACAAAAGGCGTTAAAGTCATCTCTCATTCTACCTGCAGTTTTGACATGAGAGTCAACTATATTAGTACCTAAAAGAAACCATTCTACAAAACCAAGGTCTTCAGTTAAGTGGACTTATTGTTTCATTATAATATAGCCTCAAACAGAACAATTTCTTTGCAACAAGGTCTATTATTTCAGTAGTATTCGTATATATGAATTTCAATAATATTCCTTCTAACTTTCAATTTGTGTCCCGTATTCTTCCTGTATTGATATTTGCTGCTTAAATCGCCATAGTTTTTTTTAGAGAGTGAGAGAGAAAGACAGTAGCACTGACTATTCGGTTAAGGATTGCTGAATATTTCATTTTGAGGAAAAAATGAATCTCACTATTACCATTATGATATCATTGTGATTTAGGCAATAACGAATCCACCATTGTTTTAGAACCACATGATGGGAATCGTATGCAGCGCAGGAATTTTCTTCTTATCCAGAAATTAACTGCTGATCTCTCTTTTGATCTAGCTCTATTATCTCAGTGGCGGGAAATGGTTGGTTACATTCAATGCCTCGAAAACCAAACTAGTTACATTCCATCATCAGTGATCGGACCCATAACTATTACCAATCACGATTAACGGATGTTTCCTCAGGGAGTCTGTGGACCTTGAGTATCTATTGGGTCTTAAACTCAACTCAGGCCTCGCGGAACTCGTATATACGATCCATGGCTATAGATGCTGGAAAATGGTCGGTCCCGTGTACTGAGCCAGTAAGTAACTGACACCTTCTGCTATACTCTCCATTTACAAGAGCCAGATCAGGCCGAAGATGGGTACTGTTGCCATATACAGGCGGGAGCTGCCAAGTCATCACCTTCCAGTCTCGCTAGTACAAAAGCGTCTATTCATCCCTGTGGGTGACAATTTTCCACTCTACTATCCGTTTCTCACAGACGAAACGTCGAAATCCTCACACTGTTCCATTGCAACTAGCATGGAAAATGTTCCGACGAACTACATTCCTTACTTCTATCAGTTCTAACTTAAGACGCGCCATACTACGCACATTGTAGCGAACGACCCTCATTCACTTCGTATCTCATTAGTGAGATGTAAGTTCCACTTGAGCAATTCTTCCAACGAATCGCTACTTTGTGGAACACACTCCCAAGAGGATGCTTCCCCGATCACTTCATTCTTAACCTCTTTTAGTCTAAGCTTAACCGTTATCTTCCCCACATATACACACATAATCTGTGCTCCTTACTCTACCTTGAGTGGTTATCGGGCCTTGTATAGGTTGAAATCATTGTAAAAAATCTTGAGTGATTCTTGTCATGGGTGCTCCATGCCAAAAGCCAGCATAATGTTTCGCAAGGTATGAATGACTATAAACAACGATGTGTTTCGACTTATATTTAAATAATGCATTTATACTGAAGGAGTTCAAAATCATTTACGCAATCTTCTGTTATGGAAACGTTTTTCCACCCTACAGCCTATTTCCCCGCAAAACCAAAGCTGAAAGCTTGCCGCTAATCTGTTGCTATATACATGGCAAATGTTTAAATTCATTAGTTCAGACAGTTCAGACCTTTACAGCTAGGACACGCTGTGTCATTTCCACAGAATCAAATCATCTTCATTTCTTCTGTGTTAAAGATCTAAAAAGAATCATTCAGTATTTCCACCCAAATTGCCACTTTGTAAAACAGACTCCTGTGTGAGTACTTCCCGGAAGATTTTAATCTTAATTTCTTCAAGTAAAGAGTATCTATCTTTATTTACACTTCCTACCGCATTGTCTTCTATTAATATCATGCAGTTCCTTCAGTATTACAATTTTGAATGTAAACTCTACCTTGAGTGGCCCTCGGGGTTTATATCGCCTTAAAACATCTTTTCTTTACAAATAAAATATATACATAAATTTTGTTATCAAAAGTAGATAAAATGCATATGTTCGTATAATTTTTGTCGAAGAAAAAGTGGAAATTATAATGTAAATTATTTTGCGATAAAAACCAAAATTCTGAACGGTTTTAACGTTCATTTGTTTATAAATGTTTGCATATTTAATCGTCTGTTTTATAAACGATCAAACATTTTATAATATTTATATAATTGTAGCATAATCTTTAATTAGCCTTATTGCATTGAAATAAGATTACGTACTTTTCGAGTTGCGATATCCTAAGTGCTTTCAGTACTGTACACTAGTTAATGCATTAAAGAAAATGGAATTAATCAATAGATTTCCTTGAAACTCAGCAGATGTATTGATTTTAAATGACTCCATGGCAATGTCGTTCGTTGATTGAATCATTTAGTTATATCGATTAGAACAGCAATGTGAGCCCAATTTATTTGAAAATAAAGAAAATCGATCAAACAAAAAGAAATGGTGCATATGTTTGTATCAACGTTAAGTAGCACTCATTGATTATATTACCCCCTCTAAACAAACACACACACACACACACACACACACACACATATATATATATATATATATATATGAGATAAAGATATATATTTTTACATATCATGAACAATATTGGGGAAATGGTATGACAAATGGAAAATGAGTTTTTCGAACTACATTTGTTATTATAAAATCGGTCAGGCGAAGTCAAATTGGATGCTTTTTAGCCAAATTTAATATCTGTACAGTTTAGCACCCCCCCCCACCAAAAAAACAAAAAAAAACAAAGAGAATGTTAGATTGGATATTTTTTTTATTAATCCGACAGATTTTCTTTTTTACCTTAAACGTTATTTTAAGTGAATACTCGTGCTGAGTAGGCGTTTCGTTTATTTATTAAACAGTATATTTCTTCGAAAAATCATGTCCGAGAGCTCAAATTGTTCTTTAATATGATTTCTCATATATTTATATATATATATATATATATATATATATATATATATATATATATATATATATATATATATATATATACAGTAGCAAAAGTATTTAACAAATTGGTTTTTCTTACATATCTCAAAAATAACAGATCAATTTCAACGAAACTTATATAGGAAATATTTAAACGAACATTGTCGATCAAAACATAGAAGGAAAAATTTAAAACCACTGTTTTGAGAAACATTTATTAACAATAAATAAAATAACCCATATGCAAAAGTATTTAACACCAATGCAAATATTATGCTAGAAGAGACGTGTCGTCATGATTCCTACCCATATTGATATGATGTGATATGTCGACCAATGACAGCACTGCACGACACTCAACTGGCTATTAGATAACAGCTTTAAGACACTGCAGCTATTCTGTTGCCACTACTGCAAGAAAATGGTGAAAACAAAAGAATTGTCGAATGACATGCGCAAGAAGATCATAAAGAATCACAAAGATGGTAAGGGATATAGAAAAATCACTCAAGATTTGAATTTGCTTTTGAGTATAGTTGGTGCTGTTGTTCGAAAATGGAAAAAAATCGATACTATTGAAAACATTCAAAGAAGTGGTCGTCCCCGTATCTTAAATGAGGCTAATGAGCGATACATTTCCCGTACTGTGAAGAAAAATCCATTTTCAACGCATCGAGAAAATCAGAATGATTCGAAAAATGCCAGAATTGAAGTTAGTAAAGATACAATTAAAAGATCACTGAATCGTGCAGGTTTCACTTCAAGATCACCTAGAAAGACTCCATTACTGAAACGCCGACATGTACAAGCCCGTTTGAATTTTGTAAAGAAATATGAAATTGAATCTAATGATTTCTGGGAGAAAGTAATTTGGTCAGACAAAAGGAAAATAGAGCTTTACGGACGAAACATGCGCACTCGTGTATGGAGGAAAAAAGGAGCGGAATACGAGCCAGCAAATACCATCCCTACAGTCAAACATGGAGGTGGAAATATTATGATGTGGGGTTGTTTTTCCTTAAATGGAGTAGGAAAAATGAAAATCATCGAAGGAACAATGAATGCTGCAAAATACACTGAAATTTTGCCAACTCAACTCTTGAACAGTGCCTCATCTTTGGGACATGGTCGTGATTTTGTATTTCAGCAAGACAATGACCCGAAGTATACCGCTAAAACAACTAAGAATTGGTTTAATAATAATGACATTAATGTCCCGGAATGGCCAAGCCAGTCACCAGATTTAAATCCAATCGTAAATTTGTGGAAACTATTGAAGTTACGAGTTCATAAAAGAAATCCATCGAATTTAAACAAATTGAAGAAAATTTGTGAAGAAGAATGGGTCAAAATACCAACAAGTACCTGCAAGAAACTAGTTGAAGACTACGGGAAACGACTGGAGACTGTGAAACAGAACAGAGACTACTGTACTAAATATTAGTAAAGTGTGTTAAATACTTTTGCATATGGGTTATTTTATTCATTGTTAATAAATATTTCTCAAAACAGTGGTTTTAAATTTTCCTTCTATGTTTTGATCGACAATGTTCGTTTAAATATTTCCTATAAGTTTCGTTGAAATTGATCTGTTACTTTTGAGATATGTAAGAAAAACCAATGTGTTAAATACTTTTTGTTACCCAATATATATATATATATATATATATATATATATATATATATATATATATATATATATATATTGAAACAGGTTTCATTGAATAATTTTGAGAAGTTTTGTCCACTTTTTTCAGTTGGAACCTTTCATATACACGGACAAGTTTTTGGTGTCATTATTAAAAGAAGAGAGAAAATTACCATGTTGATACATATTTATTCCGAGTACTTTCGATATTAGAACAATGTCATCATCAGCGTGTTGTTTGTTTCGAAAAAAAATTTGTAGTGTTCATCAAAGACAAAATTGCTGTGTTCATCTAAAAGATTAAAAAATTGAAACCAAACCTTAATAAATTTACTTATGAATCCCGTACAATTGTTTTAAAATGTTTACCGTACATAGTTTAAAATATCGAGGTTTGTACTAATAGATTTAATACTAATTTCTTTAAATAAAACTCTCGATAGCCCCATGAATTAGTTACCGTCCCTGAAGCATTATTCAAGCCAATCGCTCAATTCAGGGTTCTTCACGTCATAAGTAAAAAAATAAAAAATAAAAAATAAAAATAAAAAAAATCCAAAAAAACAAACTTTCAAATCGTAATCATTATGTATTCTACTCTGATCAAAGGAGAAACCATTCACTACGACAAAAATGTATAGAAAATGATCTGATTTGCAAAGTCATCCGCAATCCGTTGTAAATTTGCGCCCGTGGGATATCTACTAACAAAAGTGATAGAAAGATACACGAAAGGAATCTAAATGAAATCAGTTACATTATATATATATATATATATATATATATATATATATATATATATATATATATATAATTAAAATTTAAAGCTCTCAGCATTCTTCGATCCTGCGCATGTATAGTAGCACCAACAAAACAAATTTAATCCGATGAAGTCCTAAAGGACGAAACGCGTCACAAGAAAATTTTTTCCACTTTGTCATGTATTCCCCTCCCGCAATATTGTTCTTGATAAATAAACAATATATATCGTTATCTGAAACCACCATGTATGTAAGCATATAAAATTCAATATATATCTTACGACCACTATTAAAGCGTGAATACATATTACCAAAAAATAATTAATTAAAAAAAATAATTTATTAAAAATTAAAAAAAAAAATCATTTCACCCCAAGCAAGGCAATAAAACCACTAAGGAGATACTGATTGATAGAGAATAAGAAACAAATATAATATTAAAAGGGAGAGGACAATAAAAGAACAAGAATTATGAAGACAGAAGATAACGATTTGCATTGCATTTAAATTTTGAAGATCAAATTTGGCTGGGTAGCAAGACGTCTGAAGAGAGTTGCACAAGCAAGAATTGCAATCGAAGAAGCTGTTAGCATAGAACTTACGGTTACATCTAGCCATTTCAACTGTAAAAGAATAAGGGTGACACCAATCTAGTTCTGCGCTTAATGTCATTCATGAGAACCATTGCTATGAAAGTATTTATAGAAAAGGCACAGGGAAAATACGATATGGCAGTGGAAAAGTGATTGAAGCTGAGATTGAACCTAAAACGTAAATTGTAGCATGGGAATAGATGATAAAACCTCAACAGAATGCAGAAAACACTGGACGGTCGTTTCGTCCTATATTTGGGTCTCATCAGCAGTGCGCATCCACTACCGAGAATTGAAACCTAGACTCGATGAAATACTTATTTATCTCAAATCCTCCTCAATTTCTATCATTTGTATATTCTTGCTTGGACCAGCTTCTAATGCTCTGGATGCAGCGGCTTGGGGATAGTAGTCGTGGCTCTAGGGGGCACAATCCTGATGAGTTCCACCACGGAATTTGTGAATGAGCGGCGCAATATCGAGACTAGTTCGCTACCTCTTCGTCACCGAGACCCGTTAGTACAGTTGGTATGACATTTACCTGTCAATGTAACTGTCTGGGTTTTAATTCTCGGTAGTGAATACGCACTGCTGATGAGTCCCAAATATAGGACGGAACAGCCGTCCAGTGCTTTCTGCATTCTGTTGAGGTTTTCTTCTAGACTCGATGAATTACTTAATTATCTCAAATCCTCCTTAATTTCTATCATATATATATATATATATATATATTGCTTCACTTATGAGGAAAGAACGCACAGTATCGTAGACAATATATTGTATATGTAAACAATATGAACACAGAAACCAACAGTGCATAGTGATTTTAAGTGCCGCGCTGTAAGTGAATATCGTTCATCTAATGGTCGCTTAAGGCAGGAAACTGTCAACAACTATGCCATGTTGATTTCTTTCCCCAGACTTTCACAAACCCATACACAGAGGCATGCACACACAGACACAAGCATATACACACACACGCACGCATATATATATATATATATATATATATATATGTGTGTGTGTGTGTGTGTGTGTGCGGTGGATAGCGACTCGGATTGAGGAATCGGAGAGCCGAGTTCAAATTCCAGTCGAATCCCTTACGTGCTAATACCCTTGGGAAAGGTATTAATTCTTTTCTTCTCCCTCCAGCTATGGGTAAATAACTTGACAGACTGGGTTCTATAGCCTTGGATGGCAACTGGTCTAGGAGAAAGACAAAAGTCTGAATTCAATACCTGCGGGGATCGTTTGAGGACCTTGTGGTACGCAGTGCACCAGGTCTCTGTATTCGGCCCTCAAAAAGTTTTGTTGGTTCTGCGCAAAGCCTTCACCACCTTAATAAAATTATATGAGCTGGTGTCTGGCAGTCGGTTCCTAGAAACTGAGCTGCTTGATCCTAATACATCGAATACGACGGGAGAGTCTACCATATATTGGTTAGAAATATGGATTAAATGGATGATTAAATAGTTAAAAAGTAGAGATCGTTATAAATCTAATATTTTAGGCTATTTATTTAGTTTCATCAGAATGTTTCTGAGTGGAATGAAGTGGATTTATGTTTTACTTTAAAATTTTTTGTCTACTTTTCATCATTCCACTCACAAAATGTATGATAAAAAAAATAAGTAAAAACTTTCTTTTTATTTTTCAACATATTTGTGGTTGTGTATAATGGCTTTGGAAAATAATATTTCTTTCAGGAAAGTTGATATTGGAAATAAAACCGGGGCGTAGATTTATATTTTGATAAAATTCGATGGCTGCACTCTCGTGAATTTTCGTTTTGACTAAATTACTTTTTCTTTTGATGAGTGTGGCATATTTAGATCAAAATTGTGGTCATGAATACACAACCACAAATACATTGAAAAATCAAAAGAAAAAGGTTAAACCCATCACTTTAACCTTTAAAGACATACGGCATACACGTCCATCTTAAACCATAACAATCTGATCACAATCTAAACAATATTCATTTTAAAAAATCTTGAATATTACTCACTAAATTTTACTTCTTACCAGGCTTTGAATTATGAAACTTTGTGTCTTCCCCATACTTTGACTGATATTTCAACCACCGAATGAACTTTCATAAACATTCTCAAATTTAAAAGTCTTGACAAACCAATGATATCCTCGGTTTTGTATTTGTCTGCTGGAAGTCATCGCCTGTTGTCCCAGTTTTTAAGAACTCTGGTAAACCGTCTGACCCTTTTAACTATCGGCCTAGAAGCCTTCTACTGATTTTTGAGAAACTCTTAGAGGCCCTAATCAATTGTGAATTGGC
>CAHIKZ030000405.1:747500-807500 GCA_903632075.3 Acanthosepion pharaonis | reverse complement strand
AATAATTCATCATGTCTTGACCTAGAAACATTAGCAGAATGTGAAAAGCACTACACGGCCGTTTCGTCCTATTTTGGGGACGCATCAGCAATACATCCACTATCGTGAATCGAACACGGACCGTGACGACACAGCGCAAGCATTACACCATTGAGCCAGCGGGACTTGGTGATGAAGAAGATAGCGCAGCTTATCCTATTTCAGGTGGTGATATTTATCCAAGTATATAAACTGAAATGACTGGCCCTCAAGAGGAACAAAACCAAGCCGCTCAATCCAGTTCATTAGAAGAAGGATCAAGCATAGGATTATATAAATGAATAGTACTTTGGGGTTTCGAATAATTTTTCATAATAATTCATAATGTCTAGACCTAGAACCTTCAACAGAATGCAGAAAAAGCACTGGACGGCCGTTAATATATATATATATATATATATATATATATATATATATATATATAAAAAATGTTGATAAAACCTACAGGTTAGCTACGAAAAAACGTAAAAAACGAAAATAATTTAGAGAAGAGAAAAAATCTAAACTAAGAAAGACCAAAAGGTAAATTTCTACCTATCAGTAAACAACAGCTTTCAATATATATATATATATATATATATATATATATATATATATATATATATATATATATATATTCATGCATGTTTCATTAAATAATATAGACAAACCTTGTCTATTTATTTTACTTAAAATTTTTATTAAATTTAAATAGACAACACTTGTCTATATTATTTAATGAAACGTGCATGAATGAAAAGATGCATTTTAAATACACATAATATATATATATATATATATATATATATATATATATATATATATATATATATAAATATATAGATAACTATACTCGTTTCAAAAAACCTCGAATCTTTCCTGACGATCCGTTTAGATGAAACCTAGGTAGGTTTGTCTGGCTCACTGATATATATATATATATATATATATATATATATATATGTGTGTGTGTGTGTGTGTGTGTGTGTGTGTGTGTGTGTGTGCTGGAAAAATCTAGTAATTATAACAAAACGTGATATTTACCCACAGTACTTTTCGTATTTAATGAAACTTATAATGAAAAGTGGGATTCTACCCAAATACACTATTATATATATATATATATATATATATATATATATATATATAGAGAGAGAGAGAGAGAGAGAGATAGAGAGAGAGAGAGGGGGGAGAGGGAGAGAGAGAGAAAGCCGATTAAACTTATATATAAACATTATGAAAACTGAAGGAAAGTAATAAGAAAAAAACGAGCTGGTGTTTCATCTTGATCTTTATCCTCTCATTTTTTTAAAAAAACTTTATGTAAATCCTTTCACATTTCACAGAGCGCTATCACACCGTTATTTTAACGTCATGCAGTGAAACCCGATTCAATGACTGCCATCTTTGACAAAAGTCCATCAGCCACGAAAAAAAACAAAAAAAAAAAAAACAAGAGCCCTCAAAAAGCACTACTTGAAAACACCCTACCACTGAAAAACATCATCAAAAAGAACATTTTTTGTTTCTTCTCAAAAGTAGCAAACGCCATCAGCACTTGACGTGCTTTTGTGGTCTGTAGTCTGTATATTAATTTTCTCTCTTCCACCGACCTGCCACCAATCGTGTACTTTCTCGAAATTCCTTTCGTCGTGATCTGGCATCGGTCGAGCTCCGATTATCACTTCGGTTCGGGTTGAGTGACAACAAAATCCATCATGGCTATTTAACTGCTTCCAAAAGACCTATATTCTATGTACCTTGACGGCGTGATGGGGATGTCTTTCGGCTAATTTTCCTTCGCCTTATGAAAATTACATCCGGGGAAACAACCTTAAGATTTTGCATTTTTTTTTTCATTTTTGACATTTTATTTTTCGTATGAATATATTTAATGGGTTTATACAACATATTCATACATACAAAACTATATATATATATATATATATATATATATATATATATATATATATATATATATATATATATATATATATATATAAATATATATATATATATATATATATATATATATATATATGTATGTATGTATCTGGGGTGATGTGTGTATGTGTGTGCGTTTTCCTATGGTTGGTTTCACTTTCTACTTAGTTTCACTTTTACTTTCTGTTTCATTTTTGCAATTTATCTTCGCATTTTATCACTGCCTTCAAGTTTCAAAAAACATAAAACGAACGTATCATTTCATGAATCTGATTGATCTTTTATGCGGATATATTTGAAGCTTTGTAAAAAAGAAATGAATGTGAATTTTTAAAAGTAAATCATAAAAAAAAACAATAAAAAATCTCTATAGCTTATTAATATCGTATAAACTATAAAAGTTTTACACATTTTTTTGTTTCCAAGGTCGGTTTAATTTTGAATATGGTCCGAACATACTAAAAGTACATATATTCAAATACATTACTAACTTGCTATCTACCAACAGACACAATCTGTATAATTGTACACATACCGAGAGGCGGTCCAAGCGTCTGGTACATTTGCTAAATGTCAGAAAATCATAGAACTAGTTGACCCACGTCTTGTAAATGAAATTGGCTAGAAGGAACAGATACAGCAATGGTGGTATTAACTCGAATTTACCAGTCACCATGATAGAATATTACAGCGTACGGGATTTCTTCAAACTAATGTCATGCTAAAATATGAGTTTTCTCCTTAAGACTGTGACTAAAGTCTGCTTAGAATTGTCCCAGTATAAACCATAGTATGGCATACTAGAATACGGCAGTCAGCCAATATATATATATATATATATATATATATATATATATATATATATGTATGTATGTATATATATGAACATAATAAAATAGGCAGCATATATTTTATATTAGAAAGAGTTAATCATACCTTGAATCAATTAGCAGTATTAACGCAATTATTGGCGAAATCCCTTCGCTAGTAGACATAATTATAAGCATTATACTACTAATAATCCACTGAATGATAAGATCCTTATGTATAAAATGGATATGGTGTATTTATTTCGTCTTCCAGTTTTGATTCTAAAGGAAAAAATACAGCCTGATATATATATATATATATATATATATATATATATATATATATATATATATATATATATTTTTATATGTATATGAAATGCGTGTGAAATGTGTATATATATATATATATATATATATATATATATGCAATTTTATATATATATATTACTTATATTTTATATATGCGCGTTACTTATTGAAAAGCGCTCAATATCAGTGATAGAGCTAACATATTTATTTAGATTGATGTGAGTTTGTGACCCTGGGTTTCATGCTATTTGCGATCGTCAGACAAAATGATTAATTTTAAATTTTGGATTTGTATATGGTTGCATATATCGGTGTTTTTATAGAAGTGGGAGGAAAATTGTAGTCGGGACGACACTCATATTTACGCAATCATGCATAAACATACGTATACTCATTGACGTATGCAGACACACACACACGCACGCTCAATCACTGGGGCTCACACAACCATAAACATATGTGAACAGTGTAGGACCGGGCATATATGCACATACATGTGTTGTTGCGTGCATACGTACACATTTGAAAAGGTAGCACACGTTATATATATATATATATATATAAGAAATATGTTGTAGTGGTTCCAACGAGAGAAAAGTATGTATATTAAAAAGAAGAGGGGTGCCGCAAACGTTTTTTGGTTGAAATGTGGATTTATTTAGAAAAAAATATTATACTTTGTTTTACATAAACACGTGTCGTGAAATTATGTCTGGTCTCGTATAATATTTTCAGGTGAAAGTCACATTACAACCAAAAACGTTTGCGGCAAATAAATTCTTTTTAATATTATATATATATATATATATATATATATATATATAGATAGATAGATAGATAGATAGATAGATAGATAGATAGATGAAACTGATATATAGACTGTGGTCAGCACAGAGTTGTGACATTATGCATCATCATTGAACACAATCTTCAGGCCATAGATTGCGTGCAAGCATGAAACAAACTGTTGCCATTCAGTGTTGGCCTCAATATCTACTTTTGTATTTACATACACACTATCCTTTATTTTGTGCATTTTAACCATAAATATAACGTACCTAATATATATATATATATATATATATATATATATATATATATATATATATATATATATATGAATGAATGATGTCAAAATATTAGAAGCATATGCATAAACCTAAGACATAGGTCTGTGTCTGTGTCTGTATATACAAATACTAAGGCAGACTCACACAAACACGTACAAGTATATATATACACACCTATATGAACACAGGTGTATATATATATACATATATATACACCTGTGTTCATATAGCTGTGTGTGTATATGTGTATAGGTACAAATAAATTTCTCGTAGTAAAGACAGTATATGTATGGAGGGGAAATATACGCACGCATATATACACGCATGTTGACAGGAACACACCAAATGGAAACAGATCCAAGAGCACATAGGGGTCACTAAAAACATTAAAAGATAAAATGCCGATAACTACTCATCTGGACCAACCTTAATTGTTTTATGACCCTTCACGCAGAACTCTTCATTGACAATTCTCGAAAAGAAATTCGGATTACCAACACAAAACAGAGAATGTCTCATATCGAGAATATTTCACATTGAACATGAAGAAAAAAATTAATTATTTTTTAATAATATGTAGAAATTCCACTTTTACCTGAAGACGGTCAGAGACCAGAAACACGTGTCGTAAAATTATGTAAAACAAAGCATAATATTTTTTTCTAAATAAATCCACATTACAACCAAAAACGTTAGCGGCACCTCTTTCACTTTTTTTTAATATACATACATATATATATATATATATATATATATATATATATATATATATATATATATATGTATGTATTATACATTTATATCATGTTAGTATATATATATATATATATATATATATATATATATATATATATATTAGAATATATATATATATATGCTAAAATATATAAATGTTAATATATCAATATATATATATATATACATATATATATATATATATATATATATATATATATATATATATATATAAAAACTTATTGTTAGAATATATATATATATATATATATATATATATATATATATATATATATATATATATATATATGCTAACAATTTATAAATGTTAATATATCAAAAGAGTTTTGGATGAAAGAGGTATGACAAACTGTAAAAAGTTTTCGTGTGATGCATTTCTTCCCTTAGGGCTTCACTGGACGAGGTAAGGTTGATGCGACTACACATGCGTATGAATGAGAGACGCTGGGAATTTGAAATTTAAAAAATATTTGGGAAAACTTTTACAGAATTTGAAATCTTGAAAATAGTTTAAAAAAATGTTTTAATGTATTTTGGGTTACGTTTTTACATTTTTTTAAAACCTAGCCCAAGTTCTAAGGGACAAAACGTGTCACACGAAAACCTTTTTCACTTTGTCATACAACTTTTCTCCATCCATACATACATACATACACACACACACACACACACACACACATATATATATATATATATATATATATATATATATATATATATATATATATACTATACTAGTAAATATATATTTACCACATATTCTTTGTATAATATTTAGATAGATATAATAGGGTTGGCGTATACGGGATAAATTCCAATAACTAAAATATACAATTATTAAAAGTTTGCTCAATACAGAGCAAATATAATTTATTCGAAAATTGTAACATAAATGTTATAAAATCACTACAAAAATGACCATTTTGTTTCAACACCTGTGGTGTCTTATCAAGTGATGTTTGTTACATATTTCGAATAATATATATATATATATATATATATATGTTTATGTGTGTGAGTATATGTGTGTGTGTGTATGCGTTTGCATTTTGTTATTAGTATGCGTACGTAAGTAAGAAACCAGTCAACCATTCAGTTTTCCATATAATGATTTATCTAAACCTGACCCCGTTTATTTATCAGTTAATCGATCAATAATATTCTCTCCATTTTTTTCATTCTGTCTTTACTTATTTTTGTAGTGTCTCTTCTATCTATCTATCTATCTATCTATCTATCTATCTATCTATCTATCTATCTATCTATCTCTTTGTTTTTACATTCGTTTTTCTTTCTTTCTTTCGTAGTATCATATTTATCTTTCTAGAGCACACATTTTCATTCATTCACTCTTTCTTTCTTTCGTAGCCTATTCATATTATTCTATCTATCTATCTATCTATCTATCTATCTATCTATCTCTGCGTATCTATATTGACTTATTTTCTGCAGCTGAGTCAGTTTCTCACCAAACTCTATATAATTGATTACTTTTATTTTTTGTCATTTTGGTTGTAGCCTTCATCAATATTCATATATTTTTTTGCTTTATAGTGCTGCACATCGATGCTCTGTAACTGCATTCTGCAATAAAAACCAATCAACAATTCAATCGTAAATTTAATTTCCTGAACACGAAATGATATTTCCACGTGAAAATTCACTTAGATCCGGATGCCAGTCATCTGTTGGCCATTCAAGAGGAGAATCGAAATCAGGAGAAACAAAGTGCCTTGCCTCTGTTTTTATTCTTTATTCCGGGTCGGCATCTTATCCCTTGCCTTAAATAAGAATTACCCCCACCCCACATTCTTTTCGTCTCTTTTCATTACTCATTTAATGCGCTTCAGTTCTTTTGATTTTTGCGAGATGTTTTTTTTGAATAAATCAACACCAACGCATATGTATAATCTGTAGGGTCCGCTGGAATATATATATATATATATATATATATATATATATATATATATATAGATAGATAGATATATATTCCATATATATGTATATATATATATATATATGTATATATATATATATATATATATATATATATATATATATATTTAATTTCAATCAGATAAACACACAACACACACACACACACACACACACACACACACACACACACACACATATATATATATATATATATAATATACATATATATATATATATAATGAAATGGATTAAGTCCGACAATTAATTAATATATTCTTTGTTCATATGTTATTTTTATAGATACATTTTAAGTAAATGCTCTGTTTTTAATTAAACAGTATTAATTACATTTGCCTGCTTGAATGTTCGAGAAATTTTGTAGAAAATATGCGTTCACCGACAGAAATCGAACATGTATTACTATACGTGCTATACCATTCAGCTACAGAGAAGCATCAGGTTAGCCAAGTCCAAATTACTGTTTTTAAACAGACAATCTTCGAGGATTTTTCTCGATTGATCATATCTGCTCAAGAAAAGTATCTTAACATAAACAATGATAACCTTTAATGAAAGTCAAGCAATTATATATATATATATATATATATATATATATATATATATATATGTGTGTGTGTGTGTGTGTGTGTGTTTGTTTGTGCGTGTCTGAGGGTGTGTAGGTCTGAGTGTGTGTGAGTGTGTGTGTGTATGCGGTGGTGACCGGTCTCGTATCCGAGTATACCTGTCTACTAGGGAAGCGAGCCAATTCCTGTTGCAGACGTCTGCTCAGGCATATTTGTGTTTCTTCAACACCCATGTAGACCGTCTGTGGTCTATACTGGAACTATACTGAATAGACCTAAGTTACAGTTCCTGTTTGGCTGGTAGATTAGTTGATTTTGTTTAGCGTCATATCAACCTCTCTAGAAATTTATTTCCGAAATTTAAATATTTTGGACGCTATTCCATGCCTTACTTTTTAAGTTTTCAAATTGTCAGATTTCAGTTTAACTGGATAGAACCATTGCAGATGAAAATATGAAGAGCTGAAATTAATGCATTCAGGATTTTACTGTTCTAGCAACACTGCTTCATATTAAGCCTATGAAGTTGTCAGCACATCCTCTTATATGGGGAGACATGCGTTTCTAAACTATGCCCCTTTCTTTCTCTCACGCAATAACATTTCGCAAATGTCTGTTGAGAATTTTCGCACACAATTAATATATAATCTACCATCATCATTTTTTTAAGGGTTTTAGGGAAATCTTAGAAGAGCCTTTGAAGTTATGGAAATGGAACGTTCTAAAATTGTACCTAATGACCAAACAACAGACATTTTTCCCGTTTTAAAGGCGACGTTGTCAGGCTGAGAATTTTCACCAAAGACTCTTCTGTATTTACCTCACCAGCTCTTTTATGGAGAACTGAAAGGTGGCACATAATGGTCAGAAGGAGGAAGATCATCGTCAAAGCAACGCAGCCTCCAACCTCGCCAATTTGAGACGCCTGTGCTTGACCCGACAACCTGCCGTTCTCCACCAGGGTATTGAATCTTTCGGGTCAGCACGCGCCACAACCAGATATCTGCGTCGAATACATAGACAAACGATACAGAGAGAGAGAGGTGGGGAGGGGAGGAGAAAGAGAGAGAGAGAGAGAGAGAGAGAGAGAGAGAGAGAGAGAGAGAGAGGGGCGCAAAGATCACCAGAGGTACTAAAATGCATTCCGACTCAATTTGGTGGTAAAAGCTGTGCCTCAGGATAGAAAGTTCCAATTCCAAAATTCAAGCCATCGATGAAAAAATTTATGTTATTGTCGATGACGACTACCTTGATATATATGGAAATTTATATGTTTAGGAACCTTAAATTTATTCCATTATCAAGCGGTATTCAGTTTTTTGAAGAAAATGATTTATTTTTTACTTTTTAAATCGGAGTAGTGTTATTTTGAAGAGTTTAAATGGGAGAGGGGAACAAGTTTTCAACATTTTAAAACATAAATGCTAAAGAACTGTGAATTATTAATCTGACTTTTCTTTCTCATTATTTGAATATATATATATATATATATATATATAGAGAGAGAGAGAGAGCGAGAGAGAGAGAGAGAGTGAGTGTGTAAATAGGATGCGCGTGTCTCTGTGTGCGTATATATATATATATATATATATATATATATATTGTTACGAACTTGTAACATATAGATGAACCACGGGTTTTAAAAAAAGGAAAACGTGGGATCTTTTCTCGGTCTTCACTCAGAAATGGAAGCGACACAAGGGAATCAACAAAGAACAGACACAAGACGATGGATTTCAAAATATAACATTTATTTATAAATATATATAAAGAAATAAAGAAAGAAGAAAAAAACATTCATTTAACAAAGGGGTAGGAGGTCATTAAAGAATAGAAGGCGCGATCGAATACATATATATATGAAAACAGATCAAGCCAAACGAATCAACTTATCTTGCAGTCGGGTTGATATCTTCACATAAAGTTTTGATTCGCCGAAGCGAGAGTTCTGATGATAAAACAGTATCTTGGCCGGCCGACAATGTTCCTGGATTCCTTTTCTTTTCACAAGTGTTCGAGGGTCCACAGCATTTCATACAGGCGTTTGGTTGGGTCGATCAATTCCGTAGCAGTCCTTTCACCACTAGTCGACAGACTTTGCTGTCTTCCTCATCTCAGTGGGCAGTCTGACGATTTTTGCCCAGCGACGTTCAACTGCCGCTGGTCAGAGGGAAACTAAAAAATCCTTTTTTTGGTTTTCGCTGTCCCCAAAGACAGTCACGTGGGTTCCCTTCGTCCTTGACCGGGTACCCAGGAGGATAGGGCGCAAATCACGCAGTGCTTGTGTGATGGCCAAAAGTTCAACACATGCTCAGTACATTCCGATCACGTGAATCGCAGCAGGAGACCCTGATAGTGCCTGGAATTCACTTATGGTCAGGCGCCTGATAGCTGCGAAGTCTTGGAATCAGGTCATTCTCGCGCCGGGTCACTTCGAAGTTCACGGGCCCTTGGCTTGTGGGTGGGTGGAAGAGAGGATAAGGAGAGAAAGAATTTCGGAAAAGAAAAGGTGTATGGCTGATCATAGAATATATTCGCTCGCAAGTCGAAAACATTGGATTAAATTTTTATTTTTATTTATTAATTTATTTTTCTTTTATATCTAACTAATTTTCTCTTTATTTAAGATTTTACTTTAGCCTAACGCCTATATGGTTAATGAAATCGTGGCTACGTGACAATAAATATATACATATATATATATATATATATATATATAGGATAAAAATATTGTTTTAATGCATGCTATATTTATGAATAAACGTGTTCAATATCGTATGTAAATATAAAAGCGAGCGCCGAGATTCACACCAAACAGGGAAAGATTGTTTCATACTTGAACGAAAACTTCAGGCCATGTGTGTTGGATCAACTATTTATATATGCTGGTCAGTGGTTTATTTCAGGCAGCAAGATCTATTGTGTTATTATAACAGTTATTGTTTAGGCAGTAACGGTTATGTTTCAAATTATCCGAACTTCTATTGAGTAAAAAGCATTGTGGATCCGAATGCAGTTATTTGTAGCTATTCTATAGTGTTGTTTGTTAACTTTTTACTCATTATTTATTGTTTATTATTATTATTATTCCATTTGTTAATGCTTATGTGTGCATTCGTAGCTTGTTAAATTATTCATTATAACCAGAGATTATAAGTTATATATTTTTTTTTGATATCTGTTTATTTTACCGTGGTTTGGTATATTATATTGTTTTACAAGCAGTTACTATATAAGGGATATTCGTGCTTTGCTCAATAGACCTTGCTACCCATAATGCACAATTGTCCAGTACATATAAATATTAGGACCAACGAACAGCACACATAGTTTGAAGATTGCATTAAAGCATTAAACAGACTATCACTGCTCAGTGTAGACCTCCGTGTCTACTTTTATATTTACTATTTATATTCTGTACTCTCTCTCTCTCTCTCTCTCTCTCTCTATATATATATATATATATATATATATATATATATATATATATATATATATATATATATATATATATATATATATATATATATATATATATATACCACACATGCACAAGTATAATTTTGTCAGTACATATTAGATATGTGTCTTTGCGCATTCTAAATTGGAAGTTTTATTTCAGTAATTATATGGAAATAACGATGTTAGACATATGTAAAATCTCTCGGATATAAAAAGAGACATTATATCACCCACGTACAAGCACTAAGAGGTATAACTCTCTCATTCTCTCCATCTATCTATAATTTTCACTCTCACCCTCTCTCTCTCTCTCTCTCTCTCTCTCTCTATATATATATATATATATATATATATATATCTATATTTTCTTTTTTGCTTCCAAGACTTATATTATAGGAGGAAATAAACATAAATTACTGCAGTTGATTTAATATTCTTATTTGGTTAATGGTTTCTCTAGTACAACTGTTGATAGATTTTTTTTAATAAATTTTGTTTATAAATTTTATCCCATTTTTATAAATGCGATTATTTTATATATATATATATATATATATATATATATATATATATATATATATATATATGTGTGTGTGTGTGTGTGTCTATTTACATCCCCCGCATTATTAACCTGTCATATTTTTTCATTTTACAAATCATAACTCATGAATCATTGTATAATAATAACAGTTCGCGCCAAAAGTTCAAATACAACTCATTATTTCTGTTCAGATTGTTGTGCTGCGTTCGTCATCACAGATTTTTGCTATTTATGACGATCCTAACCATTTATGACGATCCTAACCATTTATGACGATCCTAACCATTTATTAATTGCCTTTTTTTATTCCGTGTCTTACGTTATTTCTGATATGAAAAATCGTGCATCATGTTGTTTATCTTAAGCACGTTAGGTTGAAATAAGACTCAATTCTATTGCCATTCACATATAAATATTTAATATTTTGTAAGTCAGGAGGAGGAGGAAATCAAAGATAATATTTTTTGTTTATTTTGTTTTCTATATTTTGGGGATTGGTTATGTTATAATTGTCAGTTGTTTTTCTCCCCACTCTTTTCTTTTAAATTATTTGACATAATTTTATATTGCATATTCATTTTTGTTAACAGATAAATTCACTATTAACTAGCATTTCAAATCTTGTTTTGTGAGGTGGATAACTTCACTACACAAACACACACACACACATACACACACACACACACACACATATATATATATATATATATATATATATATATATATATATATATATATATATATATATATAAGAACATTCATAACTGTTTTCATACTAAACACAATCGTCGTGCACATAGCCTGAAGATAGTGTTTAGCATGAAAGAGGAGACTTCCCAATTTTATATTTGCATACGCTCTTTTTTTTCTGATATTGATCACTTTTACCCATAAATATAATTTTGCATTGAAAGTATATTTTCTCATATATATATATATATATATATATATATATATATATATATATATATATATATATATATCTGTTTGTGTGTGTTGTTTCACAGCTCATCAGTGTGACTAGACATTCGACTGCCTCAAGCCTGGATTGGAACCCGACTGGTTTGCTATCGGTCGGAGATTCTACCCCTAAGCCATTGGCGCACGGGCGGTAAGTTTTCACGTGTTTATTTTTAAACAAACACGCCAGTGACCGGAGAATTCGGTTCATCTTAACGAATTAGTGAATATAGATGATATCCAATGTCGATAGCACGACTCGGAGTTTCATGCAGTTCTTGCAATCTTCAGGTGGAAATATCATCTGACCATTATATAGTTCACGTTCTCGTGGTGATGATTCGAAATTATGAGTTAAAACTTGTTGTTTTCACCTTTCGGTCATCCTCGATTCACAGTTTGTGGTGTCACGGATCCTGTCACAGCAATGAGAGGATAAACAGCAGCAAAATTTGGATGAATCAGCTGTCTGGAAACGCAATCTGATACAGCCGTGCAACCTCGCCTCCATTACAATTCGCGCGGCCGTATGTAAAAATCATATCTGCCTGATCACGATACGAATATCCTGCCATTGTTTAACGGAACACTTCTCAATTAACTCACTACTACACACATTAAACGTTGAAGACAAACTAGCCCCAAATATATAAGGGATGTCAAATGTAAAGTCTCCATGGCAACACAGCGCCATGTAGTCTAAATTTTCTTTAAACTGGGTGACTTAAAGACGAAAGATTTTGCGGACATATGTTCGTACGAACTTTTGTTCTTGTTTTGGTGTGAGGAGTACGCCCGCAATGCGCACTTTAAATGATTATAAAGTCAGTGTCTATTAAAATACATTTCATTTTCAAAATTTAATAGAATCTATAGAGATTATTTTATTGTTTTGTCAACACTTGTTTTCAAACTGGCGTTCATTCTGGTCCAGGCATTGCTGACAACACGAAACAATTGAATCGCAAACATCACCAAACATTTCCCTTGCTATTTTTATGCATTCCCGTTCAGTGGCTGTTCTCAATTCAGCGACTGTTTCAGGTTTCATAGCGTAAACTTTGCCTTTTAAGTATCCCCATAAAAATGTCTAGTAGTGTGAGGTCTGGTGAACGCGAAGAGTATTCTCCGAAATCCCTTCGTCCAATCGACCTGATTGGCAAGATCTCATCTAACTCTACTCTTTGGTCTTGGTCATCGTCATTAATAGCATGAACTAATCTTGGAATGTAACTTTTCCTTTGATAAACCTTCAAAATGCGTTGGACAGACGATTTTGAAATACCTACCTCGCGACTCGGTTGCCGCACAGATTTTCTTGGAATTTGGTGATATGTTTCCAGTAGTCTTTCTTCCTTTGTGGGGCTTGTCAGTATCCGTGGTTTTCCGGAACGTTTTCCGTGGATAATTCTGAATAGTTCCATCGGCTTCAAACTTATCTCTAATTCGAGTGATGGCAACTCGCGTTGGTGGATAGGTTTGAAACGTCCTTCTAAACTGTCTTTGCACGTCAACTGCGTTTTGACACTTCCAGTATAATTTTAGAATGAATTTCCTTTGTTCAAGATCATGTCAAGAGATCTTTAATAATATATGAAATATTACAATCGATTTCCAGATTGTCTTTTTATTCTGTATTCAGTTTCTTCAGGATTAGGATGTTCATGATTCTCCACAACTTCCTATCCTTTATAGTTCTTGGCAAGATTTGTCCTTTTTACTATCCCTCACATCACCTGTACATACATCAATTTATGCGTCCAAGAAATTTCAATCATTTCTATCTAATTATAAGAACAAATTTTATTTCCATTTTTAAAAAAAAAACTTGCCCGTTGCTCACACGCGCCATCCATGGTATTCTCAGCATCCTTCTGTAGAACATCACTGCTATCTCAAGTCTCATTTTCATATGTGAGGAAACTGTGCAAAATTCACTGTCATAATGGTGAACTGGTATTATATGTCAGTTCAGCACTCTTTTCTTTATTTCTAACGAAATTTTCCTGTTTCTTTATATCTTTTTTAGCTTTTGGAAGGCATCTTTGTCTGTTCCAATGAGCCTTCGGATTTTCTGTATCATAATTACTGTCATCTGGGATATAACACTTCCCAGATAAAATTTCCATGTTTGTTTGATGCTGTCGTTTCCAATTCGAGATCCTCCTGCTAAAAACCATACATGCTTCGTCCACCGCAAGGGAAGTTGGCTCCCTGTGCCGCGCCAAATCAACCATTCACCCTTGCATGGAGTATTGCTGCCATATATGGTCTGGAGCCCCTTCTGGTTGCCTCGGGGTTCTTGATAAGCTCTAGAGGCGGATATGCAATATAATTGGCCCTGATCTGGCATCTCGTCTACAGTCGCTCTCTCACAGACGGGCCGTCGCCTCTCTCTGTCTTTTTTTTACAAATACTTTCATGGCAATTGCTCCGAGGATCTGCATTCGCTGGTTCCCAGACTTCATGAGTTCAAGCGCCCTACGAGGCTAGCATCCCGCCCTCACCCTTTCACTGTCGAAACTACTAAATGTAGCCGTCTCTTCTACTCCAATAGCTGTATGTCTCGTACCTCTCGTCTGTGGAACTCCCTTCCTTATTCCAGTTTCCCAGAGAGCTATAATCTCCAACTATTCAAATGTAATGTCAATCGACATCTCCAGTTACCTTGATCTATTCACTATCCTTTTCCTCATCCTTTCCTCTATCATCCCTATCTGCTCTCGCTCCAAATCCTCTGTAATCCCTTGCGTCCTAGTGGCTTCCCGCCTTGCTTGGGGTGAAACGCTTATAAAAAAATTCTGTCTTCTTGCAATTGACCGTTAGTCCTTTCGTCTTTTTTTCCCTTTCTACCTTGTTTAAGAGATCCTACAGTATTCATTCTGTGTCTGTCAACAACACTGTGTAATCTGCATAGCTTATCATAAAGATTCTGGCCGCCAATAATAAATCTTTGGATGGCATTTAATTCTCTTAATGTCATCTCGTATCTTTTTAATCAATTCACCCCACGCAAGCGATTAATTCCACTAAGACGCAAGAGGTTATTCAGTGTGACAGAATATGTGAAAAAGAATAAAAATATTAAGGAAAGAGAACGATAAAAGATCAGGAATTAAAAAGACGCGAGATAGCGATTGAGATCGCATTTAAATTTTTGAAGAAATCAAGAAGCCGGAATAGAGTTTCACAAGCCAGAAGTATAAGCTGAATAAATCCATTAATAAGATGCATTTTTGCCCTGCGCCTCTTTCTGATTTTACGTATTTGCTCTATTGTGCAGGCTTTTTGTTCCCAGTTTAATAATTTTATTCGTTTAATATTTTTATTAAAATTTCATATTAAAAGTTTTACGTCACTTTTACCCTTTATACTTTATCCTATTCTGTATACTTCACATTGTTAGAAAATTCAATTTTTTTTTCGCAAAATGCGTGTGGAGATTTTCTATACGTAACTTAGATGTGGTACAAGTCTGAGAATATGGAGAACCCAGTGAGAATCGAACTCACTGCTCAGTCGTAATTGATCTAACGAGACAAGTTTGCTAACCATTATACCACGTTGAAGGGTTCAAATGATTTTCTGCGCGTAGGCACTCAGTCAATTATGTGCCATGCGTAATATACGCTTAGGCGATCATGTGATCGTGTATCTTTCGATACATGACAGACGAGGCAGATTTTTTCCCCCGCAGTAGGTTGCCATTTCTTTTCTGCGTTAGGCCAGACTGTCCTGCAATTTATTCATAGCTGGGGCGAGCAGAAGAGGATTCATAACTTTCCCAGGGGTATTAGCATGTAAGTGAACGTAATGGATTCGAGTGGAATTCGAACTCGGTTTTCCGATTTCTCAATCCGAGCCGCTATCCATTACTCCACAATGCCTCCCGGGTCCTTCTTATTTTCGGCACAATGCCGAAATTAAGGAGGACCCACTGAGACTCGAACTCACTACTCAGTCGTAATCTAGCGGTACAAGCTTGCTAACCATTACACCTCGTCGAAGTACTCTAGCGAAGTATTTGTGTCTGTGTGTCTATTGGATTGCTTTGTTTGTATTGGCTATGGATTTACTTTGTTTTCTTGATTTCTATAGTTTATACTTATTGACCATAAAAAGAATCTGTTGTATGCATTTAATTATTACTTGCACATATACCTATGCATATTGGTTCTGTTTGTCTCAAAGTTGCTACACTCACTGACGAATATATTAGGAGTCATTCGTTATCAGTAATTGCTTAGTTTTATTTCCTAGAAAAAAAAGCCAAAACCTCCATCCTCTATGGAGTAACGGACATTCTATCAGTTTTTTTTCTCCCTCGTATAAACAATATTTTTACTGCTGTATAGTGTTTTTGTATAAATATATTATTTTGCAACATATTGATTACATTCGAAATTCAGCCTCAAATATGATCGATTGATTCGTCTTCTCCGTCCTATCAATTCTTTACAGGTTATTTAAAGCCAGGAAATAGTTTTTTTTCGATTGTAAGAATTTTTCTTTTGGTGGGGGAGATTATAATAGTTTAGTAATACAAGTTTTACTAATTAACAGCAATAGTAACTCGATTCTCCGATTAACACTTCCGGAACGTTATCCATTACACCATTCACCCATCCAAGATTACAACAGCTGGTATTCCCAAGCAGTTACCCTTCTAGCTAATAACCGGTCACGGGGTTGCTTAACTTCGGTAATCCTAAGGTAACCGGTATTTTCAACGTGATCTGTCCGTAAGCCACTAAAATAAACCCGAGTGTTTATCGGTCTCAAATTAATTGCCTGATATTCATCGGTTTGATGTAGGATGATTTAAGGTTTTGATAAAGGAAGATTATCTTATTTGCTGCAAAATGTGGAATTATTTTAAAGGATTAACAATAAAATTAAGCAAGATTAAACCGAATAAAACATCAATATAGAGGGCGTTCCCAAAAATTGGCATCATTTAAAACGTGATTATCTGACTAACTACATGTCACAGGCAAACGAAATCTATGAAGTCTGTTTTGACTTCATATGAAACAATAACATATCTATTTATCAAATTCGAACAAGATATTCAAGGGGATGTAGATTTTATAACCGATTTCACAAAGCTGCAAAAATGTTCAACCTACGCACGATCCGTGACACGAGAGACATCAAGTCGCTAGTTCAGCTCTTGCCAAACACGCTGTAGCATGTCTTGCCTAACATTCTCAAGCGCCCCAGGGATTCATTGCATAAGTTCCTCTAGGCTTGTTGGAAGAGCTGGCATATAAACCTGCCCTTTCACATAGCCCCATAGAAAAAAAATACAACAACGACAAACAAACAAGGTGTCAAGTGAATATGGTGACCATTTCAACAGCACATTGACGCCCGATCCATCTTCCTGGTAGATTGAGATAGGCCAGCAGTGGGGAGCTCGAGAATGGTACGCAATCCTATATATATATATATATATATATATATATATATATATATATATATATATATATATATATATATATACGCAATATATATGTATATATATATATATTTAAGGCATTAAAAAACTAGAAATGTAGTATTGTATTTATGATAAGTTTAAAATAAAACACAACAGTCGACCGATTTCGTCCCCTCTCGTCAGAACTGTTAACGGGGAATTTAGATTATGAGGAAAAGAAAAAAAGTGTCATGGGTGACATGAATGAATGGACAGGAAGGAAAAACAAAAAAATATATATATATATAAAATTATACCAACAAGCTGCTAGAATCGCATCACAGCAAGTCCAAGCAAACAATCTCTCTGTTTGCAAAGAGCAGGCTGCCCTAGACCTGATGTAAAGCGACTCCAGCACCTTAAGATGGAAAAGTGAGTGCGAACTGGCCAAGACGGAAAACCAGTCCACACTGAAATCCATCGCACTTTCTTTGGGCCACCGCCTACTTATATTTTCTTTTCGTTTCTTTTCATTTCTTTCGTTCATTTCTTTCTTTCATTTCTTTCTTTCATTTTATAAAGAATCCAACTTGTGCGATGGATTTCAGTGTGGACTGGTTTTCCGTCTTGGCCAGTTCGCACTCACTTTTCCATCTTAAGGTGCTGGAGTCGCTTTACATCAGGTCTAGGCAGCCTGCTCTTTGCAAACAGAGAGATTGTTTGCTTGGAGTTGCTGCGATGCGATTCTAGCAGCTTGGTTGGTATAATTTTATATATATATATATATTTTTTTGTTTTTCCTTCCCTGTCCATTCATTCATGTCACCCATGACAGACTTTTTTCTTTTCCTCATAATCTAAATTCCCCGTTAACAGTTCTGACGAGAGGGGACGAAACCGGTCGACTGTTGTGTTTTATTTTAAATTTATCATGGCCTACAATACTACATTTCTAGTTTTTAATGCCTTAATACGCTTTTGTACCGTTTCAAACCTATTTAAATATATATATATATATATATATATATATATATATGAAGAAATATACCTAAAGGTGTTCTATATTTATGGGATAAAAGTGCTAAATATCAGAAATAGAGCGTGTGTAAATATAAAACTGGACATTGAAGTCAACCTTAGACGCATTTGTCAGGTTTCATTGCGTCTAGCATGAAACAGCATTCCTCTAGGTTGACTTCAATGCGTCACACACACACACACACACACACACACACACACACACACACACATATATATACATATATATATATATATATATATATATATATATATATATATATATATATATATATATTACAAAACGACGTCCAACAAGGTTCAGTCCCTGGGTTTTCTCCAACCACAAAGAATGTTTCTACTCTTAATAGCTCTTCAAACTGAGACAGGTAGGTAGACAGACAGACAGGTAGATATATAGATAAGAGAATGTGAGTGAATCTGGCGTTCAACGCCAGATTCACTCAGAAACCTCAAGTGGATATCATATATACAATACATTGCTGAAGATAGGGGAAAAAATGGCCGTCTCATTTTATTGCCCTAATACCTATGTGATTTCATCTGCCACAATTTATCTTTAAAAGAGTCAGATTAGAGCAAAGAATGAGTATCGTTGCCATATCTTGGATGAAGCAGCTCTGTCTTCACTTTCAAGTCTTAGGAGACCTCAAAATGTTTTACACGATTTTGTGTGGAGAAGGGGGACTAATTTCTCCCCCCCACCCATCTGCCTCTTTCCAGCAGACGGAAAGATGCAAGCCTATTGCTACTTTATCGTGATTTCCATGGTAAATGTTCAGTTCCACAAGTTCGGACCTTTACAGCGTAATAGAGTCGAATAATCTTCGTTTTCCCCGTGTTCCAAATGTAAACAATAGTTACATATAAACAGCTTTTTCCCAATATGCCACTTTATGGAATAGGCACTCTAGTTTAAGCCAAGAGTCAACTGTTATGTGTCTTTATAATCTTAACTTCTTAGCTTCCTCTTTTTTAGTCATATCACTCACTTCATTCATTGTTATTATCTGAATAGTAACCCTGTATTCAAGTGGCTATCGAGACTTGCTGAACTCCAGTATTAAAATTATCTAATCCAAAATGCTAATAAAGAAAACAATAAAAGAACTAAATATATGATAGCGAAAGGAAATCAGAGAATGTATTTTGAGATCAATGTGTTTCTACAATCAGTTGTGGATTTTGTTGTCTATGAAATTCAGTCTGAAACGCCATTTTCATCTGGATTCACATTCTAGCGTTAAGTACTTAAGACAGGAAGAAACTTATGATTATGTATTTTGTTATTTTGTTCGCATCTATCTATCCTGCCGTATATTATAATACGTTAAAATTTCATTTTTCTCTGCCGTGCACCAAGAGCTTAGGGGTAGGATTTTTTGACTGATGCCAAATCGGTTGGGTTTCGATCCCGGCTTGAAGCAATGGTGAGCCACATACTGTTCTTTATCTATCATATAGGGTCGTCTTAATGTCGGGTAGTACACGCATCTATCTATCGTTCAGTTTTCTATTTCATTCTGTTCCTTATCTATCTATTTAACAGAATTATATAGATAGATATCTATCAATATAATTCTATTCACGTGTTTCGTCCTCTAGAAGGACTTCATCGGACTAAAGTAATGCTTTTGCTGATTGACTGTTAGCAGGAGAAGGGAGGATATAAAAAATACATATATTGCTACACATATATAATTCCATCAACACGAATTGACTCCCATAAGTCCTTCGAGAGGACAAAATGCATTACGCAGAAATGTTTTAATACTTTGTTATTTAAACGTTGTTCTAATATATAGAAATGTTATATCACATTCTCTTATCTATCTATCTACCTGTCTGTCTACCTACCTGTCTGTCTGTCTGTCTATCTATCTATCTATCTATCTATCTATCTATCTATCAGCATTTTTATATTCGTCTAGGCTTAATTTGTGAATGAATCTCTTTCACTTTAGCGTGCAGGGCTAATATTTATTTGCCTCCCAACGCGAAGAAATACGACACAAAGTCGTATTAAGGTCGAGTTGTACACGCATATGTGTAGGTAAAGGCGAAAACTGTGGCCAATGGCGCGAAAGCGTCAGATTTAGCCATAATTCCTCACCCATCACATTAAAATAATACTGTCTTTGGATTCTTTCGCCTCCATTTGTAATATGTGCCACGGTAGTCGGAATAAAATAGTCAAATTATAACTTAGGTGGGCTTTTAAGCGCTACACACTCTTACTAAACATATATCCATATTTTTGTTTATACGGCTCTCCTTGCATCATTTATTGTTTATATATAACTTTGGTTTTGTAAGTGCATATGTATCCTTGTATGTGCTTAAATATGTATATATCAATATGCGCATGTTCTTGTGTCTGGGTGCCTGTATGCGTGTCTATATATGCATATGTCTGTGCATAGGTCTATCTGTGTCTGTATTTATGTTAATATGCGCATGTGTCGTTATGTGAGCATGTGTGTTTGATTATGTTTATAACGCGCATACTTGTGTATGTGCACAGGAATGTGTATGTCTATATGTTATGTGTGTGTATTTGTATGTGTCTGTGCGTGTGTATATACTGTCTATTTTGTGCATATATATATATATATATATATATATATATATATATATATATATGTGTGTGTGTGTGTGTGTGTGTGTGTATTTGTGTGTGTGTATTTGTGTGTGTGTTAGAAGAGGTACAGAAAGGAACAGAAATGTAGATAAAATTGTAGAGGGGAGGGTGAGGAAAAGCAAGATAAAAAATGTAAACAAAAACAGAGAAAGAAAATAAACGTAAAACAAAAATCAAACAAAATGTCTGAAAACTGAGGAACGAAAACAAAACGTCGGAATTCTTTGAAATCACGTGGTTTTGTTTTGCGCCGTACTTTTCATTTTTTTTAAATATTTTATTTTCTAATGTGTATTTTTCTTCTTTCCTTTCAATCTTCTGAACAGACCGAGGTTAGGAGAAGGTTATTCATGAAATTGTAAACAAACTTACTCTCATGGCTAGTGGGGCCGTCGCCGCTGCCGGTGCTGGGATAGTGCAGCTCAGCGAGGGATAATAGACAAATAAAAGCCGGCGCAATCGCTATTAGACGAGTTCCTCCCTTATGGACGTCAAACGAGCGGTCATGAAAAAGAGATTTATTTTAATCTATTTTATTAACGTCAGCTTTTCCCTTTCTTTGGGCCACCGCCTACTTATATTTTCTTTTCGTTTCTTTTCATTTCTTTCGTTCATTTCTTTCTTTCATTTCTTTTTTCTTTCTTTCTTTCTTTCTTTCTTTCTTTCTTTCTTTCTTTCTTTCTTTTACTTTTCTTTTACTATTTCGTATTTGTTCATTATTTCCATATTACCAATATACGTTCTGATTTTCTTTTTGATCTGCTTTGCCTTTCGTAGCAACATCTTCTTCTTCTTCTTCTTCTTCTTCTTCTTCTTCTTCTTCTTCTTCTTCTTCTTCTTCTTCTTATTCTTCTTCTTCTTCTTTCTCCCCTTTCATGATCCTGTGTAAAAAAACAAAAAACAACAAAAACAACAACAAAAAAACTCTCAAAAAACTCAGAGTATATAATTTCTTTCTTTTTTTCTTTTTTTTTTCTTTCTTTCTTTCTTTCTTTCTTTCTTTCTTTCTTTCTTTCTTTCTTTCTTTCTTTCTTTCACTATTTTGTATTCGTTCATTATTACCAATTTATATTTTGATTTTCTTTTTTATCTGTTTTGCCTTTAGCAGCAGCAACATCTTCTTCTTCTTTTTTCTTCTTCTTCTTTTTCTTTTTCTCGTCTAATTAACCCTCCTCCTCCTCCTCCTTCTTCTCCTTCTTCTTCTTCTTCTTCTTCTTCTTCTTCTTCTTCTTCTTTCCCCCCTATCAGGATCCTGTGTAAAAAAACAAAAAACAATAAAAACAACAAAAAAAAAAACTCAGAGTATATAATTTCTTTCTTTCTTTCTTTCTTTCTTTCTTTCTTTCTTTCTTTCTTTCTTTCACTATTTTATATTATTTCATTATTACCAATTTATATTTTGATTTTCTTTTTGATCTGTTTTGCCTTTAGCAGCAGCAACATCTTCTTCTTCTTTTTTTCTTCTTCTTCTTTTTCTTTTTCTCGTCTAATTAACCTTTCTTCTTCTTCTTCTTCTTCTTCTTCTTCTTCTTCTTCTTCTTCTTCTTCTTCTCTGTTATGATCCTGTGTCAAAAAAAAAAAAAAAAAAAACTAGAGTATATAATTTCTTTCTTTCTTTCTTTTTCTTTCTTTCTTTCTTTCTTTCTTTCTTTCTTTCTTTATTTTTGTCCTTTTTTCATTCAATGATTATCTTCCTTTTATTTGGTTTAGTTTTTCCTTGACATCTCTCTTTCCTTTAGTTTCTCCATTTTATTAACCACTTCTGATTTTTCTCCACTCATGATGAACGGTTGTAGCCCCTTTTTTTTTAAACTGAAACTCACACGGATGGATGTCGTATATAGGGTCCATTGCCAAATACACTGGAAAAATGCTTGGGGAATTACTAAAGAATATATGCCCTCTTTGTATGGGAAACCACTGCCTAATCCGGCATGGGCTTCTCAACCCAGCAAGATATATACATCTTATTGTTTAGTTCGTCTCGAAAATCCTTATCGGATAACTTTATTTTCGTATCCGAAACGTGAATAACGCAATTTCTATGAAACAGCAAACACAATAATATCCCATAAACAAACTCAAATCAGCAGAAAGAGAGTTACGCAACAACCCCAATATCTACATCAGATGCGCTGACAAAACCAACAATTATGTAGTTCTTAACAGACAAGATTACAACCGAAAATAACAATCTATCCTCGATAACACTACACAGTTAAGGAAAAATTCCACAGAATCACTAAATATTTTACGTAAACAAACTGATTACGGAAAACAACGCTGAGATCGGAATCTTAAAAATCAATAAGATTGTCGGTGATTACCAACCAGGATATCAGTAGGATAACCAGGTTTTACTCTTCGACCTATCATATCCCAAATACCTAAATCAGTATACCAGCTAAAAAAAACAAACTAAATGACATAATTTCTCCATAAACACCCAACAATTTCAGCATCGCATCAACAACTGAATTCCTCTTTATCTTAAAAGCAAAAAATCCCACATGTATGATACTAATTTCACTCGATGTTGAAAATCTTTTTATCAACGTTCCAGTTGAAGAAACAACCAACATAATTAGTAACTGTATCTACAAATATCCGTCAATCTCTCCTCCCAAAGTTCAACCGGCAACACTTCGTAAACTATTTCACGTCTGTGCCACAAAACCTCCATTTTATGATCATAGTGGCAAAATCTAATGGCGTCAACTTGTGGAAGCCATTAGGTCCTGCTTTCTCTAAATTTACATGTCTCATATTGAAACAAAATATTTAAAACAATTGAAAAAAAAAACTCAAATGTACACAAGGTACATTAACGATATTTTTGTTTTGATAAAGAATAAAGACGAAATTATAAATCTAAAACCAACTTTTGAAAAAAAAACTCAACGCTAAAATTTACATACGATCTGATGGTTAATAACAAAATCCCATTCCTTGACGGCAATGTAGAACTAAAATCCGAAGTAGTTACTACCTACCCGTATAAAAAAAAACCCTCCAGTCCGACGTCTTGTCATCTAAAATATGATAGCCAATGCCGAGAGAATATAATAATAGCAGTAATAAAAAAAAAACTTCCGAAATAGAACACACCTAAATTCACCTTCCCAAAGAATATTTCTGAGTGGACTAAAACACATAAAACAAACACTAGGCAACAATAATTTTCCCACCTGCATCATTGATAAACAAATAAAATTATTCTAACAAAAAATACTTGACCATAGTAATAAAAAAAATAACACGCAACAAGACATCGGCATATTTTACTGTAACCAGATGCACAATAATTATAAGCAGGACGAATTCGCCATACGAAGAATCATTAAGAGCCATATTTCTGTAGTATTTGCCGAAAAACATGTAAAACTGATACTATATTACAGAAATGGAAGACCGCAAAATTTGTTGTCATTAATCCAATTAACCCCGACAAATCTAAACTAGCGATGATCAATATCTTGTATCAATTTCTCTGCTCAGTACGTGACTGTGTTTCTTGCAAAAGTCAATGACTTACACCGGGCGTACTTCCTTCAGTAGATGCCTCACGTATCACCTTTCAGATCAAAGTGCTACAAAAAAAAATCTATCTACCCACAATTTATAAGAACCCTTAAAATAAATTCTGGTCGAAAATACTAAAATTCTATATAAATCACATTACCGGAAATATCTTGCTACAAGAGAGACCCGTTATATTAAACACCTCTCTCCCACTATCAACCTCACTTTATCTAACCGTGAGAATGGTGTGTTGAATGTCTTTAAAATATAAAAAAGCGCTCACTCAAATTCTAGACGCGCTCAACATGCGTAGGCACGGAATAAACGTGATTACTAGTAATTAAAACAACACAAAAAATACATCTAAAACAGTCCAAACACAAAGTGAAATTAGCAACAACTAAAACAAACCCCTATGGCTATAGAAGCGTCGAATAAGGCTTGGGACAATGGATAATATGGACAATTTTGCACTCTTTTACTCACACCAAACAAAAGAAAAATGTAAGTACCTTGTAAAAACTAAACAAAAAATCAATTAAATTTTCCTGGTTTGTGATATTTCACGATATATATATATATATATATATATATATATATATATATATATATATATATATATATACTCTACATTCAACACCATCACTTGATAAGACAACAGAAGTGTTGAAACAAAATGGCTATATATATATATATATATATATATATATATATATATATATATATATATAAAAGCAAATGTAAATGGATATAGATCCGACAGAATGAAGAAAAATTTGGAAAAAAAAAAAAAAATCCTTAAATGCAATTATGTTTGTTTAAAATGAATGAAATGTCGACGTCTGACGTTTCGGTTTAATAAACCTTCTTCAGGACAATATTCATTAAAAATACAATTCAGTTCAATTTGACAAAGACGATGGACTTAAAAAACAAGTCTTATCCAAAACAGATAACTGAAAATTTTAAAATGATCAGCTTTCCGTTTAGCATGGTCACGTTGTCGTCACATGGGCGACGCTTTCAAAAACGTATTCCTAAAATTTTTGATTATTTTTTGAATGAAAAAGAAAATGAAAAGAATTCTATTAGGATCTAAAATTTTTATGTGTATGCTTGTCGAGCATTAATCTCGCTAAAAAAGGGGAAATATTAAAGAAAGCAGGTCTAGTATTCACCGTGCGTGAGATGGATATTATACCTGCTTCATAAATCCTCCTGAGATTTTTATTATGAAAATATTTTAATACCTTGTCATTTTATGTTTAACGTTGTTATTTATAGGTACAAGTATTTAAGCAAATGCTCTGTTTATGATAAACAGTATTAAATAACATTTACCGGCCTGAATGTCCGAGAAATTTTCATAGAAAATATTCGTTCTTTGACAGGATCCGAACCTGCATCCTATACGGAACCGTCATTTACGCTGACGTGCCTTACCTCTGGGCCACAAAGAACCTTTCGGTAGACAAGGTCGAATTTACTGCTTATAAACTTCAATCTTCCATGAATCTCGTACATTCATAACTGCTCTGGCGTATCAAATGTAAACAAATGACGTCATATATTAAGAAATGGACGGTCCGATATTTATTAAAGACATTTTTATTTACATGGAAGATTGAAGTTTATAAGCAGTAAATTGACCTTGTCTACAAAGATTCTTTGGGGCCCAGGAGGTAAGGCATTTTTAAAATGACGGTTCCATAGGATGCAGGTTCGAATCCTTCAAAGAACGAATATTTTCTATGAAAATTTCTCGACATTCAGGCCGGTAAATGTTATTTAATACTGTTTATCATAAACAGAGCATTTGCTTAAATACTTGTATCTATAAATAACAACGTTAAATATAAAAATGTCTTTAATAAATATATATATATATATATATATATATATATAGATATAGATAGATAGATAGATAGTATCGAACTTTGAACGAAACCTGAGCTCAATAGTTGAGTTGAAATATGAAGACAAATATGATTTGCGTTAAAGTTATCGAATGATCGAAATGTGCAGGGATGTAAATCGAAACAAAATGAAGTTTAAAGAAACGGAATGCACGTGACCGGATGGAGGAGAAAAGAGTCAAGTAAAAATGGCAAAAAATAAATAAACTAAAACAAAGTAAAAATAATGAATTAATAAATAACTATGAAAAAGGCAAAGAAAAAGTTACAAAATCAAAATAAGTTAAGCCATATTGACGGAGAGAACAAAAAGTGAGGAATATGATCCTTCAAGGAAAGTAATGAGTATCAAATGTTATGTTCTCCTTGACTCCCTGGTATCACCCACTATAAAACCTTGCCTATTATTACTTGTAGATCACACTCTCTTCTTGCCCTCGTCTCAAATCTAGTCACATAAGCGCTACTGTGAAGCAGACCTTAATGAGATTCTAACGACTTAGCTGATCTGTTGGCTAAGAAAGCGCTCGTTGCTATTCATCGTCACAGCGTCTAAATTACGATGACAAGACGTTAGTCCCACAGTGGTATCATCAATTTCCTCATCGCCATTATTGGCTCGATTGTTAATATTCTTTAAGCATCGTTGCATTACGAACGACGGTTATTGATGTTGATAAAGCACTTATAAAACTGGCGTGTTTATCATTAAACTGAACAAATCCAAGCAGCGGTTGTTACTTATGTTAATGGTTGATACAATCGATTTAAATTTATTTTCAAAGTCTTCCTTTCCGAATACATGCAACAAAGGCTTCTTTTCTGAAAATTAAAGCAGGTTGAATATTTCTTGAGGTAACCATCTCAAAAAATTTCGTTGGCCTTTTCGAGGTTTTTAAAAAAAGTACTTTAAAATAATATTTCGTAGATAATATATTTGCTAACATATAACAGAGCCACTGAGCAAGATCTGTCCGTACACTCCTTGTTCAAAGGCAATCATGACTTTTCACAACTTCCTATCTTGTGTGGCTCTTATTTTTCTTTTGCTACGGTTCTCGTAACCTGTTCTACCATCTATTCACATAATCTCGTCAGGTAAATCACTCGCTGTCTCAACCTATCTTTATAGCCCTCAATATGTCCCGTGAGGGTTAAGCTCTCTTTCCTTATTATACCTCTAAGGGATTTCAGCTGTCTTTCCTGACTTTGAGTGTAAGTATTCTTTCTCTTGCTATTTTCTTTTAGGATTCCTTTTTGCTTACTCGCGCCGTCCATGTAATATTCAATAGAACTACATCTCTACTGTCTCTAGTTGTTTCCTCAACCGTGGGGATATTGTCCAGCATTCACTGCCATATAAGAGGTTTGATATCACATAGCAATCCAGTAGTCTTTTTCTAACGTGTTTGTATTTTTCCGTTTTTTCCCAGCCCCTTCTTTAGCGTTTGGAATGCTTCTTTCGCAAGTTCAATGACGGTTCGAATCTCGTTGTCGCATTTTTCATCTTCTGTTATCTTCCCAGATATTTAAACTGCTTGAAGTTTATATCTCGAATTCTTGCGTATTGGACTTTACCTACGCAACGCCCCAAAAGTCTTACTTTGAAAGTATGTAAAAGTAATCGTATGATGCGCAGAAATATCTTGAGGCAATAGAAATTGCCAAATCTATATTTTGTTCTTTAATCATTTCACCGCAAACAAGACAATAAAGTCACTAAGGCGCAAAGGATGGCATATAAAAAAGAACATATTTAAGCAGAAAGAACAATGAAAGGAGAAAATTATGTTTTCAAGAAAAAGAGGCCAAAATAATTATCAATTTCCACTGGCTATGACAATACAAAGAGAAGGTGGCTAAGAATTAGTCATAATGTACCGTAAGTACAAGCAGGGACACCAATCCATATGCGATATGGCACAGCCAATACGCCAATATTATGCGGCAAGAACAATCTTTTTAAGCGTTACTAAAGATCCCGGGTTGATTACTATCAGACGGGATGCAGGAAACAGAAAAACTGCCAGGTACCCTCACAAGGAAAATTAAAGTCAGATTTCAGTCAGAACAAGAAAAGGTTAAAATGATTGTCTACGTTTGGATAAGATGTAGCACAAGGCCGAAAGTATGGAACACCAAGTAAGGATCGAACTCACTACTCAATCGTAGTTGTTCAGCGAAAAAAAGATTGCGAATCATTACACTATTCCGAAGTTCAATAAACATGGAAGGAATATTGGCCACACAATATGGGAACTTATAAAAGCTTAAAGAAGGAAAATACCTTTCATCCTGTTCAATAAATATGGAAGCAATATTGGCAAGACAATATGCGAACCAATGGAAGAAAGGAGCAAGTTAAGCATATCCTTAGGAAAAAAGGGATAAAGACCTAACAGTGTTTAATAAACATGGAAGGAATATTGGCCAGACAATATGGGAACCTACGAAAGAAAGAAACCAGTAAGTCATATTCTAAAAAGTAAAAAAATGGATAATCCTCTCCTCCTGTTCAATTAATATGGAAAGAATATTAGCCAGACAAGAGGTTAACCCATGGAAGAAAAGAACCGGTAAACCATATCATAAAATGGAAACAAGGGATAAAAAATACCTCTGTTCAATAAACCTGGAATAATTATTAGCTGTACAATAGGCGAACCTATGGAAGCTGGTTAACCATATCCTAAAAAAGGAAACAAAGGATAATTCTCTAATCCTCTTCAATAAAGTTAGAAGGAATATTGGCTAGACAAAAGGCTATACTATGGAAGAAAGAAACTAGTAAAGAATATCCAAAAAAAGGAAACAAGGGATAAACACCTACAGGTGTTCAATAAACATGGAAGGATCACTGACCAGACAATAGGCTAACCTATCAAAGAATGGAACTGGTAAACCATATTCTAAAAAGGAAACAAAGGGATAAACGTCTACACCTGTTCAATAATCATGGAAGGAATATTGGCCAGGCAGTAGGCGAAACTATAAAAGAAAGGATTCCGTGAACAATATTCGAAAAGTAAACAAGTGATAAGCCTCTACTACTGTTCAATAAACATGGAAGGAATACTGGCGAGACAATAGAGGAACCTATGGAAGAAACGAAGCTGTAAAACATATTCTAAAATGGAAACAAGGGATAAACCTTCTAATCCTGTTCAATAAACCTGGAATTGAACCTATGGAAGAAAAGAACCGATAAAATATATCCTAAAAAGGAAACAAATAGATAAATTTCTACTCCTTTTCAATAAACATGGAAGTATCGCTGGCCAGACAATAGGCTAATCTATCGTTCATATGGAAAACCATATCCTAAAATGGAAACAAGGGATAAATCTTCTAATCCTGTTCAATAAACCTGGATGATTATTATCTGGACGATAAGGGAACCTATGGAAGAATAGATCCGATAAACCATATCCTGAAAAGAAAACAAAAGGATAAACCTCTACTCCTGTTCAATAAACCCGGAAGTAATATTGTGCGGGCAATAGGCGAAACTATAGAAGAAAGGAACCGGTAAATCGTATCCTAAAAAGAAAACAAGGGATAAACCTCTGCTCTTTTTCAATAAACACGGCAGGAACATTGCCTGGTGATAGATTATTTCATGTCTTTTTCAGCTTCCATGGGTTATGAGAGATTAAACTCACTAAGACGCACCTATTAATACCACTGCACCAGACACAGTGCCCCATTTGCATTCGTGACTTATCTAATTGGACCTTGGATGACTGGCAATGTGTGGCAGCAGATTCCAGTTGTCAACAAGGTGCTCGGAACGCTGTTGTTAGATTTGTAATGATGTGAGCTGTGGTCACGTTCGATATGTTGGGACGGATGATAATACTTCGGAAGCATTTTCTCTCATTCATGAACTCTTAAAACGACGGGTTATTGACACAGAATAATGCACTAAAGCGTCGGGTACAATTGCCCGGAATTGCTTTGAGGAGCAATTTGGAATCTTCCGAGAGTAGCCATTACGTTGGTGTTCAAGGGCGAGTGCATTTCTGAAACGTGATGGAGCAGATAATTTACATGCAAATCCTGTAGTTCCAAGTTCAAATGCACATAAAACGCATTCAGTTATAGACAATCTAAAAATTAACCTTATCAGTATTTAAGGGAGGTAACTTAATTTATAGTTTTTTATTATTAGTGTTTTTGCAGCTAATTTTGTCTTAGTAATTCACCCCTGAAGATAATCTTGGATGCGATTGAAAGTACTTGAGAAAAAAAAAAATAACCAAATCTGTGGCGTTTTATTTACTCAGTTTTATAACAGCACTAATAAATAGACATAATATGTCTAGATTATTTAACTAAACTATATATATATATATATATATATATATATATATATATATATATATATATATATATATATATATATATATATGTATGTATGTAAAAAGAAATATAGTTTTAAGGTGTGGTATATTTATGGGATAAAGTGCTAAATATCAGAAACAGAACGTATGTAAATATAAATATAAAAGTGAAAATTGAAGTCAACACTCAGAGGTGACAGGCTGTTTCATACTAGACACAATCGTCAGGCCACGTGACGATTGCATCTTGCATGAAACAGCCTGTTGCCTATGAGTGTTGACTTCAATGTTCACTTTTATCTATCTATCTATCTATGTATCTATATATATATATATATATATATATATATATATATATATATATATATATATATATATTAATGCTTGAGTGCTGTTTAATAAAATAGAGCTATAAATTATATATTAATAAATATTATACATTTTTTCTTCTTGAGATCATTTTGTAGTCTAATAATATCATTCTCGCTCAAATTCTCGCTCAAATAATCTCAAATATTAACAAAATGTGTAAAACTAAGTAGATTATGCAGACTTATCTCAATGAGAACCTATCAAGAAGATGAATTATCAGTGATAACGACAATGTGCTGTTGAAATGGCCACTACGATCATCTGACCATGTGTAATTTTTCTATTGGACTATGTGAAAAGACAGGCTTATATCACCCGTCTTCGTTTAAGCTGAGAGGAACTTAAGAAGAGAAACATTGAGGCACTTGAGAATATTACGGTAGACATGCTACAGCGTGTTTGGTAGAAGCTAGACTAACGACTTGACATGAGACGTGTCATAGATGGTGTGCATATAGAATATTTGTAAAGCTTTGTGAAATGGATTATAAAATCTACATCCTTGGAATATGATGTTCGGAATTTGGTAAATAAAATCATACTTATTATAAAACCCAGTGTGTGTGTGTGTATGTGTGTGTGTGTCTGTTCGCTTATATATTTGATCGGATTTCCTACATTTTTCAACCGCTTTCAACAAAACTTCACAGGACTACGTAAAATTACCTTGCGGTGGTTCTGACAGCGCCAAAAATTGGAAAAACACAATTCTTTTTGCACGAAATCAATTTGAAAACACGATTAAGAGGCATCGTTATCGCGAGAATGAAAGGGGACAACTCATATCGAGTTATACTTATTATAAAACCCAAGTTGTGTGTGTGTGTTTGTGTGTGTGTGTTCGTTTATATATGGGATCGGATTTCCTACATTTTTCAACCGATTTCAAGAAAACTTTTTTTTTTTTTTTTGCAGGTAGTGTTTCTTATTGTCCTACACCCTTTTTTCTTTATTTTTACATTCAGAATGCTTTAAAAATTCCATTTACAAGACAATTGTTTATAATAAAATTCTATTCAATCGATAAACTCATAACGATTGAAAACAATGTTTTTGTTTGAGTTTGGGTTTGACCAATTCGTAAAAAAAATAAAAAAAAACCCTAATTAAGACATGCGTGTCCATCAACCTTAAACAATAATCTTTGTCAATTTTATTTTTCAGTCTTTATGATGGTCGATACTTGATCTATCACTTACTGTTACATCGCCGGGCAACGCCGGCTTCTATTGCTAGTATCTTATAGTTCAATATAAAGCCTACGTAATTTCGTTTACCTGGGACATGTAGATATTCACATATTCACATTTTAATTTGTGCCAATTTTCTGGGGACTCCATATATATATATATATATATATATATATATATATATATATATATATATATAGAGAGAGAGAGAGAGAGAGAGAGAGATGATTGGCCTTAGGTGAGTAAAATTTGCATGACAATCCGACGGAATGGTAATCATGCCGAAGAGCGCAAGCATTTAATAAGATTTCTTAAATTTTCATGAAGGTAGGTAAAAATAAATACTGTTTATTATATAAACGGAACGTCTACTCAAATATGAGTATCCACTAATAATGATGTTTAAAGTGATACAAATTTGTCGGGTTAATAAAAAATCAATTCCCGTAAATTCTCTTTGTTTACGTTTGATACGAAACTACGTGCAAGTATAAAAACTTCAAGAGATCATTGACGAGAAATTTCGTTTGAAAGTACGATATATATATATATATATATATATATATATATATATATATATATATATATATATATATATAGACAGAGACAGACAGAGAGAGAGGGAGTCCATGTACATTCACGTACTGGTATATATATATATACACAGGTTAACAAGAACAAAACTGCTCATAGTCACACATGCGAACCTTACACAACATAGTAAGTGTGTGTGTGTATTTGTATGGATATGTATGTATGTGTGTGTGTATATATTTATATCTGTACATATGTGTATACTAATTTCTTATAATAAGACAGTATGTATGTATGTATGCATGTAGAGGGAATATACGTATGCGTACGCATGCTGACAAAAACAGAAAATGGAAATAGATCTAAGAACATGCAGGGGTCATTAAAAGATAAGAATATAGATATCTTTCTCACCCTTTCTCGGACCAGTCTTAATTGTTTTATTACCCTTCACACAGAATTCTTTCACTGCCAGTTTAAGTAAGACATTTGGGTCACAAACACACAAAAAAGAGAATGTCTAATATCGAGAATATTTAACATCGAAAACATAAGAAAAATTAATTTCTTTTAATAATATGTGGAAATATCCACTCTTTGCCTGATGAAGGTCGCGAGACCGGAAACCCGCGTAGAAAAATTTATGGAAAATAAAGCATAATATATTTTAAAAAAATCCACATTACAACCAAAAACGTTTGGGTTTCTTTCATCTTTTTAATATATGTTTGTATATATATATATATATATATATATATATATATATATATATATATATATAAAGGTTAACAATGTGATTTTATTAGGATGTATTTTGATTAATTCTATAGGTTTTAAGCCTTTTAAGCGTTATTATTCGTGGAAATAAAATTTCGAGAAATCTTATTAAAGAAAAGCTTGCCAATAAGCGCAAGTTTTTCTTGAATATGTTTCCTGTCGAAGAGCGTAAGTTTTCTTCAATAAGATTTCTGGAAATCTCAGGCCGGTAGGTGTAAACAAATAAATATAATGCTTAATATGTAAACGGAGCGTCCACTCAAATATGAATATCAACTCAAAATAAGCTTAAAAGTGATAAAAATCCATTGGATAAGTCAATTTCATTAAATTCTCTTTGTTTACGTTTGGTACAGGTATGAAAACTAAAAGAGAAATTTCGTTTGGAAGCCTATTTGTTTATATATATACCTGTGCATGTTTGGTTAAAAATCAACGTATGTACCTTTTTCATTATTTTTATTTGCTTCTTTAGTATTTTTAATAACGTTTTTGAATTCCGGTTGGATTTTGTAAATAATTATTATCAGTAGCCATTTTCAAAGACGATTATTTCTTATGTTTTCCATATTGCATTTCGCGTGTTGGCATTTATCACGTTTCGTGTAATCACGTGGGAGTTCGCGCTAAACATGCGAAACGCGATATTGAAAAAATTAAGCTGACAACAGAAGAGACAACAATCGTCTTGAAAAATGCTACACGAAAATACTTAAAGCGGGGGTGGGGGGCGTTTTATTTACCAATAGAAACTTTACGATTCTTCTATCCACAGAGGTGATATATAACGCGGTAGTTGAAATAATATCGTCAAATTACAATTTATATCGGCTTTATCTATCTATCTATCTATCTATAATTCTATTCCTTATCTATCTATCTATCTATTTATTAAAGACATTTTTATTTATGTTTAACGTTGTTATTTTATAGATACAAGTATTTAAGCAAATGCTCTGTTTATGATAAACAGTATTAAATAACATTTACCGGGCCTGAATGTCCGAGAAATTTTCATAGAAAATATTCGTTCATAGACAGGATTCGAACCATCCTATACGGAACCGTCATATACGCTGACGTGCCTTAACCACTCATACCATGAACCTTATGGTAGACAAGGTCGAATTTACTGTTATAAACTACAATCTTCCATGAATCTCGTACATTCATAACTGCTCTGGCGTATCGAATGTAAACAAATGACGTCATATGTTAAAAAATGGACGAGGTCCGACAATTTATTTATTAAAGACATTTTTATTTATGTTTAACATTCAAATTTAAAATGTTTATTTGTTTACATTCGATACGCCAGAGCAGTTATGAATGTACGAGATTCATGGAAGATTGTAGTTTATAACAGTAAATTGACCTTTGTTCACCATAAGGTTCATTCGAGTGGTTAAGGCACGTCAGCGTATATGACGGTTCCGTATAGGATGCAGGTTCGAATCCTGTCTATGAACGAATATTTTCTATGAAAATTTCTCGGACATTCAGGCCGGTAAATGTTATTTAATACTGTTTATCATAAACAGAGCATTTGCTTAAATACTTGTATCTATAAAATAACAACGTTAAACATAAATAAAAATGTCTTTAATAATTAAATTGTCGGACCTCGTCCATTTCTTAACATATATATATATATCATGCTATGCCTTATCTATCTATCGCATTCAATTCCTTATCTATCTATCTATCTATATAATTCTATTCCTTATCTATCTATATATATATATATAATTCTATTCCTTATCTATCTATCTATGTGTTGGTGTCTTTGTGCATGTGTGTGTACGTGTAGATATAGATAAATAGCACCATAAATATTCTAAACCTTCTCTTGCAAGGTATTCTGGAGGCACATTCAATGTTTCTTTATATTTCTACACTCTATATCATTCGATGTAAGTGAGTTTCTAATTTGAAAGACGTCAAAGTCGAAGAGATTCGCGACTAGAAAATATAAAACATAGTCTCCAGCGAATTTCTACATGAATCTTATTCAAAAAGGCCAACAACTATTCTAGCCATGTAGAGTTATGTTTTCGTAACTGGAAAAAAAACCCAAAACAAATCCCATTTCATCAAATTCTGCTTTTGTTTCGAAGCGATCGAATGCTTTAATACACGTCATATAATCTATCTATCTATCTATCTATCTATCTATATATCTATCTATCTATATATCTATATATGCCAATCTCTTCCTATCTATCTATCTATATATCTATATATGCCAATCTCTTCCTATCTATCTATCTATATATCTATATATGCCAATCTCTTCCTATCTATCTATCTATATATCTATATATGCCAATCTCTTCCTATCTATCTATCTATATATCTATATATGCCAATCTCTTCCTATCTATCTATCTATATATCTATGTATGCGTGTTCATGTATATGGGATCGTATCTGAGTGGTTAGAATTTCGTTTTCTGAGACCGGGGTTCGTATCGTACTATGGCAGTTTTTTCGAGAGTGTAGAATGTTTGTAAAATGCCTGAAAACGATACCACGTGTTGACCCAAGACATGTGAGTAAAATTGTGTAGGTGGAATTGTCCGAAAGCCATCACTAGTTGCGTTAGCGCAAAGTCAAAAATCATCGTGACCGAGCTTACTGGCCTGGTTCAAACTTTTGATAAAGTCATTATCGTATAAACCGAAGGTGGAATCTGTGGCTAAGCGTCTTATCTGAAAATCTGGAAAAAAAGAAACTCAGTTAGTTTCGCGGAATTTTATTGTGGGATGGATAATTATGCAGTTATACGATTTGGACAATTTTGCTGTTTTATATATATATATATATATATATATATATATATATATATATATATATATATATATATATAGTTTCATTCAATAAATAAGGTGAATTTTCGGTATAAGGACTTCTAATACAGATAGAAGCTTACTTTTTTTTCACTTCTTTTTCACATGGATTTAATTACTTTTGCAGATTTAAAAAAAAAAAAAAAAAACTTTCAGAGTTTTGGCGATTAACAAAGATGGCCGACCAAGAAGCATGCTCCAGGATTGAACAGCGGTCAGTTATCAAGTTTTTGGTTGCTGAAGGATGCACACCAGTTGAAATTCATAGGAGAATGTCAACTGTGTATGGTGCCACATGTTTCAGCCAAAAAAATGTCTACAAGTGGGCTAAAATGTTTAAAGAAGGACGGAGCAGTGTTGAGGATGAAGGCAGGCCTGGTAGGCCTACAGAAGTGAGGTCTCCTGAGGTGATCGAATCAGTCAATGACCTCATTCAGTCTGAATTTTGGCCGAAACTAGTCGAGGAATCTAAATGAAACAATAATAATAAAAACGAAAGAATATTAATCTACAACCCAGTGTGTCTGAAGATTTTAATTTTTAATATTTTTTATTGTTCAATATATATATATATATATATATATATATATATATATATATATACACACACACACACACACACACACACATATATATATATATATATATATATATATATATGTGTGTGTGTGTGTGTGTGTGTGTACAAGTGTGCATTGCATTGCATGATGCATGTCAAAATCTGATCGCAACTCGTACTTTAATATTGATTCTTAATCATTGATTTTATATTGATTTCGAATGTCTACACTGAGTAGTTTGGTGTCCTTAAGAAAGACATCGCCACTTCACACTTATTCAACTGATGTGGCGTCAAAGAATCGATAAATGGACGGGCGAAAAGAAATCATTTTTCCTGCTTACAAATAAGTTTCCGTTTTTCGATCACCAAGAAAATAATGTATACAAAAAAAAAAAAACGAAAAAAAAAAACGAAAAAAAACTTGCATACCATGTGGCTAATTAGAAAAGTAAGGAAGACACAAGAACTGATTTAAGAGAAGGTCAGTTACAAAAAGGAAGGATTTAAACAGAATAAGAGAGAAAGAATTCAAAAATAGAAATGTGAGAAAACATTACAGAGAGAGGGTGAAATGAAGAAAATGAAGTTAAAAAGAAAGCAAAAAAAAGAAAAACGGAAACAAATTGAAGAGGAGGAACAAGATAAAGAAAAGGGTATCACACAAAGCAAGAATAATAATTGCAAGAAATATATATATATATATATATATATATATATATATAACTGGGTAGGAATAGTAATCCTCTAGGAATTGCGCAAAAAACTATTTCACTTTCAAAATGAGAATTGTACAAACTAAAATAGAACAGTGGCATCTAAGCGAGACGATTGACTTTGAAGCGAATTTTTCCCCTTGATCGACATTTCGCGAATCAGAAAAGCCACTTAAATCAGTCTCCTTTCACAGAAACCAAACTATTTACCCAGCTTGCAGGAAAATTTATTATCCAATTTTCTTTTAAAATTGTTTTTATTTGACAGCTCATTTCAGTATATCTCCGTTTCTTCAAACTTGTATTTAGGTATTGTATCATTAAGAAATTACATAGATTTGACCATCTAAAAAAAAAAAGACAGTATATGCAAAGACTAGCAGAAGTTGCCGTTGAGAATAGAACAGGACGACAAATATCTTCCAATCTAAACTATAAAGACAGATATAGCCATCATAATCAAAGATATTTCAGACAAACTAAACATGCATCGGGACGTTTTCATTGACTGAACAATTCGATTACGTGAACATTGTTCGAAAACAATTTGAAAAATGTTTATTCGAAAATTAAACCAGAGGACTAAATACTAAATGTTAATTATTCAAAATGCAAAATTCCTAATTAACATTAAAATGTAAAAATTAAAAGAGGAAATGCACAAATGATAATTATTTGAAGTACATATATCATTAATAAAACAATTTAGTAAGAAACACATCCTTATAACCTTAAGTTATATGATACTGCACGCAAATAGTCAGCTACTGAAAAGTACTCGTTAAAGGATGCTACTAATTTTTTAAGTTTTCCATTTACGTCGCGGTATTTCTTGGCGCTCTTGATATTTTGGCAACCAGCTCTTACTTTTGCAATATGAATTTCTTGCAAGTCATGTTCTCTTTTAAGAGCGTCAAAAAATTTCCATATTGTGGGATGATGGGATGGCACCTGCTGAAAAAACCCCCAAAAAACAAAAAAAAAAAAAACTACGCATGCCTTCAAGTGAGTTATTAGTTCTAGGTAAGTCAACATTGATTCTCAAAGCAAGGCCACATAATTATTTCAAGCATAGGTATTTTACATAATTATCATTTAGTATAGTTGCCCTTTCGATTATTTTTTATTCAAACGATTTACAATTCAGATAAATGTTTTTCGAATAATTCTTTATCGGACAATTTTCTCTTTACGGGACAAATCACCCCACACTAGGTTTTGTTTCTTGTTCGCAGCTGGGTGAATAAAAAAAAATATAAAAACTAGGAAAAAGAAATGTGATATAAAAACATCGTCACGACGAGAAATGAAAAAAAAAACAAAAAAAAAAAAAAAAAAAACCAATTCCAACATATTTACAATATATTTGATTGTTTACTTATTTTATACTTACTTGCACGATCTGTAGAGTAGATAAGTAGGCGACAACTTCTGTCATGACAGACGAACGGATCAGCTCTTTGTTTCGGTCAGCGAGGACTCTCTCCTGTCCTTTTTCTGCTCATCTTTCTCAACTCGCCCACGAATGACTTAAAACTACTCTTTAGTACGCAGTGTGGTAGCTTTCTCGATAGTCAACACTCCCCTCTCCTCGACCAAAAGTACATTAACTTCAATTCTTATTGTGTGTAAATAAAGCTATTCACGGAAATTTTTAACCTCCGGCCAAGTGTCATTTGTCACCGAATATTTTAAGTTATTTATCTATTTGTTTTAATCTCTTTTGGTCAGTGAGTGTCTACTTTGAAGACCTTATTTTGTAGATTTTACTGCAGGTTATAAAAACACTTGAAAATTCAGACCAAATCTTAAATTTTCGTATTAAAATATAACAAGAATTATAGATAAATTATTTAGGGCCCATTTGACTTCCCGTGTGTTCTAATGACGACCGAGTATCGTTGTGTCACAATAGTAGACGTTGCTGTTCTTGCAGGCCACAAGTCAAACTGGAACAAAAATATCTTGAAATGCTAAAGAGTAAATTTATTCAATAAAATCGCCTTTGGCTTCAAACACAGCTGCCAGACGTTTTGTTAGTCTCTCTCGCTCAACTGCGCCCCCCACATAATAATCAAGGGGGGTGCAGTCAGGAGATTTAGGTAACCAGAAGTAAGAAGTAATGTCATCGCAGAAATTGTCAGACAGCCGTGACTGGTTTCTCCCCACTATATATATATATATATATATATATATATATATATATATATATATATATATATATTATAAATTAATTGATTTAAAAATATGTTTTTTCGCTACACAGTTCTAACCATGTTTCAAAAATGGAAGATAAAAGCTTCGAATTTAATTTTGTAATTAAATTAAAGACATTAGCTCCATTTCATCCTCAAGCGAATTTTGGAGTAACTTATTTTATATATATATATATATATATATATATATATATATATATATATATATATATATAATTTCAAAAAAAAAACAATAACGCTGCTAATACGAAAGGGGTTACTGAGATTATGAAAAAAATATTGTTAAGGAGAGAGAACAATAAAAGAAAAACGAGAAGATAAAAAGATTAAAGAAAAAAGAAAATAAAAGAACAGAAATTAAAAAGACAGAAGATAACGACTGACATGGCATTTCAATTTTTGAAGATCAAAGTTGACTGGGAAGCAAGAAACCAGAAGAAGCCTTAGATAGTCTAGATGTGTACATAAAATAAACTTTGTAGTAACGGTTGTTATAAACGTAAATTCTTTTGATACACAACTAACGGTTGCTTTTCCTGCACATGCTTCACTGGTTGGTTTTTATGTGATTTTAAAAAATCTCACAAACTCGAATTATTTGATAATAACAGAGAGTGACGCGCCATTACCGACAGATATGCACTTTAAATAAGATTAGGAAAATTGGCGAAACATTATTCTTACATCCATCAGATTGAACATGGTGTTACTTTGAACTCTACAATCATTTCATGGCTAAGTACTATGCTCTTCTTCAGAACTCTATACGGGTTTGTAGTCAGAGTTGTCCTCCTAGACTTGTTAGCAACCGTGTCTAGGGAACTAAGTCTGTCCTACTATTTACTCCATAGATAGGAGGAGATATATCTATACTTTTCTCAAAGGTATTTGTGCGAAAGTCAGTTTAATGAAATTAACTAGAATTCGAACTCCGCTTGATGAGTTTGTTTCGAGCCACTAGCCATTACATTACACCGCTTGCACACCTAATTTATAATAAACTGCAAATTATGGAAATTCTCTAAGCTGAGATTTACTTTCTCTTTCATACCTGGTTTTATTTTTGAAATTATTATTATAAAATAACTGGTTTTGAAAATAAGTTTCAACGTTAACTGCTTTTTTTTGTTTGTTTTTTTTTTTTGCGTAGGAAGAGATATATTTTGTTTGTCCCCCCAAGACATAATATATATTCTTCTCGTTCATTAAGTTTTGCTTTAGCTGCATTTAGATTTTGAGTGCATCGTTCAGGTAGAAAATATCTATAGAACATATTGTTATTATTGCTAGCATAATTGTTATATTAGTCCTGGAGACAAGGAATTAAATACAAATGTAATTATTTTGTAGAGAGTTGTGATATAACTTAGGTCGAAGTTAATTTTGCTTCAAGAGCAAAACCAATTGTAACAATGAATTTGAAGTTACGGAAGAATTCATGAATTAAAAAACTAATAATAATAATGCGTTAATTCATTAAATCAATATCAAATCCTTTACACATTGTCTATTTTCATTAGCTAAAACCTGACATATTTCCTACGGAGTATTTTAATTTGATTCTTTCGTTTTAATATAGTTTTCTTGACTGTTTTAATTCTTGCACATTTACGTTTTCGTATTTGCTCATAACAGGGTTTGTGAGCGATAGCAAAACGAGAAGATTTACTAAGAGCTACAAAGGACGGGAAATTGTGGAGAGCCATCATTGCTCTCGCCCCGTTCTGAAGGCACACAGCACAGTAGTAGTAGTAGTAGTAGTAGTAGTAGAAGAAGAAGAAGAAGAAGAAGAAGAAGAAGAAGAAGAAGAAGAAGAAGAACTATTTACTCATAATGGAAATCAACGCCTAATCTACCTATTGTGCTTGAGTATATGGATGGGGGAACACGTTTTAATAGAGGTAGCAAAAAGTCAAAATTTACAAAGGACAGGAAATTGTGGCGATCCATGATCGCCGCCGTTTTGTGGGGACACGGCACAGAAGAAGAATTTACTCATAATAGGGAGTGAAGGCAGGAGAGGGCAGAGGCAAACAATGCATAACCTACCTTGTGAGCTTGAGTAATGAAAGGTAGCGCAGGGTTTAGGATAGATAACAAAAAGTCAACATTTATTTAGAGCTACAAAGGACAAAAAATTGTGGAGAATCATGATCAACCTCGTCCTAAAGGAACACGGCGCAAAGAAGAAGAAGAAGAAGAAGAAGAAGAAGATTTTACTCATAAAATAAGTTAAAGGTAAAATAAAGATAGCAACAAGTTTAGGCTCAGTTTTGCATCTATTTTAGTATCTACGCATTTACTAAGTTGGAAAAAATTCCTGTCGAATTTTTGACATAATTAATTTAAGGATATTTTTCATACCTACGGTGATGTAACCATTACTTCTTATGTTTGAAAGTGTATTCTTTGTAGAATACATAATATCAAATTTTATGTCGATTTTAAAATGAATTTCGGCAGACTCATAGCAGACACTATATAGTGTGCGAATCTTGAGCAAGGGAAACAACAAGAAATATTCGATCTATGGAAATTTAGTTTTAAGCGTACGGATATGTCAATGATGGTTTATCCAGTTTTGATTAGGAAATTTTTCTCTTGAATATTTTCTTCGATCTGGACAATCAAATTCTATCATTATTTACATTATTCGGACTATTGTCCTCATCTTTGTCGCCACATTTATCACAACGTTTCGGCCGTTGTACGCTCCGGCCTTCTTCAGGTGGTTGGAATTTTGAACTGAACCCTTTATTTCATTCACTGGGGTAGTTCCACGTGCCATGTTTTGATGGATGTCAGTTATCAGTTATCTCCCTCTGAAAGTTCTCCACTGCCTTAAGCAGGTATTGAACTCACACTCCTGTCACTGGATCTAACCAACGCCTTTATCCACTGTGCCATGTGTCCTTGAGGACATCTGGGTATGAATTCCTGTGTATTATAAGCCTAATGTCTTCAACAACCATTTTTACCAGTGCTCATATTGCAATTTTTGCAGTTATCATTGCGTGTTTTTACCAGAGCTCATATTGCAACTTTGTTGTTATCATTGATTTTCTCTGGCATTCCTTATTACTGGTTCCCATATTGTATTTATTTCTATGCATGGTCAGCTCAGGAGATTTTTGTGGCCTAGCATATGTGCTGATTCCTTAAGTTTACGAATTTTCCAATGGTGTTCAACCATTCGTGTTCATGAAAGAGTTTAGTGATCGAAGTGTTACATGTATTGAATTATTTTTGCTTAGGATTTTTTCATTGTTTGCAGAATCTCAAAACTGATAGAATTTGGAGTTTCTAAATTTGGTCAGTGGGTCTTTCATCTGACTGAATCTCGGCTTACCCAAAAGTTGCTTTTTGTTCATCATTAAAGAATAGACCTATTACTGAGCAATTACTAGGGAGAATCATCTTCATTCATGAAAAATGTGTTCTCTATAATCGCTCAAAGCGAAAACGGCAATAGCTAGAACTCACTGAAAAAGGAAAAGCTATCCCTAAACCTGGACTATACCTGGAAAGTTTATGCTCTGAGTCTGGTAGGATAGAATTTGTGTTGTCTATCATGAAGTGCTAAACCAAATGGAATTTGTTAATGCAAAGAAATATTGTCGTCCTTTGGAAGTATTGCAAAACAATTGCCAAGAAAATTCCCACCATTGATTAATCATGAAGACGTGTTGCTCTGACAAAATAACACATCATATTGCTCGAGTCACCCAAGAAAAGATGATGGTACGAAAAATAGTTTTACCTCATACTTTTTCTTATCGGGACCTATTACCTTTTCACATTATTTCAAAATTGTTAGAGGAAACAGTTTCTTTTAATCTGGGAATTGCTTTATGTTGATATTGGGTGTTCTTCTTTGTATGAAAACCTGAAGAATCTTATTCCCAAGGGATCAATATGTTACCAAATACCAAATAGATAGGATTTTTTTTTTATATGGGTGGAATTATTTTATTGCTCAGATATATAAATTAATAGAGAATCGTTTCATTATTATTCGTATGCATGTGCGACATTACTTTCTTTTCAACCTGATATTTGTATTACACCAATTTTTTAGCAGTCGTGCAATGCTTCCTGAATTGATGTGAAAAAGGATTTAAAGAAAGGCAACCATATATAAACTTGGAATAATGAATGATAAAATATTACATCAGAAGAGAGTATGAAAATTTATAGTTATTGACCACACGAGGACAAATATGACACATATCTATCTATCTATCTATCTATCTATCTATTTATCTCACGTAATATACAATGATGTGTCAAGAAGTGGCAGAAGCTATTCGCGAAACATTTTCTGAAATTTTCGCTGTAGAATGTTCGATCTATTTAACAAGGATAAAGGTGATGTTGAAAAATAAATATTTGTTATAAATGCTTATTCTGTCATTATGCGATGGATTTATTCTTGTATTAGGTTGGTGCAAAAACAATTTCGTTTTCTCACATAGTAACATATGTTAGAAAACGAAATTATTTTTGCACCAACCTAATACCTATGTACAAGATGGCGCTGGAAATTTTTCGAACCGTCCCAGGTTGGCACATTTGATTTTTTGAAGGGGCTTCTCGGGTGAATAAAGATATTTTTAGCCACCCCGATATATATATATATATATATATATATATATATATATATATATTATTAAAATACCGTTATTTATCAAATAAATTGCTCGCGATGTAAAAGAACTTATATTGGTAAGATATCTCAGAATCTAATGTATTTATGAAAATAAAATGGATCTATGTTAATTAAGAAAAAAACGCATAATTCTTTACATCGATTGTACTTAGAGGCTATCCTGATAAATATTTACCAACTATAAATACACTATTCTTAAAGAGTTTACCGTACGTTTATCTAAAACAAACAGCGTTTACGTAAAAATCGTTCCTAAATCAACCTAAGGAAAAAAAACAAACAAACATAATGTCTATTAGATACGCAGACGAACACTAATGAATTTACATTATCATCTGAATCCCACATAAACTAGAATTGTGATGCCCTTACATGCATAAAGCATTATTTACGTTTTTTTTTCAATTAGGCTTGGAATCCGTTAATTTCATGAAACTTCTAAAAGGACTCATCGACTCTCCTTAAATTTGGAACGCCAAAAATTATACTAACGTTGTTCAATAAGGCAATCCTGATTAAACAATGAAAATCACACAAAATAAAAATACCAGAATTCCTTTCTTATTTTTTCTCGCTTTGTCATATTCTATTGAAGCTTTAATAAAAGTGAAACATGTTAGATTGATAAATGTTTCCTATTTGTTCTTTATCCTATTCTATATATATATATATATATATATATATATATATATATATATATATATGTGCGTGTGTATGTATGTATATATATGTGTGTGTGTATATATATTATGCCTGCGTGGGCGCGTGTGTATATATAAATATATATATGAGTGTGTGTGTGTGCACATATATATATATATATATATGTGTGTGCGTGCGTGCGTGTGTGTGTGTGCGCGTGTGTATCCGTGTGTGTGTATGTACAGGGTGTGATGAGCAAAATGTTGCCATTTTATATTTTAATTTCGCGCATGCGCATTGTTTGTTTTAGATTGTGTCGACTGCGCAGTTACTTCAGTGCGGCATCGTCTGTTAGAAAAAGTATACCATGACTTATTACACGCCTCCAGAAATCTGGAAACGGCATGCTCTACTCGGCATTCGCGCCGGAAGCTCCAATACAAGCATTTCAGAGTGTTTGCGTGTCAATCTGAGGACATTGCAGAATATTTGGAAAGAGTTGGATGAGTCCAATGGTGAGCACGAAGATTTTTGGAATGATCACTAGTGATGGCGTAGTTATGCCCCCATTGGTCACCCCACATGGCCTCAGACTCAACACACAGGCCTACATCAAGAGCCTTGAAGAGGTAGTACTACCCTGGGTCAAGAGGGTGGCTGTTAGAAGACGTTATGTCTGGAAACAGGACTCCGCACCATGCAGGTGCATTCATGTGTGAAAAACTATTACTGTGATCCCGGCACCGCTTATATCTGGCCGCCTAACTCCCCAGATAGCAAACACTTTGATTAATATATGAGAGAGCAACAAAACTCGTTGTAATCCCAAAGATGAACTGGTCAAGGATTATAGCAGTATTCACCAACTTAAACAAGGAGACTATCCAGAACAGTTGCACGAGATTCCGAAGTTGTCTGGAAGCCGTGGTTGAAGCTAACTGCGATTTTATTGAATAAATTTACCCTTTAGTATCTCGAGAAACTTTTGTGTAATTTTGGTAAATATAACTGTCAAAATGAGATGTCAACGTTTTTTTTTTTTCATTTTTGCGTAATTTAGACGACAATTTATCCATCGCCCTCTGTATATATCTGTACAAACATTTAAAAATACGGAACCACCTAACGGTCAAAATTTACCAATATCAAAATGGAGGCGAAATTTATAAATGCCTGTTGCTGGCGGGTGGAGGGGATAATCAATGTCCGATCAGCCCTCATTGGTCGCTTGTAGGAGAGAATATGATGTTCAGCGACTCGAAATTATTCAGAAATATCACATCGCTGGCGACTCCCTAGTATTTATCGAAAAGATGTATTTTGCGAAATATATATCTCCTTGCCTTTTCTACAAATATTTTAACGATAATTGTTCGGATCATTGGTATTTCGACTTGCCGAATTTAAACACAGTACTAGATTGGCATATTCTGATACCCTTATAAAATGTATCAAACTATATGAAGTAAATAGCAGGGTCCTGTAGCCTTGGCTAGCAACCGATCTAAAAGAAGGAAAAACTGAATTCTGGAGAGGATAGGTTTCGTCGGGCTATCTTGCACCGGAAACACTACTCTGGTGCCAATACATATGATGTCCCTACGTATCTAAGTAGTGTTACGGGGTTCGTGATCATAACTAGATTGGCAGCTGGGTCTTACAATTTATCGTAAGTTCTATGCTAATAGTTTTTTTTCCCCGCATTTCTTGCTTGTGGACATCTCATCCGGCTTCCTGTTTTTCTGTCAAGTAGATCTTCAAAAAATAAGATGCAATGTCAATCGTCGTCATCACTTTCCTTGAATCCTGTTCCCTTATTTTCCTGTATTTCTTTCAAGTTTAATAACCCATTGCATCCTTGTGAATTTGTATTGCTTTACTTATAATGTCATGATTAAAAAAATATATTTGTTTCTTTACGTAGTTATCTGACACTACTGAATGGTACTGAGGCTAGGATCTCATATCAACATCGCATTAAAAACCAGATTCGTTTTCAGATTCGTTGTCTTAGTTCGATTTGTAGTATTAAATTTGATGATAGAACAAGGAGTAACGACATATTTATTATAACTGGTATCGAGACTTTCTTTATTAAGACACAACTGAGTGGTTATGGCTCTTGGTGATTCTACGGTTCCAGCTATTCTCTGACCAACTTTTAAGCAGTAGTAGCAATGGTTTTCGAGTCACGTTCCGGCTGATAAAAGATGGATGACGCAGAAAACATTTTTACTAATAAAATCACCGTTGCTGTCAAAATAAAAAATAAAAAATGAATAGAAAATAAATAAAATTGTTTTGTAGCTGAAAAAGTGTAAAAATAGTTATATAACTAAAAATTTGCTCTATACGAAACTCTCATTGTTCTCCCAGTATCTATTTTAGTTTCCATGGAAAAAAAAAATAGATGTCATTAATTTTGGAGCGTTTTGTGTATTTGGGGATAATTTATCAATAAATTTATCCTTCAATATCTGTCTATATTTCTAAGATGAGGTATTGTAATTATTTACGCCGTTTACATTGTTCGGACTCTTGTTCTCAGATTTGTTACCATATTCACGACGTTTCGAACGGTGTACGCTCCGACCTCAAGGACACATGCTGCAGTGATTAAAAGCGTTGGGTGAGTCCAGTGATTTGACCCAAGGAGTTGTGAGTTCAAAACCTGGACACAGCAGAGCTGAACAAAAACTTGAAGAGTTGAGTTAAAGGGAGGGAGTAACTGATACTGAGACATCCGGAAGAGGCATGGCACGTGGAATTAGAATTTACCCCAGTGGACGAAATAAAGGGTTCTGTTCGAAATTCCATTCACGTGAAGAAGGTCAGAGAGTACAACGGCCAAAACGTCGTGAATGTGAATGAAAAAAACGGCCTGAACAATGTAAATAGTGTTTATCCTTCAAGTCTATTAAGGAACGATCACCTTTTTCAAAATGGTTTCAAATGATTCCTCCCCATTTCAAATCAGTTATGCCCTTGTAAAATCAACAGAGTATTCAGGTCATTTTTTTTTTTTGTATGCATGATACACGCTTAGGCAGCGGCTTGGATTGAGAAATCGGAGAGCCGAGTTCGAATTCTAGTCAAATCCATTGCATTCACTTACGGGCTAATACCCTTGGTAAAGGTATGAATCCTCTTCTTCTCCTATGGGTAAATAGCAGGACAGACTGGTTCTATAGCCATGGATAGCAACTGGTTTACCGCAGAAAGAAATGGCAACTTACCGCGGGAAAAATCTGCCTCCTCAGTCATGTATCGAAAGATACATGATCGCCTAAGCGTGTATCACGAATGGCCCATAACTGACTGAATGAAAGTAATCATAAAATCGGTGAAAACACGACAGATAAAATGGCTATTATCTCCATAGTCAAAGTTTTCAAATTCTTAAAACAATTGTTGTATGAAATACTGTACAAGTTACTAATGTAGATAAGACTTATACAATATCCATTCACACTATTATTGCACGTATTCAAGTTACTATCGTTTGAATGTTAAAATATAACTGGTTCAACATATTGGTAGTAAGACATTTTATTTTATCGATCCAATCAATAAGGTCAAATTTCCTTCTTCAGTTTCCCATTATTTGATATTATTAAATTAAAATTATTTTTATTTAATGAAAGGAGATAATGTATATACTCCTATAGCAGAAATATCATGGGCTTTTGTAGTATTATAAACAGGAACTACGTCTAGAGATGTGTTTCCTTTGTTATTAATTCTTTTCTCTTCATTAGAAACGGAGTCGTTGATAGGATGTTATTGCTATCAATTTTATTGCTGCAATTGTTATAGATAACTCGGTCTATTATTTTCATGCGAACGGCTGCCACCATTGCCACTATATTGTAATTAATATTATCTTGAGTATTGCTTGTATTATCAATATTGTCATTATTATAATTTACGATGATAATAACAATTTTTACTTCGTTATTATTGTTATTTTTTTATTTTCAAATGTATTTCTCTCGTTTTCTTTTTTAATTTCTAGTTATTTAGCTGCAATTTCCAGTTTATAATTAGCTAGAAGGGCGGTCCGAACAACATGGTAAGGTGAAAAAAAAACAAATTAGAATAAAAATAGGAGAAGGAATGTGTGATTGCTTTACACTTTTATTGTATATCTACGAAACCGATTCCTCCCCTGGTTTCTTTCTACTCTTTCTCTCTACTTCTCTTTCCATACAGCACCCCCCCTCTAACGCTGATTCTAGCACCACAACTTTCCCGTGCCCAGAGGGGTGTGCTTCTCCCGAAGAATACTAAATTGGAGGCACTAACAGAGCTTCACGAGTCTTGTTTTCTGTGAATAACAGCTCCTCGATGTGCTGCTACACACACACACACACACAAACACACACACACACACACACACGCATACACACACACACACACACACACACACACACACACACACACACACACACACACACACACAACAAGCACTGAGCAACACACAGTTATATAAACGCATTCACGGAGCCGTTATGTCCCTTCAGCAATAAACCAGCGTCTCATTATTTTGGCGATCTGTTTCCGGTGAACCCGGAGCTTCCTTCCTGTTTGCAGATGGCTAGAGAGAGCCGGCTCGGACAAAGGTACCCGCAAAACTTTATAATTACTCTTTGTTCCCCGACATACTATCCACCCCGGGGACGAGACCATACAAGGACCTGCTTCCTGTCGTATTATAAGGACTATATTTAGAATTTCTCGCCGAATTTCCTATTTTGCCCAAGGAAAGCGTTTGCCTCTGGCAAAAGGGGATGTTGCTGTGGGAGTGAGGGCGTCAGAGATAACAGCAAGGCCGAGAAAAACGAGGAGAGAAGCTTCGAGGTTGAAGACACGGTTCCTGTGGTCGAGAGGGTGGGTGTGGTTTGGATGGTACCACAGGAGAACGTGTGGTGGCGTTTGTGACTTGATAGCAAGGCGATAGAATCGGCTCATCATTAAGTATTTTATTTATTATTTATTTTTTTTTTTGCAGGGAGATTTTCGGTATCGTCTAAATGTTCTCTGAAAATTATTCTTTTTGTATTCTGGTGAAACTTTCTCTTGTTAAGTCACGTCTTCTTTCCTACTCCCCCTCCTTTTACTTCGTCTTCTTCTTTATCATCACCATCATCATCATTTTTTGATCCTCGAATTATTCTTTAACTTCTTTTCGACATCTTTCTCCATTTCGTCTTCTTTTTAAATTCTTTCTGTTTTTCTAATTCTATTTTGCGTTTTGGAATTCTCTATTAATATTTTTGGACACACTCACGCACACAAAAATATACAATACACATGCATACACCCATATTTTCTGTCCAGTAATATTTTCTCTCTTTTTTTTTATTCTTTTTCTCGCAAATTCTAATTTTCTTTTCTTCTACGATTCTCTTTCAGAATTCTTTGACTTTAATCCAGCGTAGTATATATATAATATCCTTATTCCTATATTTTGTTTCCATTTCTCTGATCATGTTTTTAATCATTTCACCTCAAGCAAGGCAATAAAGCCACTAATACGCAAGGAATCAATGAGCGTGAGAGAAAACGTAAAAGAACAGGAATGAAGAGGACAGGAGATAAAGATTGACATTGACGATGAAATTTTTGACGATGAAAGTTGACTGGAAAGGAAGAAGCCTGAAGAGAGTCCCACAGGTAAGAAATGAGAGAGAAGGAACTTTTAACATAGAACTTACGGTTACACCTAGCTATTCCATTTGTAAATTGATGACATCCGACAATCTAGTATTAAACTATCAAAGAAGACAGCCCATCTGAACAATTTCCATGAAAATATTTAAAGGAAAGTCACAGGGAAGTTTAATTAGCGGAGAGTGACTCGAAGCCATGATCCCAGGTCAGCACCAATAATATTGCAGAATTTTTCAGATTACATTTTATCAAGAATCTTTAAATACATAGCAGAAACTCCACAACAGACGTAGCTGCAATATTAACTTAATATAAATATATATGTATATATATAATATCACACACACACACACACACACACACACACACACACACACACACACACACACACACACACACACACACACAGAGACACACACACACACACACACATATATATATATATTATTGTGTGTAACAAATGAGGGTCAGTGTGCAAAATAACGATGACCCACCTAGTGCCGTGCTAACTTGGTCTCGTTGACGATATTCAGTCACCCCACCACGAGGGTGTCATGTGGCACAAGGCCTTTTTAACGTGGGCATTCCGAGCCCGTGGGCTCGGCCAAAAATATGCCGATTGAACCCGTATAAACGGGTTCAGGGTCGGTCTACCTCCCCGAAAGAGGCTACGCCGAAAGGCGGAGCCTCCTTCGGGTTCCTCCCGTCCCTAGGAAGAGAGTTCAACCGAACAGTCGCTCAGAAAGTACTGACTCGACTGACTCAAGACTTCGTCTCGTTGACGCGTAATGATATCGCTGTCGAAGAGGGTTCGTATATATAATACGCCACATATATCTTCAAGAACGCTTTCTTCATTAATCTTAAACTTCAAAAAATTATAATTAAAAAAAAAAGAAGCAAAGGGACAAAAATAAATTTTAAAAATATCTGATATCTTATTAGGGCGAGAAATAAGCAGACTCTGAAATTACAGATTGTATCTACGGACTGTCAAGTATTACTCAGGATAATATACGGATATCTTTTCTTGGGTGTTTATGAATTGTATACTATTCAAATAGTAACGCTAACAACGAACTATTTTAAATTGCTAAACGATTATTACTTACAATATAATACATATTATATTAAATTCCTTCTTGCCATCAATTTTGACGGCACGGGTAAACTGGTATAAATATAATTTCCTTATTGCAAACGTTATCTTTCATTTTTTCTTTCTTTCTTTCTTTCTTTCTTTCTTTCTTTCTTTCTTTCTTTCTTTCTTTTGAAATTGTTTAATTTCGTTCTTGATTCAGTCTCTACTTTTCTTGAAATTTCTTTACAGAAATAATTTTTTCTGCAATGTTGCATTTTCTTTCGTATTTTTTAATTTCTTTCTTCATTTTTTTTCTATCTGTATTTTTTCATTTATTTTTTTTCTACATTTTACATCATCTCTCTTTTTAATTCTAAAATTGTCATTATTTTACATGTATCTTTCATTCTGTAGATGAAACCCAAGAATGGAATATTGTTGCCATGTCTGGGTTGGAGCTACCAAGTCCTCACAGACTGGACAGAATCAAAAGTGTTCAGTCGACCGTGATGAATAAATTTGCCAGCCTGCAACCCGTTTCCCACAGACGACACATTATCAATCTCTCGCTAATCTATCGCTATTTCCATGGCATGTGTTCTGACGAGCTACATTTCTTAGTTCCAACAGCCCTGAACTTTGCAGCTGGGACCCACCATGCCATGTACACACAGATCAATCATCCTTATTCCCTTCGTATTTCATTAATAAGAAGTAAGTTCTACCTGGGCAGTTTCTTCTCCAGAATAGTTTTTGGAACAACCTCCCAAGAGGATGCTTCCTCGATTCCTGGAATCTTAACGTGTTCAAGTCTAGTTTCATTATCTATCCTATGTACCCTCATAACTTGGACTTCTTACTTCACCCTTTTACGCTCTTACAATAACCTTATTCCCTAACACTCTTCCTTAGGCCTTGCATTTGGGGAACAATAGTATAAGATGTATATATTGAATTCGTTTTCTTTCTTTTTCCAAAGTATTTTACACGTGCTTCTTTCTTTCTTTCTTTCTTTCTTTCTTTCTTTCTTTCTTTCTTTCTTTCTATATATTTTAATTGTTTTCTTTCTTTCTCTATAAATATCTTATTCTCTTTCTTTCCTTCTTTTCCTATACATATTTAACACGTGCTTGTTCCTTTCTTTCTGTCTTTCTTTCTTTCTTTCTTTCTTTCTTATCCTATACATTTTTTCCTACTCATATTTTTTCTTTCATTGTTCTCTCTCTCTCTCTCTCTCTCTCTATATATATATATATATATATATATATATTTTCTTTCTTTCTTTCTTTCTTTCTTTCTTTCTTTCCCTATACATATTTTATTCTCTTTCTTTCCTTCTTTTCCTATACATATTTAACTCGTGCATGTTTCTTTCTTTCTTTCTTTCTTTCTATTTTATCTATTTTCTTTCTTTCTTATCCTATACATATTTTACTCGCGTTTGTTTCTTTTATTCTCTCTCCCCCCTCTCTCTCTATATATATATATATTAATTGTTTTCTTTCTTTCTTTCTTTCTTTCTTTCTTTCTTTCTTTCTTTCTTTCTTTCTTTCCCTATACATATTTTATTCTCTTTCTTTGTTTCTTTTCCTATACATATTTTATTCTTTCTTCTATATATTTCACCCATTTTCTTTCTTATTGTTTCTTAGTTTTCCTTCTCATTTCTCTCTTTTCTCGATATTTTTTCTGATTTTTTTTCCTGGTTTCAACTCTTTGCATACATACAAATGCTTATTCTGTTTCCCTTAAAAAGCACCGTCAACGAAGCCTTAGCCTTCCTTTTTTTTTTCTTTTATTTCATCCATCTTCTTTTCCTTCATCTCCCCCCCTTGTCTCATCTGATATCCTACTATTCCTCGTTTCCTGTCTCACTCAACAGGACACAAGAGAGACAGAGGCGGCGGTAAATGGGAATGGAGACCCTACAGGCGTGATTTTAACTGCCCCGCTTAAAGTCCTTTGTAATTGTAAAAGAGATTTACAGAATTTCTATGTCATCATCCATTCAAATCTTCTATTCTGGAGCTGATCTCAGTTGTAGATTAGAGAATTGTAATGAAGTGATGCTCTTTGGGCAGCGATACGTTCGTTCCATTGATATGCTTGTGAGAGAAAGAGACATTTAAACAAAACCAGAATGGCACTGAACAATATTAGACCTTTTCAACACCAGTATCATCTCCAGTGCCAGCATAGGGACACCACTTTTGTTACTTCTCTGGATATTATACCACCAGCCCATCATTGTCGCCATCAATATCATTATTTTTAATTGTCATCAGTTTCGTTTAGCAGTTTCTTTTCTTAGCGTCTCAATAACTGACGTCACGGCCCACATCTCGGCCAGCAGCAGCAGCGGTACCGCCACCACTTGTAATACTGCCATTTTATTCGATTTATCGAACTTAATCGTTCTCAAATGTTGCGAGAAGCATCAAAACAATCATCATCATCATTAGCATGATAAACACAAGAAGAACAATGATCATATACCATATATATATATATATATATATATATATATATATATATATATCGGATATTTTCCCACCTCCTTTATTTTATAATTATATATCCTTGTCATTATCTCTCTAAACTACCATCATCTTCTTTGAAATGTTCTCCTCTCCTCCCTGCTGTTCGTCGGTTTCCCGTAAGATAACAGAAGTTAAGCAACGTCGGGCCAGGTCAGTAACTATATGGGTAACCGCTTGGGAACACAGGTGCTGTAAGCTTGGATGTGAGGGTGGTGTAATGAATAATAACTCGGATTTGTTAATCGGAGAGCCGAGTTCCAATTCCCGTTGGCTTCGTTATATTCATGTAAATACACTTCTCCCCAGCTATGGGTTAATTATTAAGACTAGTTTCCCAAAACCGTTATTATATATAAAAATTCTTACAACCTAAAAAATATTTTCTGGCTTTAAATAACCTGCAAGCCGTCGAAAACGAACCAGTCAATCCTGTCCATCAATACTTACGAAGGCCAGCAACACAATCACTGTGATTTTTGTCAGTCATTAGCAAGCATTTCTTCTGTGTCTTCTTTAGGCAAAAAGGGAGTATTTGCGCATTATCCATTCTTTATAGTTGCTCCCTCGCCATCCCCTTTTCCTCCCGCTCTTTTTCAATGTCAGTCCTCCTCCCATCACAATCACTTCCACGTCTTCTCCTCCTACATCCCTTCCCTGTCTTAAAAGTCCGTAATAAAGAGCTACAAAGGATAAGAAATTCTGCAGGGCCATGATCGCCAACGTCCTGAAGGGACACGGCACACAGAAGAATGATTTTGAAAGATCATCATCATCATCGTTTGCTTCTTCCTCCTCCTCAACATTACTTTTCACCCATCACTATCGTCAACATCGTCAATATCACCTTCATTGAAACCAGCAAATTAAAAGGAATAAAAAATGTTCCTTTACATCACAACGTATCTCTTTCCTCTCAAGTTTCTCCACCGAGAATTATGGGTCTACAGCCCCTGACAGCAGTAAGCGTTGCTGTAACGCTCCACGAACGGCCCGGTATATATGTTACCAGGCTTAGAGACCAATGTTTCTTTTCTTTTGGCAGAGTCTTTTGATTATTCTCATATTGTCCTCTTATTGAAGGGTCTATAAGTTTGCTTTGCTTTTTGAATGCCATCAGTTTACGTAGGTTTTAAAAAGATACACTTTTGGTTCGACAGCTGTTTACTTTTTTCATCATTCACTCACAATTTTTTACTTAATCTAAACATTTGATTTGTCCCTAAAGCTGATCAATATTAAACTATTGAACATTTATTAATCATGTTCAAATAATCTAAAACAATGTCTTAATAAGCGATATTTATGCAAACGTAAACTTAAAGTATCATTTCCATACCTCTTACGTATTTACATCATTACTCTGTTCTACAATATATTATTATTATTATTATTTTTATTTATTTTTTTAAGCAATTCACCCCAAGCAAGCCGGGAGTGCCACTAGCACGCAAGGGGTTACAGAGGATTGAGAACAAGAGTAAAGAGGCGTGTTTGAGGAAAGGATACAGAGAAGGACGGGGAACAAGCTCAGGGAGTCAGATGTCGATTGATATTACACTTGAATATTTGAAGATTATGGTTATCAGGGAAGCAAGCAAGAAGAAGGGAGTTCCACAGACGGGAAGGGCAAGAGAAGAAGCTGTTTGAGTAGAAGAGACGGTTACATTTAACCGTTTCGACAGTGGAAGAGTGGGGCCGAGATGTCAGCCTAGTAGCTCGCTTAAATTCATGCAGTCTGGGAACCAGCGAAAGTAGCTGCTGTGAAAATATTTGTAGACGAGACAGAAGGAAGCCACGGAACATCTGTGAGAAAGCGACTGTAGACAAGATGTCAGATCAGGACCTATCGCATTGTATATTTGTTGTAGTAGGATCCACCTAATTTGCATAGTGGAGTACCGACCATATAAATATGGTTGGTACCGGGAAGAGAGGGAGGAATCAAGAGATTCAACCAGAGACTCTGCCCGACTGCGACTCAGTCAACACATCCTCCAGGAACGGTCTTACCAGGAATACACAAAAGACTATATGTAAATATTGTGTACACTTTCTTGTTTCAATACATTTTGTTCTAAGTACATTTTGTGTTGCATTATTATTCCATGCATTAGTCAAGTCTCAACAATATTCGTCTCTGGATATTACAGAGATACAAATAAGAACCTAGATCCTTTATTAGCCATCGAAAAAGAAAGTATGCATGTGTGAAGTTCCTATAAAAGATTGTGAAAGGCATTTTAAGAAGGGCTTTTTAGTTTGTTTAGGAGGATTGTTATATATGTCTGCATGTGGTCCAATATGCTTAGAACATTTGCGGTGTGTTCAATGTGACATTAAATTCGCTACTATCGAAAAGAGTGAGTAAAAACCAGACACATCTGATTTCTAAGAAATTGCGTGCGTACAAGAGAAAACGGGAATGAGATTTTACACTCTTTTATTTTATACTCTTATTTTCAGCAACGTCATTTATCCGTTGTTAGAAGTTCCTTAATAAACAAGTGGGGTAATTCCACAAACCCTATTATGTCAGTAGCACTTGCAATAATTAAAATAGGCAATCCGTTTCCATATTTACTCGGACATATCCCCTTTAATATAATTTTGTACTGTTGAAATTAATAGAATTAAGCGAGGAGTATAGGTAAAGTCTGTGAGCAGTGCAAATTAAAGCCTGAAAATTTCCCGTCTATCCTTTTTTTATGTGTTTAACGTGGACAATCATGGCTCTCCCAACTTCCTATCCTTTGTATATCTAAGCAATGAACTCTTTACTGTCCAACCAAATCTTTGCCCTGGAATCCATTTACACAACTTCCCTCGGAAGGTTACTCGTTCGCTGTTTCCCTTCTGTCACTCCTGCCTTCAGTATGTCTTGTGAGTGTCAAATTCTCCTAGCCCTCTTTCTTCATTATGCATCTTATAAATTTTCGTTCTCGTTTTCCTTAAAACTTTCAAAGTGGTAATTTTTTTTCTGTTGAAATTAATAAAACTAAAGAAGGAGTATAGGTAAATTCTGTGCAAATTAAAAGCCTGAGCCGTAAAAAAAAATTAACTCAATCAATCAATCAATCCTCATTACTCATATGTTCAGTCCATGGTATTCTCGTTATTCTTTGTAGACGTACATTTCTGTTTTTTTCAAGTCTCTTCTTCAACTCTGAGGAGATTGCCATACAGAAGAACTGGTATTAAGTAACAATACAAAGCTTTTTTCTATGTTTCTAAAGTTGTTGTTTTTTTTAATACTTTTCTTAGGCGTCATTCAGTGTCATATGTAGCATCTTCTGTTAAAACACTTCCCAGCCACCGAGTTTTTGTGACAATCATCTCCGTCCTGAATGAAAAAATCTGTTTCGGCTGGCTTAATATCATTTAAGATGTCGTACTATTAATTGTTTTTAGGTTTAAATGCTAATAAAGTTTAAAGGCAATCGGCTCTAGAATACAATAAAATCGCAATTATTATTCCATTTTGTCATATTGCTATATTTGTTGTATTTTTAACCTTTAAAATAAATGCTAGTTTGATACATTTGTTTAATTAATCCAACTCGTGATATCACCGGTTAGATAAACGTCTATAATAATTTGTAAAATTAATTATAAGTTTAACTAATCCTACCTGTGATATGAGCGTTCGGATAAATGCCTCTGATAATGTATAAAAATAAATTATTAAGTATAAGTTTAATTAATCTTACCCGCAATATCACCATTCAGATTAACCCCTATAATAATGTATAAAATTAAGTATAATTTTAATTAATCCTACCAGTGATATCAGCTTTCATATAAACGCCTATACTAATATATAAAAGTAAATTATTATCTATGAGTTTAATTAATTCTACCTGTGATATCAGCGTTCAGATAAACGCCTCTAATAGTGTATAAAAGTAAATTAATAAGTATGTCTAACTAATCCTACTCGCAATAAATAATAATAATAATAATAATGTATAAAATTAATTTTAAATTTAATTAGTCCTACCAGTAATATCAGCTTTCATTTAAACGCTTATAATAATAAATAAAAAGAAATTATTATGAATGAGTCTGATTATTCCTACGAGTGATATTACTGATCAGATAAACATCTATAATCATGCTTATTATAAAACCCAGGTTGTGTATGTGTGTGTGTGTGTGTGTGTACGTTTATATATTGGATTGGATTTCCTACATTTTTCAACCGATTTCAACAAAACTTCACAGGACTACGTAAAATTACCTTGCAGTGGTTCTGACAGCACTAAAAATTGGAAAAACACAATTGTTTTTGCACGAAATCAATTTGAAAACACGATTAAGAGGCATCACGAGGATGGAAGGGGGACAACTCATATCGAGTTATATTTATTATAAAACCCAGGTTGTTTGTGTGTGTGTGTGTTCGTTTATATATGGGATCGGATTTCCTACATTTCTCAACCGATTTCAACAAAACTTCACTTTTTTTTGGTAGGTAGTGTTTCTTATTGTCTTGCACACTTTTTTCTTTATTTTTACATTCAGAATGCTTTAAAAATTCCATTTACAAGACAATTGTTTATAATAAAATTCTATTCAATCGGAAGACTCATAACGATTGAAAAGAATGTTTTTTTTTTGAGTTTGGGTTTCACCAATTCGTAAAAAAAAAAATAATTAAGACATGCGTGTCCGTCAACCTTAAACAATAATCTTTGTCAATTTTATTTTTCAGTCTTTATGATACTTGATCTATCTCTTAGTGTTACATCCCCGGGCAACGCCTGGCTCTACTGCTAGTCATGTATAAGAGTAAATTAGTAAGTTTAATAAATCCTACCGCCTCTAATAATGTATAAAATTAATTATAAGTTTAATTAATCCTGCCAGTGATATCACCGTTCAGATAAATGCCTCTAATAGTGTCTAA
>CAHIKZ030000405.1:692500-742500 GCA_903632075.3 Acanthosepion pharaonis | reverse complement strand
TCAACATTTTGTCTTACATTTTTTATTTTTTTTATTTATGATGGAAAGTTCTTTTTTCAATTTTCTTCGATATTATACTCAGCAGACAAACCTATTTTCGTTATACTAGTTTGTTTGTTTAACCGGCATATCGACATGGGTCATTTAATGCCTAAATTTTATTTTCTTATGAGCATTAATAATTTCTTTTACTAAAATGTATTGCTGCCATTTTTTTAAAATTATGTTGGTATCTTTACTATAAAAATGTATTTTTATTCTTTCACAGTGTTTTGAACCCAGTTTGGGTGGGGTTAACTAATTGTTCATAGTTTGTAGCTTAAAAGGTGCTACCACCCGGAGTCAAGGTGGACACGGGAACAACAGTAATTATGGGGTGATTCCATGCTTCTCCAAACCTCTCCATCTTGCTGCCGGATGTAATTTATCGTCATACCAAGGACGTCGTTATACTAGTTAAAAAGATTCAATTATGCTCGTTGGCAATATATCATCTCTACCGGTGAGTGGCAATATAAGAAACTAAAAACAATTAAATTTCTTAATTCACCCCAAAATAAAAATGATTTATATTTCGTGGAAAAAAACTTTTCAGAGCGCGCTGTATTTTATTTATAAAATTCAAATAAAAAAATAATATATACGAGGTCTGCCTGAAAAGTAAGGGAAATGGTGTAACAAACAGTTTATTTTAATTCCAAACAACATACTACATGGTTTCCCCTTCAAAGTAATCACCCTCAGGTCTAATGCATTTTCCATCATTCTCTGCCACGCTTCTATGCACTGCCAGAAGGATTCTTCTTGGATGCCCCCTCAGCTCCGTCGTTACGACCCTCTTGATGGCCTCCACGCCTTCGAAACGGCACCCCTTGATGATCCTCTTGAGATTGAGGAAAAGAAAAGTCACACGGAGAAAGATCAGGTGAATAGTGAGGTTGTTCCTGTACGGCGATGTTCTTTCCGGCCAGGAACTGTCGAATGCTCAGGGCGTTGTGAGCTGGTGCACTGTTGTCGTGAAGGAGCCACGATTTGCCCTGCCACAACTGTTACAATTAAAAAAAAAAGCAATGGTTGCAGAAAACTAAGATTGCAGTTATAAACTCCTAAGATATCATGTTAGATGATAATACAATCCAGTTATCCCGTTTTTGTCCATAGCTCATAAAGCAAACTCACTCCCATTATTTTCTAGATAGACCTCCTAGATAGATTAGCGGCGAGAAAGTGAACAGATAATTATTCTAAATTATTTCAAAAAGTAGTTTTTTTTTTTTTTTTTTTTGAAAATGCTGGGGTCGTTTAATTGTTATTGCTGCGGATAAAATGCAAATCCCGGTCTAGTTAGTTGCATTCACTTTCACACTAATACCCACAGAAAAAAAAAACAAAAAAAAAACACGAATTCCTGTCTAACGTTCTATCTCAAGTTCAACAGCAGAATAAACAGTGACCACCATCCTTGGGTGGCAACCAATCGACGAAAAGGAAAACTATGAATTGAAAACCATTCCTCTAGATATGTTTTTAATCATTTCATCCCAAGCAAGGTAATAAAGCCACTAAGATGCAGGTGGATTACTGAGTGTGAAAGAATACAGGAAAAAGAGAAGCGAGAAGATAAAAAAAGATTAAAGAGCGAGAAAATAAAAGAACAGAACTTAAGAAGACAGAAGTTAACGATTAACACTGCATTTAAATCTTTGAAGATGAATCTTCACTGGAAAGCAAGAAGCCGGGAGAGAGTGCGAGAAAAAGTTGTTAGCATAGAACTTACGGTTACACCTAACCATTTCAACTGTAAAAGGATATATTAGGTTGGTGCAAAAATAATGACGTAATAATGTCGTTTTTGACGTATTTTTAACGTCAAAAACGACATTCTTACGTCATTATTTTTGCACCAACCTAATAATACTGCCAATCTAGTATTGCACTTAAATTCAGTCTAGGTATCATAGAGGAAGGTTCCTCTGAACAGTTACCATGAAGATATTTATAGAAAGGTCATAGGGAGGCTACACTACGGCTGTTAGAAAGTGACAGAAGCGGAGATGCCAGGTCATGACCAGTGACATTGCAATTTGTAGAGAGACGTGATTGCCTACTTCCTGAAGAGAAATGGTATTTAAAATATGTTAAAATTATGCTGATGTTGCGGTAACTTGGGATAAGAACATCATGAAGGCGAAAATATTGAGGTACTTAGACCTTGTCATGGCAAACCAGAGAGATGTACTCAGCCGTAGCTGAAGTTGTCCCATTTTTAGCTGGCGTCCTTTGTCTCGAAAGCCACCATTGTGATTGCGTGGGAGGAAACGCCGCTTGCCACAAGTCATATGCTGAAGAAGGTGTTGCATCTCTAAGTTGCAGGTAGGAGCTGATAGATAACTATCATTGCCGACCGAAACATCTAAGATTTGAACAGGACTTAATAATAATAATAATAATAATAATAATAATAATAAGGGAGCATAAAGTAGAGATTTGTTTAGGTTTAAAGGAAGAGGCAGCTAAGGCGACTTGGGAGTAAAATCTAGATAATTGGAACGCCTTCAATCCGATACGGTCTCATCAGAAAAGGTTACTTAATCTGAACGCATTCCTAAATGGAAGGATACCTTGTTGTTATCAAAATATGTTATTCTATGGCGTACATTTGGCTGTGGTGCATGTACCGGTTATACTTTTATCAGATTGGGTCTAATGATTTTTTTTATTGAACTTTCTATATTTGTACCTCTAGCGACATTTTGTTGGTGTGTTTATCTCTCATTTAATAATAATAATAATAATAATAATAATAATAATAATAATAGAATAATCCATACAAAAACAAAAGAATATATGGGCTAAACTGCTGTAAAGAAAATTTCTGAAATAAAAAAGAAAGAGAGAAAGCAGAAACTATGATCATAATGATTCAAAGGGAAGAGCTACAAACAAGGGAGGTAACTGCAGCTTCGATTATATGTCATGTCACTGGTGGCGTCGTTATGATAATTAAGATGAAACTCGTGTTCAGTACTAATGATATGCTTGAATTGGCAGACAGACGTACTGCTGGTCGGTTAGGTTCGCTTTCCTCGTAAAAAAACAAAACAAAACAAAAACAAAAAAAAAACAAGAAAAAAACAAAACAAACAAATAAAAAAACAAACTTAGAACTGAAATTAACGATTTTTCGGCGATGACATTATCGATCAGGACCGCTTCGCCAAACTCTGAGAAGGCCATTGGTCCATAACACATTTTCTGTTTCTTTACAGAAGTTTGTTTTGTATTGAAAGAAAAAAAAGATGAGGAAGAAAGGGTGTGGTTATTTTATATATCCATTCTTTTATTTTATTTCGTTATTTATTTATTCATTCATTCATCCAATTCATTTCTTTATTCCCTCGTGTTTGCTCGAGTAATCTACAAGTCGATGCCACCTTGTGGCATGGATGTATGGAGACCAGGGTTGGATGTGGCTATGAGGTGAAAGAGTGTTTCGCTGTGTTGTTGAATTTTGTGCTCAGTGAAAACGCTGATTTATGATGTGTGAGCAAAGTATTAAAACGGTTTTATAGACTCAAATCTGTGAATAGAATTAAGGAAGTGTGATCAGATGTTCATGCGAACTTGCCTTTCAGTTGCCTGTATTGCTGTACCATATTCTTGTGTACGTTTATAGCTCGAAATGTAGCGGTTATCTATCTATCTATCTATCTATCTATCTATCTATCTATCTATCACGATTGAACACTCACCGTCAAGTGCTAGTTTTCTTTCTTTCTTTCTTTCTTTATTTCTTTCTTTCTTTCTTTCTGGGTAAGTTTCTATCTATCTATCTATCTATCTATCTATCTATCAGGATTGAACACTCATCGTCGAGTGCTAGCTTTCTTTCTTTCTTTCTTTCTTTCTTTCTTTCTTTCTTTCTTTCTTTCTTTCTGGGTAAGTTTCTATCTATCTATCTATCTATCTATCTATCTATCTATCTATCTATCTATCTATCTATCTCTGACAATTGAATATTTATTCCTCTATAATTGAATAATTTGAATTCATGTAAAAACACAGATTTTGAAAACTGTCTGGCCCCCCTCCTTAAACAACAATTCTTACATGAGTTCTTCAAATTTTGCTTCAATTCACTTGTGTCTTGGCCGCAATCTGTATTTATACTATTAGAAATACTTGTTTGTATGTATTGACTGAGGATGTGCTGTTAGCGTAACGCTGAACGACACAAAAAGAAAAATCGGTGAGGCGAGTTCGAGCTCCGACCCAGGTCGTTATCTTTTCTTTCGTTCAAAGGTATGGATCTACAACTTATCATATAAGCCATGGTTTAAATTGCAAGTGTAACACGACTATTGAGTTGGCAACCAGTCTAGGTTCTAATAGGAAGATTTTGAATTCAAATCTAACCTAAAGAGCAACGGGCTCCGCCAGACTATGTTTTGTTAGACAAGCATTACTGCTACATTCTATGAGAATCGCCATTTCTTTCGGGTTCAGCACACGTGATGTTGTTTTATTTAGCTTGCTTCCGATATTTTCTTTCTTTTTTTATGCACACACATACATAGAAACACAGACACACACACATACACGCACCCATACACTTTCTGTTTTACATACACACGCAAACACATACACAAACTCTCTTTCTTTCTCTCTCTCAAACACGCATGCACATAGTTGGGGTACTTCAGTGTGGTGTTATAGTTAGCAAGCTCTTATCGCTACATCAATTACGACTGAATAGTGAGTTCGATCCTCCGTGGAAGCCCCATATATTCGAGGTAAGTTACTCTTAGAAAATCATTTGGGTACTTCTCCGTGATGTAATGGTTAGCAAGATTGTCTCACTAGATCAATTACGACTGAGTATTGAGTTCGATCCTCACCGGGTGTTTCATACTTTCCGTCTGGCGCCACAACTAAGCTACGCTTTGAAAAAACATAGAATATACGCATGATGCTTACAGATATATAAAATTGATTTCTTCATTATTAACAAGTTTCTCCAAACCGTCTTTCTTCACTATATGTACCAAAAAGATCAACTGCAACTATCATTAAACAAATAAACAAAAGCGAAGCAACATACACATTATTGTAACAGCGATGGTCAGAGTAGATTTCTTGGTAAATCTTATAAGAAAATCGAATATCATCTCTGATACAATAACGAGCTGTTACCAATTAAGTGCCGTAGAAATATCAAATCTTTATTTCTGACTAGCAGCATGGCCCGGCGTTGCCCGTGCTTGATTCAAAAATCGTACGACTCATACAGCAATCGCTATCACTTGACTTAAAATATTTTGCCTTCCTTGCCTTTAAAAAGGAGTGCCCTTTGCCGTGCTGATGTTGCTACATGCCTTACTTCTTGCCTATCTCACACTGCGAATTTTTTTAAGCTCTATACTAAACATTAAATCTATTACGAAAAAAAGAACTAAACAAAATGAACACAAAACGATCAGCTTTAAAAAGGACTCGTAACTGGAAAAACCGAATGAAAAAGAATGTTAACAACAAATACTTTTTTCACACCCAACGCAGTTCTGCGGAATCCGAATCAACGTTGAGTTTAAGCAAGCGAATGAGCCAATTGGAGTAAAGTGTCATGCAGATTTAAAATTTTCCCACTTGTGACGAATGCAGCTATCGATTTTTTTTGCATGCTAGCATGCTAGTTAACATTCATGTCAGTCAGCTGTTGACTCTCACACTGGCCAATAGAATCTTCCTGCCTATTCGGGGCAGCCAGAAGCATGAAAAAATCGATTATTTCCACTATCGATGGGAGTTGGAAAATGCAAAGTCGGTCTTGGCCTTCTCGCTAACTTGGAGCATGTGCATGTCACTTTTGGTGCAAATCCGTCAAAAATTGCGGCCGTTGCATTCGTCACACACACACACACACACACACACACACACACACACACACACACACACATCCTGCGTTTTATAGATAGAGATTCTAAGTCGAAGCATATTTTTGTCTCCATTGTTCTTAAGCCTTTCTCGTTGCCTTGATGATCCATTCATGGTATTCTTAGTATCCTAATATTCCTCTTGCATCAAGTCTCTTCTTCATCTGTGAGGAAACAGTCCAGCATTGTTATGTAAGAGGACTGATATTACATAGCAGTTTAGTATTCTCTTCGTTGTTTCTAATGCCATTTTCCTGTTTATTAATACGTTTTTTTTAGGTATCTTTTGCCATTTCAATACTTCTTCAGATTTAGGTGTCATAATTTCCGTCTTCTATTAAAATATTTTCCAAATATTTAAATTTTCTTACTTCATTTTGGCATCTTTAATTCGTAGCTAAATTTAGATTAATTTATCTTACTTGTTTGTTTATTATTTATTTATTATACTGTATATTTTTATTTACTCTTTTCGGTTTTCGATTTTTAAGTGTCGTAGTATTTTTTTATCGTTATATAACAATTATAGCTATGTTAAATCTAAATTAATCCAAATAAATAATTAAAAAACAAACTAACAAACCGATCCCGATAAATTAACCGTTAGAAAAAACAAATAAAGATTATCAATCCAAATAAATACATGAAGTAATAAACGAATCAAAACTGCTCCCGCCAAAATAATAGTTAGAATAAACTATAACAATCAATCCCAAAATTGAATAAAAGCTTTAATTACCTTTACAAGCCAAAACAAAACTATTAAATAAACGATATAAACAATAACAACCGCCAAAATAGACTAACCACAATGCACCACTTACCCGTATATATAAATAGCCGAGAAAAAATAAACAAAACTCGTGGCCTGACGATTGCGTCTAGCATGAAACAGACTGTCGCCTCTAAGTGTTGACTTCAATGTTCAGAGATATCGAGAGAGAGATAGAGAGAGAGAGAGAGAGAGAGAGAAAGGGACAAACAGAGAAAGAAAAAGAGATATCGAGAGAGAGAGATATCGAGAGAGAGAGAGAGAGAGAGAGAGAGACAGAAAACAAAAAAAAAATAGATATCGAGAGAGAGAGAGAGAGAGAGATAGAGAGAGAGAGAGAGAAAGGGACAAACAGAGAAAGAAAAAGAGATATCGAGAGAGAGAGAGATATCGAGAGAGATATCGACAGAGAGAGAGAGAGAGAAAGGGACAAACAGAGAAAGAAAAATAGATATCGAGAGAGAGAGATAGAGAGAGAGAGAGATAGAGAGAGAGAGAGAGAAAGGGACAAACAGAGAAAGAAAAAGAGATATCGAGAGAGAGAGAGATATCGAGAGAGAGAGAGAGAGAGAGAGAAAGGGACAAACAGAGAAAGAAAAAGAGATATCGAGAGAAAAATGAGCAGAAAGAGCTAGAGAGAAAAAGTGAAAAAGCGAGAAACAGGTAGAAAGAGATAGAAAGAGATAGAAAGAGAGGGAGAGACAGAGAGAGTGAAAGTGAAAGAGAGAGAAACGGGGAGAAATAGCAAGAAAGAGAGATAGATAGTGAAAGAGAGAGAAACAAGGAGAAAGAGCTAGAAAAAGAGTGAGAGAGAGTGGAACAGAGAAACGGATAGAAAATGCTAGAGAGAGAGAGAGAGAGAGAGGAGGGAGAGAGAGAGGGAGAGAGAAACGGAGAGAAAGATCTAGAAAGAGTGAGAAACAGGGAGAGAGAGAGCTAGAAAAGAGAGACAGTAGAACAGAGAGAAAACGGGGAGAAAGTGCTAGAGAGAGAGAGAGAGAGAGAGAGAGAGAGAGAGAGAGAGAGAAAGTAAGAGAAAGAAACCAAGCGAAAGAGCTAGGGAGAGAGTGTAAGTGAGAGGAACGGGGAGAAAGAGCTAGACAGAGAGGTATTGAAGAGAAAGCGAGAAAGCGAGACGTGCTAGAAAGAGAGAGAGAGAGAGTAAGAACAGAGAGAAATGTTGAGAAAGAGAGAGAGAGAGAGAGAGAGAGAGAGAGAGAGAGAGAATATGTGTAAAAGAGAGAGAAACGGAGAGAAAAAAAGAAAGAGAGAGAGAACGCGATAGAGTAAACGAGGAGAAAGAGCTAGAGAGAAAGAGAGAAAGAGAGAGAAAGTGAAAGATAAACAGAGAAATAGCGAGAAAGAGAGAGGGAGTGAAACAGAGAGAAATAGGGAGAAATTTCGAGAGAAAGTGAGAGAAATGGGAAGAAAGAGCTAGAGAGAGAGAGAGAGAGAGAGTAGCGGAGAGAAAAAAAAACTAGAAAGAGAGAAAGAGTGAGAGAAAGTGAAAGAATAAGAAACAGAGAGAAATAGCTAGAAAGAGGGAGGAAGTGGACAGAGGAGAAATGGGGAGAAAGTGCTAGAGAGAGAGAGAGAGAGAGAGAGAGAGAGAGAGAGAGAGAGAGAGAAATGAGTAGAAAGAGCTAGTGAGAGAGAGGGAGACAGACACGGGGAGAAAGAACTAGAAAGAGAAAAAGAGAGAGAAATGAAAGAGTAAGAAACAAAGAGAAATAGAATGAGAGAGGGAGTAGAACAGAGAGAAAAGGGGAGAAAGTGCAAGAGAGAGAGAGAGAGAGAGAGGGGGGGATTTAGTGAAAGAAAAACTGGGAGAAAGAGCTAGAAAGAATGAGAGAGAGAGAGAGAAAAGGGGGAGAAAGAGCTAGAAAGAGTTGTGGTGCGATTTCTGTTCCAAAAGTAACAAAGAGTAACGTGGGCTGAAATGTGTTTTTTTTTATTTGTTTATCTCATATTATCTGCTTGCATTTCTACAGTTTTTGTTTTTGCGTGTGGGTGCGCGCCTAAGTGTCTAACGGAAAAGAAATGCGTGTTGAAATAACAATCCGTAAATAGCCAGAAGTGATAAAAAAGAAAAGGAAAAGCTAAAGTGTGCGTATTTTTCTGGATACTTGATCGGCGTAAATTTGCGTATGCATCTGATTGCACGCGTATATATCTATATTGGCTTTCCTTCTGAAAGCGTGTAACTGTGTCCGTATATACGTTTGACACCATACCGAACAAGAATCAGCCAGGGGCAAAACGAAGAAACAATGAAAAGAAAAACGAACAGCGTTCTTTTTCTGTAATAAATGTAGAACGTGTGCGCATGCGTATATGTCTGAATGCACGCACATTGGTGAGCGAGTGTCTATGCTAGCGTGGAAATGCATGCCGAAGCAACAGCCAGCCAGAGGCACCAACAAAGAAAGTGGAATGTGGATTGATAGGAGTTGTTTCGCGGTTAACAGACCGCCAGAGGCGACAACGGTGAGAGAAGAGTGAAAACGTGTTTGAAGATTAGAGTTTGACGTTAGAAACACTGACTGCCAATCTACTGTGGCACTCTCTAATGTTGATATACGGCTCTGTTCACTTCACCATCAACAATTCCAATACTAGCTAAATGTTTACATATATGTCTAAACGATTTATGATAGAGTTTTTCGAGCCCCAGTATTGTCACAGCCTAATACGATTCTATCTTATTCTAGAGGCATACTCTAAAGAACCAAAGAAATGTAATTAAAAAATAGACACTATTTAAAATGTGAATATCTGAGTAACTACATGTCCCAGGCAAACGAAATTAAACAGGCTTCATGTTGAAGAATAAAATAGTTATTTATCTAAATTCAAATAAGATATGCAGAGGAATGTAGATTTCTAACCGATTTCACAAAGCTTCACAAATGTTCAATGAGTGCACCACTTGTTACACGACTCACGTCAAATCGATATTCTAGCTCCTACCAAACACGTTGTACCATGCCTTGCGTAACATACTCAAGCATCTGTGCGAACTTATATGAATGAGAATCTGCCTATATTTCTGAGATGAGGTATTATGTACACTATTATTCGGACTCTCCTTAAAGCAGTGGAGAACTTGGAGAGGGTAATTAACGGAAGATAACGGATAACTGACATCCATTAAACATGGCACGTGGAACTAAAACAGTCTACCCCAGTGAGCGAAATAAAAGGTTCAGTTCGACATTCCAACCACCTGAAGAAGGCCGTCGCGTACAACAGCTGAAACGTTTTCTATGGGGATATGTGAAAGGACAGGTTTATATCTCCCACTTTTTTTCTATGCGCCTAGAGGAATTTCAGAAGATAATCACTGAAGCGCTTAAGAATGTTCCACTCTTTGGTAGGCAAGAAAATAAATTCGAATTTATTTTCAGAAATAATAATAATAATAATATATATATATATATATATATATATATATATATATATATATATATATATATAATCGACTCTCCCGTCGAGATTCGACGTATGAGGGTCAAGCAGATCAGTTTCAGGAAACCGACAGTCCGACACCGGCACATGAGATTTGATTATCGTGGTGAAGGCCTTTGCAGGACCATCCACACTTTTTGAAGAGACCTGGTGCACCGAATGCCACAAAGTTCTCAAACGACCCTCCGCAGGTTTGGAATTCAGAGTTGTCCTTCTTCTAGACCAGTTGCCATCCAAGGCTATAGAACCCAGTCTGTCCTGCTATTTTACCCATAGCTGGAGGGAGAGGAAGAGGAGGCACGGTGGAGTAATGGATAGCGGCTTGGATTGAGGAATCGCAGAGCCGAGTTCGAATTCCAGTTGAATCCATTACATTCACTTACGTGCTAATACTCTTGGGAAAGGTATGAATCCTCTCCCTACAGCTATATATATATTTATATATATATATATATATATATATATATATATATATATATAACTGTTCCATATTTACTCGAAGTTGACCTCATGTATAGTGCGGTTACCGAAAATACATGATTTTTAACTCCTTTAAAATTAAATTACCTGTGTATAGTGAGGCTCCTTATTTTTGCGTGAAAAACCCATCCTAAGGACTCTTATTATACTCAGGTATATACAGTAACTTATTTTGATTAAAAGCCATCAACTTGTAATATAATAAATAAATAATAAATAAATAAACAATTCTATTTATTATTAGCAATACGCCACCTTTTAAGGTTGGCCACAGAAATGAACGTAAGAGGGAGAACAGGTGAGAAGTGCGGGTTATGAGGATATGTAGGAATGATAAAGGTTGATCCTAAACTTGAAGAGGTTAAGACTGTAGTGATCTGCAAAACATACACACGGAAGACGCTTTAACAAAGTTGCGGTTCTTGGGACGAAGCTGTTCAAATGGAACTCCCTTCTTATCAAAGAAATTTGAAAGGAATGGTGATGATTCGTTCCAGTATACGTGGCATGGCGGGTTTTTGTAGTGAAAGTCATAACTGGTGGAATTAAGGACTGCAGCTCGTCAGATACATATATGTTTTTGTCATGGAAGTAGCGAGAGGCGTGTGACGTTTCAGCTGTTCAAAATGGGTAGGTCCTCACCCGACAAGGTTGCGTAGATGCTTTTGAACTCTCTCAAAGCGGACTGTACATTTCCAACCGAGAGATGGCAGCAGTAAACCATTTGGAGTCTAATCTGGCTCTTGTAAAGACAGAGAATGGTAGGACGAATCAGATACTTTCTGAGGCGGTACAAGACCAGGAAAGGTAATTGTTGAACAAACTGAAGCACCTCGACGAGGTCGGCTTGACCTGATTCTTTACATTTGAGGTGAACTTTCATCATGGCCGGAGAAATGAATAACTCTACTTGGAGTCACTATGATGCATACAAAATTCAACGCGTTTGTGATGATCGGACGGGGCATGGGCAACAAGGTCTTTGACATACCGCCCCACTTCAAGCAAATCCCTAAGATCAGGGCTACCTCTTACATCGAAGTGCTGGACACGGTGATTAAGCCCTGGATTAAGGGATTGATCCAGGTTAGGCCTCATTGTTCACACCAGATTTTGCCCCATCCCACACAATACAATTGACTCAAGAATCTTTTTCTCTGAAATTTTCTTATTTAGTCATTTTTTCAGATTTTGTAAAGCGAGCCTAACCAAGAACCAATTTTCGGACGTGTTAAGTGATATTTTGAAAACATTTGTGGATTTCATGTAAGGGGGGCAAAACTGAAAAAAATTACTCGGCAAATACAACGTGAACGCTTTTTATATAGTTTTTTTTATTCTTAACTATCCAGTAATCATAAAAATATATGAAAATACGTTAAGCAGTCTACTAATTTATTGACTTTTAGGTACTTTGGCTTTTACTGTCTTACTGACGTAGATGCTTTTAAAGAAAATATTAGAAATTACTAATAAACATTAAATTTATTATAAATAGCTGTCTTATATTCGAATATTGTCGTGTATGGCCGTCCCTATTTACATGTTTGCATACACACATACACACATAAAATATAGGAGGTCGTTGAATTGTAGTGAGATTTTCCATTTATAATTAGTAAATGTAGTTTTAATTTAATAAGATGATCACTTGGAAGTGACAAATTGGTACAGAATTTTAAGAGATTTCAAAGTTTATAAATTATTCTAAATAAAAAAAAACTTGTATTCAATTCTTGTAAACATTCATTGTTCAACATTTTTGTAAGATAATTTTTTGTCGATAATTGATTTTATTTATAAATGCAATTTAAATGTTTTCTAATTAAAAATGTTTTAGTTTGTACTATTAACAAATATAAACATGCAATACAAAAAAAGAATTTCGCCAAATTCCATAAAAATTAAACAAGAGGAGGGTAAAAAGTTTTTAAAATATTTACAAAGACTTTCTAAAAAAGAAATATATAAAAAAACAAATTCATTGATTTCTGAGTGTGTCATGAAAATTTCATTAAAATACGAGTTATCTGCATTTTTAAAACAATTTCCAAATCAGTGTGTTCTTCATCGAAAAAGAAACCGTATACATTTCCCGTACAAAGTTAATGTCCCGATTTGTCGCCAGAAAGGGCTAATATTTTTTAACCAAAATTTCCAAAGTTAAAAAAAAAAAAAAATTACATGAAAAAAAAAACAACCTTTTGATCTTTCAGCTTAATAATGAGAAAAATTTTGATGATAAAATGTTATTTTATTAAATTTTGGGCATGTTTTCATTATATATCTTTTTAAAGCAATTCTTGATGGTATATATATATATATATATATATATATATATATATATATATATATGTAATGCATAAAAGATTAATGTCAGACCAGGAAACAGTAGTATTAAAAACTACTCTATACACGTGTGAAAAAATAAAATAAAAGTAAAATCACACACACACACACACACACACACATTGCACACACGCACACACACACATATATATATATATATATATGTGTGTGTGTGTGTGTGTGTGTGTGTGTGTGTGGTCTAAAAGGAGACAAAATAAATACGCACAGAGAGAGAATGAGAAAGCTAATGTGTTTTTACACTAATAGACGTAAATATAACCGCATTCTTCGATGAAGATATTTTCATAAGCATATATACACACACACACTTATGGCTCATTGAGTCTGACATTTCAATAATAGTTTCTACTAATGGTAACGCACACTTATCATAAAATTGTTTTCCTTGATAGTAGAAGGTAATCGAGATATAATTATCGTCGGGAGGTACAGTTTCTTGAGTAGGAATCACAATCTCTCGGCCAGTAGACATTATTTCTACCTTTTTGAAAAATAGAGGAATGTTTGAATAAAACGGAGACCCTTCGCTGAAAACTCGAACCTTATTCTGGTTCTATTTTGTGATGACGATTTTTTTATGTCAGAGCGTTTCCTCAAGTAAACTTATATTACGCGCCAAAAATCGTTGTGTCAAAGGGACGGTTTTTCTTTTGACCGTCTCATTACTGTAATCCATTCGGCCATTTTTATTTTTCTCAAAACGATTTTTTTTCTTGAGAATTGTTACGAAAAGTATCAGAAAAATATCAAACAATATTCTTGTATTTAAATAGTCTAATAAATAAATAGGTTTAAAATTTTCGTTGTCAATTCCTCAGACAAATAACTCCAAGTGTTCCCCAACGAATTTTAGAGAATTTATTTGGCGAGAGCGAATGAAAATAATGCCCTGGAAATGTATTATTTTTTATATATATATATATATATATATATATATATATATATATATATAGATATATATAGATAGATAGATAGATAGATAGATAGATATAAATATAGATATATATATATACTATTCATCTTTATGTGTTTATTCAAATTTTCTTGTTTTTTTGTTCACAGATATTTTTATAAAAATTATGAATATAACAATATTTTTATAGTTATTTCTTTCACTGCATAGAAAATATGGTCCTATTTTCTTGCTATTTATCTAGAGCTCCTTGATAAAATCCAAAATATATTCATATATAGTCAGTTACCCACAACCGTAAAGTTGCTTCCGTTGCCTTTCCCGATAAATACTTTCATGGTAATTGTCCGGATGAGCGCTTCGGTATGGAGACAAGGAGGTATTATGAGGGTTGTGGTAAGAAACTTAAGTAAGAATGCTTTGTTTTGGTGCAAGGAATATTGTTTGTTGTTGTTTATATGTTTGGGTCAGTGTTTGTGGCGAGCTAAGTTCAACGTTAAGACAGAAGAAGACCGCCATTTTTCTCATTCCTCATTTCGGCCTTGGGACACATTTCTTTACATAGCAGAATAAATATCGCTCTGCGCTATGGTGCCTAGACTCTATAAATTTAATCGAAGCACTAGACTGGCGATGAGGTCTCACCAATTTACCATTGAGTTAGCGAAATTCTATGCTAACAGCTTCTTTTCTCGCATTTCTTTCTTGTGGAACTCCTTGTTTCTAGCAAACTTTAATCTTCAAAAATTTAAATGCAACATCAATCGCTATCTTCCATCCTCTTCATTACTCTTCTTTTGTTTTCGCTCCTAAGCAATATTTCTTCCGCACACTCCTGTGTTTCATTGGCTTTATTGCCTTGCATAGGATGAGCTAGATTAAAACAATATTGTAAACAATAAATATTTCAATGTAGAGGGTGCCCCACAAAACACATGGAATTTTAGAGTTACTACATGATGAAAAAAGGAATGAACTAACATATAAAAATTAACTATGTATTTTACTATATGAATGAACTAAAAAATGATATAAATTTTTTTTTAACCATTTTTCGTTCCAGGATGCAGCAGTTATTAAATTTTCAACGCAAAGTGATTATTCTCTTTAAAAAAAAATCCAACTTGGGGACTGAAAAAGATTACCAGAGTTCTTTAGTTTGAATTCCACAACTAACAATTGTGTTTTTGTTCTGTTTTAAGCTACTAAATATCTATATTTTGTTTTTGTTTCAAATAACTGTAACAACAATTCAAACAATTAAATAAACCAAATTTCCTGTTTATTATGCGTCACCTTGTTGTTGGTAAACGTATTTTTATGAACTTGTAAATATGAAATTATTCTTGTAAATAATCAATCTAATAAGATAAATAGATTTTAATATATTTTGTTGTTAATTCTCTAGAAAAAGAGAATGTATGAATTCAGTTTCATATGTTTGAGTTATATTAACATTCTAAAAAATAGCTTTTTCAAATAATAGCAATTGCTAGATAAATACAGTCTAACCCGGATATAAGAGACCCGGATATAAGAGAAACCCGGATATAAGAGAGATTTTCTCTGGTCCCAAATTAGAGCATGTGTTAATGTATATAAAATAGACCAAACTCGGATATAAGAGACTTATTCTCCGGTCCCGAGAACTCTCTTATATCCGGGTTACACTGAACACCGTAATAGTGGTGTCAAGGGGGAAAAAACTCTCTTTTTGACACACTTTTTTGTGGGTAATTATATTAAACTGTGCTGGATTATTTGTTTTAACTTTCAGCTCCAGTGAGATAGATTAGAAAATTATTGCTTGTTGTCTTCGAAATTATTTTCTTTTATAATTTAGCGATAAAATCATTTTTGTATTCATAAAATTGTATCCAGAGGACAAAAAATGCGACTCTGAGATCCGAAGGCGTATTGAAATAGGAAAAGCTAAGCGAAGTATAAAAAATAAAATTTCATTAGGAACGAAGAAAATAGTAATCAAATGCAATGTAATAGCAGTCTTCCTATATGGCAGTGAATGCAGGGCAATTTCTTTATAGCTGAAGAGAAGACATGAGGCAAGAGAAATGTGGTTCTACAGAAGGACACTGAGAATGCCATTGGCATAAAATGTGAGCAACGAGGTAGTTTTAAAGAGAATAGAAACAAAAATGGCATTTAAAATATCAAAGACACATAATGAGGAACGAAGGCAGGAAATTTACAGGTCATACTGATGGCAATATGGAGAGAGGGAAACAGTGGATTTCCGTAAATGCGATGGCATAACAGAGACAGGGAGGATAATAAAAAGACTAGTATTGCTAATAGCTAGTAAGTACTTTAAGTTGGGAACAGTTATGATCGCCCACGTCCTGGACGGTCACAACTGATAGTAAACAAATATCCTGCGTTATATCGGCAATCAGTCCAACTCTCAGGCATGAACCTCGTTCTGTAAACTGTGCCAAATAACCCTTGGGTCGTACAGAAATTTTTCTGTATTACTCAAGATTCAAGACAGAATCATAGACACACATATACACATATTTATGCATACAGTGTGTCCACAATATCTTTATAATATAATAATAATAATAGAAAATTTCAAATCTTAGAAAAATTTGTTGCATATTAATTCATGTTATTTTAATTATATAAATAGTTACTTTTTATGTTTCAGATCACAAATAATGTCGTTTGAATGTTTTCGACCACAATTAAGAAAATACACGCACAGAAACTGAATATCGTTTACATGTCCTTTGTACAATGACAAATATATAGAAATTTATTAACTATTTGTATATAAACTTCACTATTTACTTCATATCATGTAAACATTACCACAGTATTCAGTTTCCGTTGTAATTTTAATAAATTTTTCGATTTGTCCAATGACTTTGGGGACAGACCCCCCCTAACATATATATATATATATATATATATATATATATATATATATATATATATATTTATGGGATCCGCATTGTTATGAAATGTTCAAAATATCGTGTTTTTCAATATGATTAATGAAAAGGCGGTGGGTGGTTTGTCAAAGATAGAGATTATGTTGAAAACAAGTATTTGTTGAGCGAAATTAATGATATATGCATCCTAAGACAGCATATATATATATATATATATATATATATATATATATATATATATAAAATTACAAAAAAGTTATTGTAGTAGTTTTAAAAATGGTCAATACATGTATAAAGAAAAGAAAAGAAAAGAAAAAAGAAAAAAAAAAATTAACATGAACATTTAATTTAAAAAATAGATTTCGGTATCTAATTTTGTTTAACTATATATATATATATATATATATATATATATATATATATATATATATATATATATATTAAAAAGAAAGAGAAGAGAGGTGTAATGTGGATTTTTTTTAAATATTATATTTTATTTTCCATAATTTTACTACACGTGTTTCTGGTCTCGCGTGCGTCTTCAGGTAAAAGGCGGAGATTTACACATATTATTAAAAAATAATTAATTTTTTCCTTATGTTTTTTCAATGTTAAATATTCTCGATATGAGACATTCTCTGTTTTGTGCTAGTAATCCGAATGTCTTTCTTGAATATATATATATATATATATATATATATATATATATATATATATATATATGGTGAGGCTCTACAAACTGTCCCTAAAATGCCATCATTTTCTTTTAAATAAATATCTGGATAAATACATTGGAAAAAGGAGAGAATACTGAACTGTTATACAATATCGGTTCTCTTATATACGAGTGAATGCTGTACCATCCCATCACACATGAAGAAGAGACTTAAGAAAACAGAAATGTGGTTCTACAGAAGGATGCTAATAATGCAATATAATGAGGAAAGAAGGCTTGGAAAACTTGACACTCACGGGATAGACTGAAGGCAAGAGTGACAGAGGAAAGCAGTGCATAACATAGCTAATTAGCTAGTATAAAAGGTTACAAAACAGGAGATATAACAAAAAGACAAAATTAACCAAGAACTACAAAGGGCAGGAAGTTGTGGAGAGCTATGATCACCAACGTCCGGAAGAGGCATGTCGTCAAAGAAGAAGAAGAATCCGTAAAACAATTACGTGTTGCTAAATATGGTATATTTTTGGTGCATACCTAGCGTGCATCCCTATATGTATATATGAATATGTGGGTGTTTGCGTGCGTACTGGTGTGTATATCTCTATTTTTAAAGTATGTTTTATATGTGTGTGCTTATATATAAAATTCTTGTACGTGTGTATGTACTTGTTTCAGTATGTGTGGACGTGCTTTTGTACAAATCGTTCAGTTGATAATGTGTTTGAATGAGTAAATGAGAAAAGAAAATTAAAAAAAAGAAGAGTGGGGCGCGAATGAAATGGCGACCAAAACAGACAAAAAAAACTAAAAAGAGAGAAAGGGAAAGAGAAAATGAAAGAATAAGTGTGAATGAATGAGATACAAATTGAGAGCGCCTGTAAATGAGAAGGACAGCAGTTATATCATAGGTAGAGAGAGAGACGGGGGAAGAAAGAGGAGAGAGGGAGAAAGAGAGAGATGGTGTAAGAGAGGGGGTAAAGGAGCGTATTTTGAAAATGAAGTGTTAAATGGCTCGAGAAATAAAACCAGTACTTGACAGTTATGGCGAAGTGGCCGAAAGACTGGGAAGACATTATGACGAGTTACTAGGGATTAAGGCTAATTAATTCGCACCGATGGGCCATGCTGTGCGGTCGTCATCGTTTGTTAAGTCGACTGGAAGGGGAGAAAAGAGTGGGAAAAGGGAAGAAGATGAGGTAAGAAGGTCACGTCAGGAATTGTAAGCACAGATAGAGAAGACGAAGAAGATAAAGGGAGGAGGAGGAGCAAGAAGAAGAAGAAGAAGAAGAAGAAGAAGAAGAAGAAGAAGAAGAAGAAGAAGAAGAACGTCGAATGAAAAAGATAACGTTAGATATCGGAAAGTTAACGATAATACGAAAAAAAGGTACAGAATAAAAAGTGATGGAAAAAGAAAGAATGATGGGTAATGTATAAAAGCCTGCGATGTGCAGAGAACAGTTAAAACATGAATGAATATAAATAAAAAGGTCAATAAATAATGATGACGATGATGATGGTAATAATAATAATAATAATAATAATAACAGTTAATTTAATGTCAAAAATTGTAAAAGGAAAACTTTAGAAGGAAGAAGCAAGAAGGAAAGTGAATGAATAAATAACAGAGGTAATTATTAGCGTAATAATAATGAAAGAGTTTCAGCAAAAGACAATAAAATAAGAGAGCAAAGACAATGTCAAATAAAAGCGAAGACAAAAAGAAAAGAAGGAAAAATAACAAAATATTATTTTAACAGAAGGGAGTGTCAATAATAATAAAAAAAATGATGTAAGGAGAAATCGAGAGTAAGTTGAAAAGAAGGAGGAAATCGAATAAAAAATGGAGATCAGAACGAATAAAAATCATAAGAAAAAAAGGACATGGTAAACAACGAGAAATAATAATAGAAAATAAAAGAACATGAAATCGAAGCTTGAAACTAAAGATAGAATAGAAAATAAAAAAAAAACATCAGTTTGTTGAAACAACAAAGTATTTGGGTCTGTTTGGTAAGTAACATTCAGCGGTTGGAATTCAAGCCGTCGTAAAAAGCAGGATGTTAAATTATGAGTTTTAAAGTAAATAGCTTTTAAGCTTCTTGTTACTTATTTGGTCTTGTGCCTTGCTAAGGTGATTAATTGTCGAAACAAAGCAATAATAATAAAAGAACACTGTAAACAGTAGGAACAACTATAGCCGTTATTTGTAGTCATAACAATAATAATAGAAGAAGATGACATAGAGAGTCAAGTTTAAAAAAAAGAAGAGAAAAACAGAATAAAAGACGAAAAGAAGATGATGAAAGAAAACAACATTAAAAGAAAAGGAAGATGATGACAGTGTTGACAACGAAAGAAAGTAGCAACATGAAAAACGAAAGAAAGAAGAAAGAAAGAAAGAAGTGGATAAGAGAACGTGACAACATTTGAAAGAAAGAAAGAAACAAACAAACAAAAAAGAAAGAAAAAAGAAAGAAGGAAAAAAGAAAGAAAGAATGAATGAAAGAAAAAGAAGCAGAAGAAAAAAGATGTATCGGACACATAGAGAACATTAAAAGAAGAAAGAAAGAAATATAGAAAAAGAAAGAACAAAAGAAGAAGAAGAAGAAGAAGAAGATGAAGAAGAAGGGTATAAGACAAAGTGGCAAGAAAGAAAAAAAGAAAGAAGGAAACAATGAAAAATAAGTAAGAGGAATGAAAAGGGGATGGAAGAAAGTTTTGATTGTTTTGTTTTATTAAGGCTTATCAACCCTTTGTGATTTATTTTATTCCAAAACATATTTTGGATTGTAAGAATTGCATTGACATTTGTTTCAGGATAATAATGATCAGGAATGAAATGAAGGAAGGAAATGGATGAGTGAAAGAAAGAGGCATGATTAAAAGGAGAAAAGGGAAAGTCCCAATATTAAAAGAAGAAGAAGAAAAAGAAGTAGTGGCAATATTAAACGAAAGAAAGAAAGAAACAAAAAAACAGAAAAGGGGAATGAGAGAAAAACGCGACATTAAAGAAGAAAGAAAGAAAAAGAAAGAAAGAAAAAGAAAAAAGAAGAAGAATGATAGCAGCATTTAAATGTTGACAATAAGATAGAGAATAGGAAAATTAGAGGAAATTTAATAAAGCGGAGGAACTAGCAACAGATTAAATGCAGTTCGACAAAGAATAATTGCAGGACGTACTTTACGTACTGCTGATGATAATGATCTAGATTGATAACACTAACAAACATGGTGTGACAATATTCATCGTGCTGATTACATGCGATTGAGTAGTAGTGGTAGTAGTAATAGAATAATAATAATAATAATAAGAAGAAGAAGAACAACGTAAGGATGAGAGAAAGTGGCAGCATTGAAAGATGAAAGAAGGAAAGAAAGAAATAATGAAAAGTGGATGAGAAGGAATAAGCAACATTAAAAGAAGAAAAAAGAAAAAGAAAGAAAGGGGCAACATTAGAAGGAGAAGAAAAAGCGGTAAAATTGAAAGAAAGAAAGAAGAGGATGAAAGAAAGGAGCAACATTAGAAGAAGAAGAAGAAGAAGAAGAAGAAGAAGAAGAAGAAGGATAAAAAAAGAATGAGACAAAGTGGAATACAATGAAAAAAAAGAAGCAAAATTAAAAAAAAATGAAAAAAAGAAGACGAAGAAGTGTATGAGAGAAAGAAGCAACATTAGTAGAAGAGATGGAGGAGGAGAGAAAGAGGTAACCTTGAAAGAAAGAAAGAAAGAAAGAAAGAAAGAAAGAAAGAAAGAAGAGATGAGAAAAAGAAGTAACATTAAAAGAACGAAAGAAACTTTGCAATGAAAAATGAAGCGGGAAGCAAGTAAAATGGAAGAAGCTGCTAGAAAATGAAAGTGTAATGTGAAGATTTACAGGAAGTGTCATCATAGATAAGGACAAAGTTGAATGCAAGAAGCCCTAGTTGTGTAAAAGCCAGGCGGTAAATCTCTCACATTAGTCTAACACACGGCTGGTTGCTTGCCTACGGTGCTAGAACTCTTTTAATGGAGTCTGCGGGCGATTGGCAATGAATCGATGCCATTCAAAAGGAAAAGTGGTGCCTGCTGCCCAACAGAGTGTTATGGTTAACGGGAATCGTCATTGTTGCCGATTGGAGAGCGCTCGCAACGAGGCCACCATCATAGCCGACAGAATCGCGTTGAGGGCTGAGGTATCGCGGAGTTAACAAGTACTAGAGTGAGTGTTTAGCAGAAGAACCCTTTATCCTCGCTTGAAATAAGTTTTCGTTCTCATTTCTTAAGTGTCTAACCAGTCCGATAGCTGGGAAAGATTTTCGCGCCTCACGACCTTCCGTCTTCTCCTTAACGCCCGAGGAAAAAAAATCTGCTAATAGACATCGATACCACAAAGATATTGCGGATATCATAAGCTTTCATTTTCTATCGTAAAATGCCCCAACAGTCGAGTACATGGACTGGTGCCTCGAATACTACTACCACCGTCAATCCTCACTTCTCAAGCAGAATAAAATAATTTATTTAATAATAAGCGGAGCCGAATTAAGATAGCGCCTGGTCCTAAAAGAAAAAAATATCTATACATAAATGTTAAATGCTTAATATGTAGTGATAAAACTTATAAACTCAGTAAATATTTAAATTGTCAACATTCGTTCGGTATCCAGTGTTTAAATTTTTTTCCATTTAAAAGACTTTATTTTTAGTCAGCCAATTATCTGCCATGCGTGTTACACGCTTAGGCGATCATGAATCTTGTGATACATGACTGACGAGGCAGATTATTTTCTTGCAGTAGGTTGCCATTTCTTTTTGTGGTAGACCAGTTGCCATCCAAGGCGACAGAACCCTATTTACCCATCACTGGGAGGAGAAGAAGAAGATTCATATATTTCCCAAAGTTATTAGCACGTAAGTGAATGTAATGGATTCAACTTGAATTCGATCTCTGCTCGCCGATTCTTCAATCCGAGCCGCTATGCATTACTCCACCGTGTCTCCTACATTTATATTTTCATATACCGTATATATTCATGTATAAAACTATTTACGCATAGTGCGAATCTACGATCTTTTTTCGAAAAACCTTATTTTTTCATATAGCTCGTATACAATGTGCGCCCAGCCTCTGAGCAATGCTAGTAGACCTGCCGTAGTCAAATATTGCAATACTCAGCATCACCTTGAAATAATTTTTTCTTGTATAGTTAATAAATTTTCAGTAAAAGAAACTCGTAGATATGTCATGACACTTATTAAGGGTTATGTACCTTCCAAGCTTAGGGTATGGCTTGCTATTGCCTTTTTATTAAACTTAAAATACATAAGGCTTCTTTATCCCGGCCTGAACTTTAAGGACATTATCACTGATAAGTCAAAAATAGACAAGAAAAATGGCAAGAATAAAAATAATCACACGTCAGAAGCATGTTCAAAGCCATAAAATGTATCGTCTGTATTAGTGTTAATTGCAGAATTGATAAATAATCTTTGCAATACAAAGAAATTGTAGAGGAAAATAGCGAAAAAATTAAGAAAACCAAAGGAGCAAGCGCATCTTCTTCGGCGAATAGTAAATAGTTTCTTTCTGCAGAATGTACTGTAATACTTTGTGTATAATTTATCCGTGAATAGTGGTATATGCTTTTATAAGGCTCCTCAATTTTTGTCGCTTCCTATTGATAATACTGTATACTGTATACCGTAAATAAAGCTACTAGAATAAGAATTCATTTGGTATTTCACTTTGTGCCATCATCATTTGTCTTATATTGTGGTGCATCTTGTCAAAATATTTTGATAATATGATAAAAAAATATAATGAACACAGGAAAACAAATTGATGGATTGATTCGTTTTCTACGGCTTATCAAGCCAGAATATAGCCAGAAAATATTTTTAAAAAAAAGATAATAAAAATGTACATTATACTGGAGTGTTGTAGTCAAAAACGACTTCAAAGTGCTGTCCATTAAAGTTAATCTTTTTTGTTATTCAGACAGGAAAATTAGCGCTCGCGATTCAAATGTCCATTAGGGCAGGTCGATTTTTTTACGTTCTATTGCACTCAATTTGAGAGTTGGGGTTTGACATGATAAATAATCTTACAAAATATTTTTCCCAATTCTTTACCGTTTTCTGAGGAAATAGATTTAAATATTGAGTTTAGATTCAAAATTGGAGTGTTGGAATTTCATTCCGCTGATCAGTGGGATTTAACGATGTAAAGAATCCCGTACACTTATGGAAAACAAGTGTGTTAATGTCATTTATGTTGCCCGTGCTTGATTCAAAAATCGTACGACTCATACAGCAATCGCTATCACTTGACTTAGAATATTTTTGCCCTTCCTTGCCTTTAAAGGAGTGCCCTTTGCCGTGCTGATGTTGCTACATGCCTTACTTCTTGCCTATCTCACACTGCAAATTTTTTCTAAGCTCTATACTAAACATTAAATCTATTAAGAAAAAAGAACTAAACAAAATGAACACAAAACGAACAACGAAAAAAGGTCTCGTAACTGGAAAAACCGAATGAAAAGAGAATATTAACAACAAATACTTTTTCACACCAAACCCAATTCTGCGGAAGCAGAATCAACGTTGAGTTTAAGCAAGTGAATGAGCCAATTGGAGTAAAGTGCCATGCATATTTAAATTTTTCCCACTTGTGACGAATGCAGCTATCGATTTTTTTTTGCATGCTAGCATGCTAGTTAACATTCGTGCCAGTCAGCTGTTGGCAATAGAATCTTCCTGCTTATTCGTGGCAGCCAGCTATAGGCTCTCACTCTGGCCCGTAGAAAATAGCCGCAAACTACATGAAAACTGCCGTAGAAGCATGAAAAAATCGATTATTTCCACTATCGATGGGAGTTGGGAAATGCAAAGTCAGTCTTAGCCTTGGAGCATGTACATGTAAATTTTGGTGCAAATCCGTCGAAAATTGCGGCCGTGTATTCGTCACACACACACACACACACACACACACACACACACACACACACACACACACACACACACACACAAACACACACACACATTCTGCCGTTTATAGATAACGGCAAAATGGAGATTAAATACAATGCTTACAGGTTGTGGCCAGCGATGAAAATTGGTTCCTCTTTAGCTCTGATGGAATTTAGATTTAGTTTTCGTTGGAAAAAAAAAACACAATAAAACCTCATAAAAAGAAGAAATTTATTCATTTTAATCAACTCTAATAAAATAAATATATTTCTTTAAATTTTCACCGTTATAAACCTTTGCCATTATTTTTATTACACTCGATACTGAAATTTCGATCATTATTCAATTGTCAGTGTAAGATTAATTAGTAATTGTGTATGTTTATACAGCAGACTTAATATTTCAAATTAACCGTTGAAATTCTGTTAAAATATAACAAAATGCTTACACTTGTCTTGTTCACAAGTTAATGTTAATTCTATGCTTGTTCTTTTCTTTGTTTAATTTGAACTTGTTCATCAGCTAATTTTCAAAATTTAAATTAATTGCAAAATATAAATCTTTCTCTGATAATATTCCTTTCTCTGGCAAATAATATTGTGATATTTCCTTCATATTTATCATGTGTACCGAATCTGTTTTTACACCAAGGCACATTTTGAAATTTGAGGTTACAAAACAGGACCAAAAGTCAGTTTCCAAATTGGAAGTATTGTCAAAGATGTCGGCAAATATACAAAAAAAAAAAAAAAAAAAAAGATTGCAACTGAAGCAGAGAGATCAGACAAGCATATTGAAAGAAAGAAACAACAGGATTCTACACGTGTATCTATATCGGATATTTGTGTAGAAATAATCGATGACAGTTTTGAGCCAGTGAGGCAGTCTATGTGACCATACAGTTTTTTTTTTAAGTTCCTAGATATGCCATGCCACTTATTGAGAGTGCTGTACCTTCCAATCTTGGGGTATAGCTTGCTAATGCCTTTTTATTAGACTTGAAATATATAAGGTTTCTTTATGCAAACCTAAACTTTAAGGACATTATCATTGATACTAAATACAAAAATAGGAAAAAGGCAAGAGTAAAAGTAATCACTCATCAGAAGCATATTCATAAAAGCATGTTCAAAACCATGAAAATATCTTCTGCACTAGTGTTACATGCAGAATTAATAAGGACTCATTGAAATATAAGATATTATAGAAGAAAATGGCAAAACAAATTTAAAAAATCAAAGAAGAAAGCGCAACTTGATCATCATCACTTGACACGGATAGTAGATATCTCGCCTAAAGAGTTATGCTTACCTTCATTGCAGCTGGTGTTGTTCTAACATAGGATGTTGCTTTTGTTTTAGAATTTAACAGCATGAATTACATTAAAGCAATTCTTGTGGCTATTTTCAACCATTTACAAACATTTATTGCGAAGCAGGTTTTGTTACAGCGCTGGAGAAAAAAAAAATTTAAAGAAAGTTGCATCCTATTGGCTGTTCATTTCCCCAAAATGAACCTCGTTTTAAAGATATTTTTTGAGTACATTGATGGAACTACAAGAAGCACTAGTACTTTTAATGGTCCTCTAGGGAATATTTTCAGAAATAATTACCAGGATTTGCCCCAGATAGAATTTAACACTATAAATAGTCCTCTGGATAATTTATATCTTCCTTTAGGAGCAATGGGATATTTAAGAGGTGTCCAGAGATAGCTCTTAGAATATACAGTGAGAATTTCTAAAGAGAAATTGAATCTTAGATTTGCTGCTTGTAAAATTGAATCTCTAAATCAAGCAAGATGGCTAACTTTAGCCATTGAGTTAATGTGTTTATAGACCAAAGGTACCAATCCACCAGAACTTTATGATAAACTGCACAGTCTTAAAACATTTGTAATTGGAATATATACACTTAGTTGGTTCGAAATTAAAATGGTTATGAATTTCCATAACCAACAATTGTATATCTTCAACATGATCCAGAGAATAAATCAACAGTTGGCCGAAATACAAAATTTTGTATTAAAAAACTAACAGCACAAAAATATTTTTTGTTTCAGAAGTAGCAAGCCACCAAAGAAGAGATTTTTAAAATTTCATTCAGCAATTCTGATGCGTTCCACTGGTCGAATTTGATTAACTTCTCATAAAATGGATTTTATGAACTTACGCTTGCTGAAGGTTTCCCAAAAAATGGTATATCGTTGATTAACCTTTTCTGTAATCTTTTGCAGTTTTTATTTATCGATTACAGTAAAATATTGAACATTTTGATTGTGGTGATGCTTAACTAGAATTCTGGTTTAAATATATTTTCTATTCAATGTATCTAATAAAAAATATCAACTTTATTTGGATTTATTCTTGAAATAGTACAATTTTTAAGTTAATTTGTAAGTAAGAACCTTTTGAAATTAGATATTTCTGTGCGTTTTTTCAGACGATCTTTAAAACTCAATGCTTATTTATATTTCTTCAAAAGTCATAACTGCTCAGTTTTGTATCCGAAGCGTAAACAATAAGCATTGACACTATATACATTATTCGGACCATTGTCCTCATCTTTGTTGTCATGTTGTCATGGCAGAGTGGATAAAGGCGTTGGTTAGATCCAGTGACTGGACCCAAAGAATTGTTAGTTCAATACCCGGTTAAGGCAGTGGAAAACTTGGAGAGATGAATTAACAGGAGATAACTGATAACTCACATCAATTACACATGACACGTGGAACTAGAGCAGTCTTCCTTAGCGAGCGAAATAAAGGGTTCAGTTCAATATTCCAACCACCTGAAGAAGGCCGGAGCGCACAATGGCCGAGACGTTGTGATAAATATGGTAACAAAGATGAGGATATTAGTCCGAATAATAATAATAATAAGCTGAGCAGTTTTGACTTTTGAAGAAATCTGAAATAGCAAAGTGTTTTATAAAAGCCAATAAAGTCTTACTTGATTTTGAATCTCCTCGTCTTCCTGCAGAGGTTACGCAGGTTCAAATTAAAATACCCTTTAAAATAACGTGTACTCAAATACGGGTATCCATTAAAAATAAAGTTTGAAGTAATAAAAAACATGTCGGAGTAATAAATATAATCTGTCAATTCTTTACAAATGTCCCACCAAAATTAACATTATTTTAAATGCGAATATCTGAGTAACAAGACGTTCCAGGCAAACGAAATTAATATAGGCTTGATGTTGAACAATAAAAGAATTATTTATCAAAATTTGAACAAGATATTCAAAGGGATGTAGATTTTATAATCGATTTCACAAGCCTTCACAAAATGTTTAATATGCGTACCATCTTTGATCGGTAGTCCAGTTTCTGCCAAACACATTGTAGCATTTTTGCGTAATATTCTCTAGTGCCTCAGTGATTGTCTGCTTAAGTTACTCTAGCATTGTAGGAAGAAGGGGGAAATAGACATGTCCTTTCAGATAGTCCCATAGAAAAAACTTACAATTGGAACGTGGTGGCCATTTCAACAGCTCATTGTCATTATCGCCAGCATGCCCGAGCCATCTTACTGGGACATTGTCATTAGTTCGTACAGTCAACTTAGTTTTTATACATTTTGTCAAAATGTTAGATCATCTAAACAAGAATTGGGTATGTTATGTTAATTTTAAGGAGAGCTCATTCTTTCTCTCTCTCTCTCTCTCTTTCTCTCTCTCTCTATATATATATATATATATATATATATATATATATATATATATATATATATATTATTTACGTTATCTTATATTTATAGTGTGATCCGTATCAGGGACAGAGAATTTGAAGATATAATCAGTGAGACATGAATCAACAGTGTATAGTGACTGTCAGTTTCTTGCATCAAGAGATCTTCTTTTTATAGTCTGCAGATCACGTGAGACGTAAAACTGACAATTTAATAAGGGGTGCCTATATACATGCTTTTGGACTAAGAGCAAACATTTCCTTGTCCTCGTGATTACAGTCACGCTAGCGTTGTATGTCTTTAGTGCAATGAGGGAGGTGCTGCAATAGTTTTGGAATCTGCAGAAACAGATTTCCATCAAAACTTTAAGTGGATCCCGCATGGTGACGGAATATGTACACATTGACTAAGGATGAAAATTGCCCAGTCCCCGGTGGTGTCAGTATTCACCCAAACTTTATTTTTTGGTGCAATGAAGGAGGTACTGTCTCACAGTTGGAATCATCAGTACAGGCATCCTACAAAGCTTTTCCGTGAACTGTCCGAAGGCAAAAACACGGCGGAATAGTGAACAAAAGATTTGCCATTTACTCATCACTCCTACGGTGTGGAGGATATGGCACAAGGCCGGTTTAAACAGAGGAGTCCCAGACTGTGAACATGGGCCAAGTCTAAAAATTGCCCGTTCCTCTCAACCAACGTCATTCTGGCATCGATAATCCACCAATACCCCACTTTGATGTAATGAGGGAGATGCTGCTGAGGAGCTGAAATCCCCGAGATCAGGCACCACTCCTTTATTTGTGGTCTTCTGTCCGAAGACTGAAAGACAATTGAGAGACGAAATGTAGTTTAACCGCCCGAACGCGCATTGTATTTACTTGATGCCCCACACTGGAAGAATAAGACACAAGGCCAGTTTAATGTTGGAAGCCAGGGTGCGTCCACATGTGTCATGTCCAAACATAGCTCATCCCCGTAACTGTCGTTTGTGCTGGCATCGGTATTACTAATTCCCCTCTTTAGTGCTATCAAGGAAGTACTGCCGCGCGCAGCTGTTCCTCGAGACCGGATACCCTCTCAATATTTTTTCAGTTGCGCTCTGCCCGAACACAAAGACTGTGTTACACTCTGACAGAAACTCAATTAAGAGATAAAATTTAGTTTGTCAGCTGTAAGGTAGATACTACACATTGATCTGAGCCCGATGGCCAGGGAACTGATCTGCTCTAAGTAGGTATTTATCCTGGTTTACCCAATGAGACGTGATGTGACACAAGGTAGGGTTTAACGCGAGGAATCCAAAAGCGTACACCCTCAAAAATTGATCAGTCCTCGCAAATATCGGTTGTGCTGGCATCGGTATAACTACCGATAACCTCCTCTTTAGTGCAATGGTGTGTGCGGCCTCGGGCATCTGTTCCCGGGAACAGGGGACTCATAGTATTTATTTCCTTCAGCTGTGTCCCTGTTCGCTGATAGGGCCATAATCGAGTGGCGCTCTGTCTGAAGGCAGAAATACAATTGAGAGATATAATTTATTTTGTCCGCTGGAAGGCAGATAGTAAACTTTGATCCGAGCCCGATGGCTGGGAAACGGTGATCTGCTTTAAGTAAAAAATTGTAACATCCGTATATAAAATCAAGTAGAAACATTTTTGTCCAGCGTGACCTCTTCTATTTTTTCTTTTCTTTTTAATTTTTTTCAAATTATCAGAGACATTACCACAACTTTCTTATTTTTATTATTATCATCTTTGTTTCATTTTTGTCTGTCGATAAGCTTTTCCTCCATTTTTTTTTCTTTTGCCCGTACTACCAGACGGTATTTTTAAACGTGCCGGTACTGTAGGCAAAACGACTTTGATGTAAGTTAAGACATAAGTAAAGCTATGTTTGTTTCTGGCCTTAGATTACGTGTGTTCGGCAAGAGATTCGTCACTGTTTCATCACATACATCGTCACGAACGACAAACAAACCGACGTAGCGATTACTGACTAAGGAGTTAAGGCCGGGTAGGTACAACCATGCACTCGCCTCTTTAGAAAAAATTCCCGTCTTATGATTACTCCGTCTTTGTGATTCACTTATTTTCATTTTTTCCTCTTCCTCCTTCCCTAACATATTGCCTACTTTCTCTTCATTCATTTCCATTGGCTTTTCTTTCCATAATAATCTTCTTACCTATGAATATTGTCATTAGCATCTTCATAACCTTTGGAGTTAGCGTCATTTTTCCTCTGTACTTTTCTTCTTCGGCCAAAAATGTTACCACAAGCAAGTCGTTAGGCGATAGCAACTGTTGTCTCAAGACGTCCTGTTTATTCCCAGACAAAAAAAGCAAATAGACTGTTTGTGCATAGAGTTGCCTCTGATACGCCCATAAGAAGAACGCACTGTACATTCAAATCCCAGAAAGAAAGCAAAGAATTTCAGGTTTGGCACATAAAAAGTATTCAGTAGATGTAAATAAATGCAGACACTGAGACCATATTATTTATGTCAGTGTACGTTAAAAAAGAAATTAATCACGCCCTTCTGGCAATAAGAATTACATAGTATCAGAAAGACATATGAAAAATTAGACATTTTTATGAACAGAAAGAAACACTAAATACACATTTTATTACGCCTAGCAGCTTCAACTTGCCCATAAATGTTTGGTTCATCACTAAGACAGATACTTCCATTAATTAACTAAAAATCCATTAAAATATCGTTCTCCTTCATTAATTAATTAAAACTCCATTGAAAATATTGTTCTCCTTCATTAATTAAAAATCCATTAAAATATTGTTCTCCTTCATTAATTAATTAAAACTCCATTAAAAATATTGTTCTCCTTCATTAATTAAAAATCCATTAAAATATCGTTCTCCTCCATAATTAACTAAAAATCCATTAAAATATTGTTCTTCATTAATTCATTAAAACTCCATTAAAAATATTTTTCTCCTTCATTAATTAAAAATCCATTAAAATATTGTTCTCCTTCATTAATTAATTAAAACTCCATTAAAATATTGTTCTCCTTCATTAATTAAAAATCCATTAAAATATTGTTCTCCTCCATTAATTAAATAATTCCCATTAAAAATAGTGTTCTCCTTCAACGCAAGACTACATAAAGCAAGAATAACACAGACAAAATTTGAACAGGTTGGTTCTCCTGCCATATTAGTGTAGATTGATTTTGCAAAAGTGTAAAAGCTGGTGATTCATGTGCCACTGACAACAAAAATTAAGTTCATAGCTTTTTCTAATTTTTCACCATTTAGTTTTAAAGGTCATCTGAAAAAAAATAATAGAGAAATAATAATTTTCCACAGGTTTTTGCTTTCAAAATGACTTCAAAATTTGACTATTTCCAGAATAAATACAAATAAAATTAATATATTTGGTATTGGATGCATTGAATGGAAAATATATTCCAACCAGGCTTTCACTAATCATCCAAACGCAATTCTAACACTACAATTTTTAACCAAAATTTAATTTTCAAACTAATTTGCTCAAAAAACTGTAACAATTTGGGGAAAAAAAATTTGTCTTCTTAATTATCTTATCAAACAGCAACTTCCAAATTGAATACAATATCAGGCTTTCAAAATTGACTTCTGCCTTAATGGCATATTGATCAGTTGTTGCACCAACGGATTATTGCCCTTTTCGAACACTGCAAAATGCGGTGATGGGGACAAATTCTGTAATGAAAACCAGATTCAACAGTTAGTCAAACTTTTTTGTCACGTAAAAGAACTCGCGGAATTTTACTCAGAGCATATCGAAGAGTTGACTGTTTAGGGGTACCTAGTCATTGCAAATAATGGGGAATTTATCATTGAATAAAATATAAATGTATTTTATGTTTTTGAAGAATAAAGGTGATAAAAAAGCAGAAGTAATTTATGACTTCATTTAATAGTTTGTGTATTGATTGTTGTCATTCAAAGTGATAGATACATTTTCTGGTTGGTGATATCCGTCTCAAGCAATTATTATGGCGAAAAAATCGTTTCTTGTAAGCAGTAATTAATACCTTGTAATAAATGAAACACAAGTGTTAAAATCATATGTATAGAATTATTTCTATTAATAATAATAATACAACCAAAAAAACAAAAACAAAACAAAACGGAAAATGACGAGAATTTTTGCAGGACAGCAGAACGTCTGTCAAAAAGTGCTCAACAGTTAACTAGATCTATAATATAATATAATATAATAGAATAATATATAATATAATATAATACATTATAATATAATAAATTAAAATAATATAATATAATAATGAAAATAACCAGAATTTATTGTATTTTTCTGAACAACAGAACTTCCTTCAAAAAGCGCTCAACAGTTAACTAGAGATCTAAATTAACTTAAAACTTTAATTGATATATAATTGACCAACGGAAGAATTTCGAGTCTGGACCTGAAGAGCGTTGCAACGCGAATCTCTTGAGTTGCTCAATCAGATAAGTCAACTGAACTTCAATTGATTTATCTGAGTTTTACTTCGGTTAATATTTCACGATCATGAGTCCTTAACCCAACGGATGTTGGGACACCGCATATGGGTGTACTTAGGGGAAAATTGACAGGAATCATCATTCTTCAAACTGGTTTTAAACGCACCGTTGTCCTTCTCCTAGAGCGGTTTCCAACCAAGATTATCTTGCACTGTCTACCCTACTATTTTCTGTGAAAGTAAGCGTAACAATCTCGGCCGGAATTTGAATCCACCACGCTAAGCCCACTTCAAGTTGAGCCAAAGTTTCCATTTCTTATTTCAAAGTTATATAAATTCGAATCAATTTTAAGCAATGTTATATTGTAACATTATCGCCGTAAATTATTAATGAAGACACGAGATTTCCTATGTGTAGCATTACGGTTTATTAAATTTTCAGACTTTGATCAGAGGATGTGTGGTTTTTCTGAACGTGGATTATGTACCTCGCCAGAACGTGAGAGACTCTCCACTTCTATCCTCTCAGTTGGGGGTTCATATATCTACCTGACATACAATTTTTTCTCGTGCGTTCACATCCTCGACACATATGTCCCCGTCACGGGGGAAGCCATTGATACCAGATTAAGCGCCAATCAGCACCTAGTGGCGAGGTGGACATCTTTTTGGTTACCCCGCTGATGTATCTGGCTTCTCTAAAACCCCGGCGTAACATTGAGTGCAAAGTCCATTGTAGCAACATCTGGGGTGAGTCACATATTACAATATGGATATATGAGTATATGTATGATTTCAGGGTAACGTCATCCATGGAAATAGTTGTTATGGAGTAATGGCATTAACGTAATTGCTGGCCGCTTCTCGAAATCCTTTCTGGAATATCCGTTACGCTACGTGTCCAGCCAAGACGGAAACATTTCAAACCTCATCAAGAATACTACAAGAAAAAAACTGAGAGCCCCTGTCTATTCAATATTAGTCTATGCCATGTACGTTTACATGTGAAGAATTAGGCATATATCTTTTAATCCTTCCATACCACATCGTAAACGAACCAACTAATAGAAATAGTATTCTGCTTTCCCTCCCGAGGGTACTGTATTAATTATGGGGGGAGATCTATGCTAATGGCATAGGTATTCATAGTTGGGGTAAAAAGGATCTTGAACAAAATATCAACATACCCTGTTCCAAGAAAGGGGAATCAAGAAAAACCTTTCCAAAATAGAAACTATGATCTGGAATTGGAACGAAAGCAGTGATGCCACACACCCACAATCAACCATAAAAATTCAGATTGTGGAATTAGTAAATATTAGGTTGGTGCAAAAATAATGACGTAATAATGTCGTTTTTTGACGTATTTTTTAACGTCAAAAAACGACATTATTACGTCATTATTTTTGCACCAACCTAATACTAAATACTATATGCTTCAAATCCATTTATAAAAAACTAAGTATAGGAGAGAAGGAAATTGAACATAGTATAGGTTACATCAGAGGTAGTTCGCCCAACATCTCGTATTATTGCAAAACCCAAACATCAATCTGAAAACCCGAGTCATGTTCTCAAATAGCTTCCTCAGATGGAGAATTTCATATCGCTGGAATGCATGGCGCCAAACACGTTCAGAAATATCAGCTGTATACAACCTCTTCCTATCAATGGTTAAAATGGTTTTGAGCGAGTAATGCTTGAAGATCTTTGCAAATAAAATGTTCTTTGAATATCCGGCGCTACATAATCACAAACAAAGAACTGTACCAAATAACAGAAACCACACTACTTGAGGATTAACAACAGCACAAAGGATAGAAATGGCTAATCATCCCATTACTATTACATGTACCTCTTATGTATAAATATTGGGTTGTCGGATAAATATATTTATAGCTTTAATATTTAAGGCACCTCTAGGCGTTGTAATGGTTAGCAAGCTTGTCTCGCTAGAACAATTACAACTGAGTAGTGAGTTCGATCCTCACTGGGTGCCCCTTACTTTCGGCCTTGTGCCACATCTAAGCTACGCTTAGAAAATCACTACAGCTTTAATATTTGCATAGGGGAATATAATAAAACGAATAGGAGAGAATTTCTTATTTAAATGCTATATTTAGTGGCTACATGGGTTTTAGTAAACATGTCTGACTTTTACACAGTTTAAATCTACGTCTACTGAGAATCTTAAAAAAATAAATGTGCCTTCCGGGAGGGTTCGATCCTGTTCCCTCCTTTTACGGGAAACCGATGTTAATTCCGACCCTTCAGCTCTCTAAAGCATTGTAATGTTATTATTATTCATTTCTTAAGCAGAACAATTGAACCTGGCTTAACTCTGAAACTCTGGGCGGTCTAAAGCATGCCAGAATTAACAGTAGTTTTTTTCTATAAGTGCTTACATAATCGAACCCTGCCGTACAGTTTCTTTATTAAAATTCCAGAATGTACGGACCGGTAGGCGTAGATCTACATAAAAAACGGAATGTTTTCTCAAGTACGTATGTCCCCTTAATACAGTTTTTAAATAATGAATATTGTCGGTTGCAAAATAAATTATTTTAATTTCTTTATAAATTGTTATTCATGAATATATAAAACTACTTTTTGTGACAATTAATATTGTATTGTACTTGTTATGAAATAATATCTGGGATAGATGCTATCAGGTCAACAGATGGTTGCTCGACTGTCATCTGCTCTGGTATTCTACTTTTATGGCAGTATCTCATTTACATACAATACGACAATACTTATCAATCGAAATCGTTTTACCTGAAATGCATTTAATCTCCGAAAATATAAGATTAGCTTTTACAACAATAAATATCGCATTGCATTTATCGCTTGAAATAATTTTACCTGCAATATATTTCATCTTCGAAAATTAGTCCAAAAGTGCACATTGATTGTCAGTACAAGTAAATCCTTGTCAACAAAGCGCAGAAGATTGAATAACTAACGATTTTATCAACGCTGCAATATTCACCTATCCTTTGCCTCTTTCTCAATGATACGAATCCAGAACGTATTATAAGCTTTTAAAAGCCATGAGTAGCCCAGGTGCTTAATTATTAAATGGCTGCACACAGGTAATTAGAGTTGTGACAGATATGCCGCCAGACAACAATGGAACTATCCCGATGTCTTATCGCAGCCAGTCAATTAGCGAAGAGTAAAAAGACGCGATCAAAATCACACACACAAGAAGACAAAACGGAATTTTTTTTCAAGAAAAGATGAAAACAGTTGATATTCAGTCAAACAATAGAGACGTTAATCCCAGTGGATTTACGTTCTATTATCAATTAGTCATCATAATTCGCTTGCATTTATTTTACATTGCTGGCTCTTTCAGAAAGCATGAAAGGTTTTAATTAGAGCCGAGGTAACTCACAGAAGCATATTAATAATTTTTTTTATCTGAAGAATACAAGAAAAGAAAAAATAGCAGGAATCAGATATGTCGTCAGTTTCCATACTGAAGACTTGGTTGTCGATAAATTGCATTTGCATTACCAGACTGAATCACGATTTAATTTCATCGCTGTTTTATACGTAACTCAAAAGAAAGTTTTGCAATACTTTTAATCAGTTGAAGGTGAAATCAAAAGATACTGAGTGTCTCCTGGATATCGTCTCCCAAATTGTTAATTGTAAGATAGATAGATAGATAGATAGATAGATAGATAGATAGATATAAAAAAACTTCAGATAGATAGATAGATAGATAGATAGATAGATAGATAGATAGATGAACTTAGGAGATAGATAGATAGATAGATAGATAGATAGATAGATAGATAGATAGATAGATAGATAGATAGATGGAATTAGGAGATAGATAGATGGATAGATAGATATGAAAAAACTTCAGATAGATAGATAGATAGATAGATAGATAGATAGATAGATAGATAGATAGATAGATAGATGAATAGATAGATAGATAGATAGATGGATAGATAGATAGATGAATAGATAGATATGAAAAACTTCAGATAGATAGATAGATGGATAGATAGATAGATAGAAAAATAAACATGGATAGATAGCTGAAATTAGGAGATAGATAGATAGATAGATAGATAGATAGATAGATAGATGAAATTAGGGAGATAGATAGATGAATAGATATGAACTCACTGGAAGCTTATCTGACCTCAATGGGATGGATTGGTAGACAAATAGAGACAGACTGACATAAATTGATAGACAGATTCATAGATAAATAGATGAATGATGTAAAGCAACATACCAAAAAAAAAAAAAAAAAAAAGACAGATTTAAAGATATGTATAAAGAGACACGAGATAGATAGATAGATAGATAGATAGATAGATAGATAGATAGATAGATAGATAGATGAAATTAGGAGATAGATAGATAGATAGATAGATAGATAGATAGATAAAGTTGGGGATGATAGATAGATAGATATGAAAAAACTTCAGATAGATAGATATAGATGAATAGATAGATAGATAGATAGATAGATAGATAGATAGAAATAAACATGGATAGATAGCTGAAATTAGGAGATAGATAGATAGATAGATAGATATGAACTCACTGAAGCTTATCTGACCTCAATGGGATGGATTGGTAGACAAATAGAGACGAACTGACATAAATTGATAGACAGATTCATAGATAAATAGATAGATAGATGTAAAGCAACATGCCAAAAAAAAAAAAAAGAAAAAAGACAGATTTAAAGATATGTATAAAGAGACACGAGATAGATAGATAGATAGATAGATAGATAGATGAAATTAGGAGATAGATAGATAGATAGATAGATAGATAGATAGATAGATAGATAGATAGATGAAGTTAGGAGATAGATAGATATGAAAAAACTTCAGATAGATAGATAGATAGATAGATAGATAGATAGATAGATAGATAGATAGATAGAAATAAACATGGATAGATAGCTGAAATTAGGAGATAGATAGATAGATAGATAGATAGATAGATAGATGAAATTAGGAGATAGATAGATAGATAGATAGATAGATAGATAGATATGAACTCACTGAAGCTTATCTGACCTCAATGGGATGGATTGGTAGACAAATAGAGACGAACTGACATAAATTGATAGACAGATTCATAGATAAATAGATAGATAGATGTAAAGCAACATGCCAAAAAAAAAAAGAAAAAAGACAGATTTAAAGATATGTATAAAGAGACACGAGATAGATAGATAGATAGATAGATAGATAGATAGATGAGACTGAGATAGCTGCATACATATGAAGCGTTAGACAAAATGTTAAATAGATTGAGATAGATATGCACATACTAAGATATATCTGAAGAGATTGCGATATATAGACAATCAGATTGGTAGATAGATAGGAACAGGTAGTCAGATAAATAAATAGAGAGATATGAATAAGCTGAGATAGATAGATAGATAGATAGATAGATAGATAGATAGATAGATAGATAGATAGATAGATAGATAGATATTAAGCGACAGGCAGACAGATAGATTTATAGAAAGATATATATGAAGATACTATGAATAGGTAGACAGATGGGACAGAGATAGTTGAATAATTATGAAGCGTTAGACAGAAAGATAAATAGAGTGAGATAGATATAAAAATACTGAGATATAGCTGAAGAGATTGTGATATACAATCAGATTGGTAGATAGATAGGAACAGACAGTCAGATAAATAGATAGATAAATAGAGAGATATGAACAAGCTTAGATAGATAGATTGATAGATAGTTAGATATGGCACAGACTACGATAGATAGATAGATAGATAGATAGATAGATAGATAGATAGATAGATAGATAGATAGATGTGATTAATTTGCGGTGGATAGACAAAGGAGATATGTAGATAGCAACAGATAGATAGATAGATAGATAGATAGATAGATAGATAGATAGATAGATAGATAGATATGAAACTACTGAAATAAATAGATTCGTGCGCAGTCTACAACGTCAAGAAGACCTTTGACATTGCTAACGGCATCCAATGGAAGCCGGGCAGCGACGGAGTCAACAAGCAGCGGAACTGAGATTTCATCAACAACCTCAAGACCAAAATTGCAAAAACTCAACAACATTATTGCTTTAAGATTGATACTGAGCTAAGAATAGACGTTCACGACCGTCAAAACAACGTTGCATAACAACCTGGGCCTTAAATACTATACACAGATGTTAAGGCTCTTCCCCAAGGAGTCCATAATGTCAAAGAGAATGGAAAGGCACAAGAATGTTCTCACATACCTCAATAATCTACTACTAAAATAATCTCTTACAAAAATATTTTCGCAGTGGAAGAATTTTTGAAACTAGTTATACTTCCCTGAATGAACAGTTGATAACAAAGGGACATTTAGGACAAAACATCCATTGAAAAAGATGCCTGAATTAATCAATAAACATGGAGAAAATTTGGTGCCCACTACAACGTCCTGAAGAACCGTATTTTGTCATGGCTCGAGGCCAACTGCCAAGAGGCGTTAAGTGCCGAGGCCAGTATTCCCAAGGTACACTGACAATAAAGTACAGGGGTTCTGTAAAGCTAATTTTGTTGATTTCTGTCCAGCGAACGTCAGCCCCTCTGTTAACTCAAACCTGAAAACACAAGGTTACTATATATGAGGCGGTTATGGAGCAGGCTACCAATAAAGCATCCCACCTTGAGTTTACAATCAATGAGGAATGAGCCACGATGTCGAATGATTTCGTAACTTTTCGAGGTAGATTTGGCGTTACAATTGAATATAATAGAAGCCACATTGAATAAATTGTTTTCTATGATATAATTGATTCGTTGATTTGTTGTTTTACAATTTATAAACTCTTTTTCGGTTATTTAAAGTTTTAACATATTTTGAATTGTAAGATTAATTTCCTTGTGGGCATTGTTTTGTGAATATTCCATGATTTTTTTTTCCAAAATAACAAGATTTTCATAATCCAAAGGTGGGAGGATTAGAAGATCGTTTTGATACGATCTGTGAGGTTTGTTAATATCCCTCTGAAGGTTGCAGTAATTCTGCAAGTTTTAATTATTGTCCACCGTTAGGAAAGTTGGCTCCCTGTGCTGTGCCAGGAAATTTTTCTCGCCGGAGTCGATCCTTCAAATCTACAAATCAACCATTCGCCCTTGCATGGAGTATTGCTGCTATATATGGTCTGGAGCCCCTTCTGTTTATCTCAAGGTCCTTGATAAAATCCAAAGACGGATATGCAATGTAATTGGGCCTGATCTGGTATCTTGTCCGCAGTCGCTCTCTCACAGACGTACCGTTCCATCTCTCTTTTTTACAAATACTTTCTCGGTAACTGTTCGATGAGCTGCTTTCGCTGGTTCCCAGACTTCATGAATTTAAGCGCTCAACTAGGCTGGCATCTCGCTCTCATCATTTCACTGTCGAAACAGTTAAATGTAGCTGTCTCTTCTACTCTAATAGTTTCATGTCTCGCACTTCTCGCCTGTGGAACTCTCTCCCTCTTTCTTGTTTTCCTGATAACTATAATCTCCGACTATTCAAATGTAACGTCAATCGACGTCTCCAGATGCTCTGATCTATCCCATAACCGTCTCTTCATCCTTTCCTCTATCACTCCTCTTTGTTCTCGCTCCTACTCTGAAACCCTTTGCGTGCTAGTGGCTTCCCGCCTTGCTTAGGGTTGAATGCTTAAAATATATATATATATACCGGGCGAAAATTGTTCAAATTTTGTAACAGCAAAATTGTCCAATTGTTAGATTAAGCTTTGAACCATTGTATTTTAGAAATGTTTAAAGATAACTTACTGAAATTTTGCAAGGTTTTTATAACACTATTGGACTCTACTTTGAGCCATAAGAATGTATAATTACTCTCCAAAGTAAGAATGTATAATTATCCATAAGAATATATATATATATATATATATATATATATATATATATATATATATATATATATCATTTCACTCCACTAAGACGCAAGAGGTTACTGAGTGTGAGAGAATATGGGGAAAAGAGAACATTATTAAGGAGAGAAAACAATAAAAAATGCTTGACATTGCGTTTAAATTTTTGAAGATCAAATTTAACTGGAAAGCAAGAGATCGAAATAGATTTTCTCAAGAAAGAAGTGTGATAGAAGAAACTGTTAGCATAGAACTTACGGATACATCTATCCTTTTCAAATATAAAATTGTGGGATCTAGCTGTCAATCAAATCTATATTTTTTAAATACTGTGAGCCTTCAGGATGCAGGCGATAATTGCTCCTTTCTTTATCATCTGTGAATCGCCATGACTTCTTAAGAAGATTAGTGGTGTATTTTCCGTTGCCTTCGGCACAGTATTTGAATTCAGAGTTTTTCATCTCCTTGACTGGCTAACACCTAAGGATCCTGTTATTTAAACCATTGTTGTGAATGAATATATTGGTTCATGTCTATTTTCAAGGGTATTCATGCAAATGTGAATATAGACGTGGCTGTCTTTCACGCCGATAATCGCTACACTGACATGCACATGTGACAGAAAAACACGACGACGATAACGACGACGACGACGACGAATAATAATAATAATAATAATAATAACAAGAAGAAGAAGAAGAAGAAGAAGAAGAAGAAAACAACCAATCGTTTGGTCTTTCGATGACCATTTTTACTAAAAAGAAAAGATTGATAAAATATTGTATGTTCATGTAGTGTAATGTTTAGACCCTTAGATAGAGAAATCGGCGTTTCGGTTTCGAATTCCGCGTGAATTCGCTGAAATCTCTCCCATACAATTACGCTTGGCAAAGGTTTGAATCCATGTTTCACTCCACCAACTATGGGTTGAATATCAAGGCCATTTGGTTGCCATGCTGTCAAGAAGAACAAGTCTAATTTCAAAACCTAGACACCTGACCCTTTATAACAGATGGTTAAACGTAGTTTACTGATACGAGGTCTGTAAAGCAAAAACACGATTGATTTCAGCAACTATAGATAATCTCACCGGAGAGCGATCATCGAGAATGTTGTTGATATCAACGAACACTGGGCCCAGCGAAGGTCGGTGGGGGGATGAATGGATGAATTGTGAAGCTATCACATACGAGTGAGTGAAGAAATGTACTCGGTTCGAATTTTATTCCACATATTTAACCCTCAATTTGATCACACTGACTAAATCGGTTTGGAACTTTCTTTCCCCGTAGAATCTCTGAAAAAAAAACAACAAAAAAAAAAAAAAAAAAACTGCTCTCTGGAAGTGAGTGGTATAGGTAGATTTTCAGCTGGTACCTCCAAAAATTCGCTAAAAAGAAGAATGCCTGAGGAGAAAATGCTGAAAATATAATAAGAATACAACTTCAATGTCATTATAAAGAGGACAGATGAAAGAATTTCTTGATACATAAATTATTATTTTATTAAAAACAATGGAAATTTTGGTTAAAAAAAATCTTGCATTTTTGTCGAAGTTGCTTCAATGTGCACGGGAAATTTAAGCGTTTTTTTTTTGCCGGGAGAAAACACATTAATTCGGAAATTCTTTCAAAAATTGTTGAAATTTTAGAGAAACTTTCTGAAAGATATGAAATCACTTTTGAAATGTTTCTGTTTTAGAAAATCTCGCTAATGTTTTTTTTTTTTTAATTTGTTATCGCCATTCATTTAATTTTTATGAAATTCTTATTTTTATTTTTTTATTTTTATGAATAAAAATATTTAGAGTACTTTGTTTCGATAAATAATGAATTTTAATATGTATTGTTTTCATTTTTTAAAAGTTTCCATTGGAAAAATTTATAAAAATTTAAAACTTTTAAAATTCTGTATAAATTTGTAGCGGCCAAGTAATTCCTTTATTATATCAAAGCTATTTATTAATCATAAATGTAAAAACTCACCATAATTCAACGACTTCCAGTATTTAAAAAATAATTTTGATTTGTGTGTGTGTGTGTGTGTGTGTAAAAAAATCCTTTTTCAGACATCCATACACGATATTAATAGAAAATAATAGCGATACCTATAATAAAAGCTATAAAGACGTAGTGCCTAAGTAAATAGTACCCTAAGTTTCAATAAAATGTTATATTGCTTAAAATATCTTAAATTTTTAACATTACTTTGTAGTTATAAAAAAAAAGTTTAAAAAAAAACGGTGTTTACATTGTTTTCGTAAAGTAATTTTTGCAAGTTATTTCCGTCTGAAACCTAAACCTTCAAGTGCCAATAAATCACTCAATACGTCAGTTTTTCTACTATATTTTAAACTAAAAGTAATATTTATTTCAATTCTGATTAATTAACCCTTAAGTCGCCTAATTTCCCTACGTGAAACTATTATTTATTTATTTTTTTAAATGATAATTATTTGTGTTAACAGATCTGTAAATATTGGCGACTTTATAGATTTTACAGATAAAGAAAAAAGATTTCAATCAACTTAAATTCGATTTGAAATACGCCAAAGTATTTTGCTTGTTGGGAATATTACATTTAATTTATTAGCTTGGAATTAAAACTAAAATTAAAATTTCAACAAGCTTTCTTTTAAAATGCATTTTAAAATTCGGTATCGCTCTTTTGGGGGAGTATCCACACTGCAGCGTCTGTTTTTAAAAAAAAGAAAATCGTATTTACTAAAGTATATCTGGTACTTCTGATATGTCTCTAGAGATTCTTGACAGAATGCAAAAAATAATCTGCAACATCATCAATCCTGATCTTGTATCTCGGCTTCAGTTAGTGTTACCCACTCGTAACATAGCTTTCGTGTTGCTTTTTGTTGTAACCTAGAAAGGGTTACTGAATGAGGAATAGCCAAAACGGAGGTTAGAAATGAAATGGTAATCTTTATAACATCAACGAAATACAATACTCGCCAGTGACGTGAAGTAGGTAAACCACTGCTAGTGGTGGACTACTTAGTATATTAATCCCACTTACAATCATATTCAACGTATTTATGAGTATTACGACAGGCCCATCAGTGTTCAGATAGATAGATAGATAGATAGATAGATAGATAGATATGAAACAGAAGGCGAAAAAAAAAGAAAAGAAATGAAAACTACATAGATAGGTATGTGACAGACTAATAAAGGAAGAAAACAAAAGAAAGATAGTGTTGTAACCTAGACAAGGTTATTGAATCAGGAATAACCAAAACGGGGGTTGGAAATGAAATGGTAATTTTTCACAAACAAAATGCATCAACAAAATGCAATACTCACCAGCGGCGTGAATAGGTAAACCACTTCTAGTGATGGATTACTTAGACAGCATATTACGATATTTAGTTGCCTCCCCACGGGGTAGTAAGTGGGGATTTCCGAGCCCGTAGGTTCGGGCAAAAAATTCCCGTAGAACCCGCATACACGGGATCGGGTATCTGTCTACTTCCCCGGACGAGGCTATGCCGAAGGGCAGAGTCTCGTCCGGGTTCCTCTCTACTTGAAAGCAGATAGTTCAACGCGGCAAGTGATTCTCACGCTGCCAGCTTAGACAGCATATTACGATATTTACCTGCCTCCCCATGAGGTTGGATGTGGCACAAGATCCAAAATAAATGTGTGGATATCCGAGCCAGTGGACTTGGGGAAAAAAATATCCGTAGACCCCGCACACGCGGAATCGGGTATCTGTCTACCTACCTGGACGAGTCTCTGCCCTTCGGTATAGCCTCGTCCGGGTTCCTCTCTGCTCAAAGGCAGATAGTTCGACACGGCAAGAGCTTTCCACGTTGTCAGATCACGTTGCCAGCGTAGACTGCATATTATCCACACTTATAATAATGCCCGACGTATTTATGAGGATTGGGACATGCCCATACGTACGGTATATAACACTTTTCTATAATTATTTTCATGATAATTATTCTCATGATCTTTCTTCTTTGCTTACTCGACTTCATGAATGCAATCGTAGTACTAGATTGTCAGTTAGGTCTTATCATTTTACCGTTGAAATTGCTAAGTGTAAGCGTCCAGTTCTAAGCTGATGGTTTATTCTCTTGCCTGTCGACTTCCTGAAAACTATGTTCTTCAAAAATTTAAATACAACATCAATCGTCATCTTTTTGCCTCCTTGAATCCTCCCTTCTTTTTATTTTCGCTTCTCTTCGATGATGTTTTCTCAGTTTCCTTGCGTTTTAGTGGGTTTATCAACTTGCTTGTGGTGAAATGGTTTTAAAAGAAAGAAAAGAAAAATGGATACGCTTTTATTCAACGTATTAAAAGTATTTTTTAGCTGAGTCATTATTCAACCCACACCACGTGGCACATGACATCGGCGTCGTTGCCTTGAAGGACAAAGCTGAGTAAGTATTTTATAAAAATATCTTCAGGCTGTAATTTCCAACGTTGCACAGTAGTAAGCATTGTCAATCTTGGACAATATTTATAATAGTCTTAGAAGGATTATTTTTGTATCTAATATGAGAACAGTTATAACTGATGAAGGTTTTTTAATAAGTGGAATGAAAAGATGTAGGCATGAGACTAAAATAAGATATGGCAGACAGACAAGTTGAAATAGATTTTTTTCCTGATTTTTTTTTCAAGGCACGATTCTTCTCTGATACTTACAGCAATCAGGAACAAGATATTTCATTCGTCCATTGCGCACATATCATTAAGTGAATAATGTGCACGTAAAGATGCAGACACATACACATGCTCAGAGACGTAGTTACAAATATATAACATATATAAACATGCCTACACAAATGCTCAACATAATACACATAATATATATATATATATATATATATATATATATATATATATATATATATATATATATAAACAATTTAATATCACCGAATACATAAATTGTTTTAAAGAAAACACTTTAATGTTTTTTACTATATATTTTTTTTAAACCAAAGCACCTTTCGGCCAACACTTCTTCAGGGATCAACGTTGGCAAACTTATTGTATCAAAATTGGTATGAATAAATAAGTAATATGGAGGGAGATTTTGGGTACGTCTAAAACATGTAAATTAACAATTAAAATATACGTAAATTCAAAAGTTATAAAAAACTCTAGTGTGAGTGTAAAATATGAAAGAAATTATTATTCGCGATCCTCCAAATAAATGAAGTGACTTAAGAAAAATTCTTCTTCTTCTTACATAAAGAAGCTTGCTATAATACATACAGCTTCCAACACTTTCAAATGCTGTTTGGAACGAGCCTTATGCAAAATAGAGAATGAGTTGATAGAAAATGTGGAAGAGCATAGCTCATTCTCCAATAGATGTTGTCTAATCGCAGATTCATGCGCGGATTGCAGAAAAAGAATGCGATTATGATGATTAAATCTAATAAATACAGGAACTTATTACTTATCTATTCATACCAATTTTGATACAATCATTTTGCGCACATATCATTAACTGAATAATGTGCACGTAAAGATGCAGACACATACACATGCTCAGAGACGTAGCTACAAACATATAACATATATAAACATGCCTACACAAATGCTCAACAAACACACACACACACACACACACACACACACACACACACACACATATATATATATATATATATATATATATATATATATATATATACAGAGACCCACGGAAATAAATATGCATACACTGTTATAAAAAATTTAAAAAAAGTAAAAAAATAAAAAATAATATTAGTTTTATTTTAATTTAATATATTATGTATGACTATAGGTTGCCCAATGCTATCCTCTCGCAAAATGCAACATTGGTAGAATTGAGACTTTCCTGATGCAGTGACAATTTACTAGGACTGGTCATGTTGCAAGAATGAGTGTCAGCAGAATGACTAAGGTCCTCATGTATAGCTAACTTGACAGTGGAAAAGGAATGTTGGACGGCCGTGGTTCAGGTATAAATTCAAGCTAAAAATAATCTCTCAATTTTCAGTGTGCCCCATACTAACTTCCAGCGGGTTGGCCTGGATAGAAATATGAGTAACAACAGAATACCTAAGGACCTCATATATAGCCAACTTGACAGTGGACAAAGAACTCTTCGACAACCATGGTATAAAGACAAGCTGAAGAGTAAAATCTCAATATGCCTCACGCTAACTTCGAATAAGTTGCTCTGGATAGAAATAAGTGGAGATATTTGTGCCAGTGTTGTATCAGGAATGTCAAAGTCAGTCATATTGACAACCGACTAAGAGACGAAACACAAAGGCTATGTCCAGAGATCCTGGATATGTGGATTCGAATCTAAGTCACCAGCAGTAATGAATTATCACATAAGACACAAACATAAAAACAGAATGAGCTTGTCGAATCCTCATACGTTGAAATCGACGGGAAAGTTCATATCACTTGTATGGATATGAGTTTGTGACCCTGTGTTTCTGGGAAACCCAGGGTCAAAAAATTCATATTCATACAACGGAATATATTACCTCTATCACTGGTACGGAATGCTTTCCTAAGTACTGCACATGAATAATAATAATAATAATAATAATAATAATAATACATATATATATATATATATATATATATATATATATATATATATATATATATATATAGTTCTGGTCGCCTGTGTGAAACTCGTGTAGATTTTGTCTCTTTTTGAATAGTGTGTCTCGATTGCGTATTAGCTCTGTCCTGCGCATTTAGATTTGATTTGATTTAATTGTTTAACAGCTTAGGGGTCATTTAATGCCGAAATTTAATTTCTTGGGACCTTCGAACTAATAAATATATGATATATGTTATTCTGCTTTCACAATTGAATACATGGTAGATGAATACATGCTGTTGTGCATATACATGTTTGTGCGGACATAATTAGTCGAGACGATGATATGTGTGTTTTATGTTTTAGTTTTGTTGATGTTATATTTTGTAATACAGTTTGATTTATTTAAGAAATTGTTGGATATTACATGGATTAATATCATGAAAGAGTTCTTTCCTGTTGGTTGGTTGGTTTTGTTTAGCGGTATATCAACATCTCTATGGGTATTGTTGGTTATTTTACTATAAAATGTTTTGTTTGTCAATTTCTATAAATATGTATTGCTGGTATTTTTACTATGGAAATCTACTTTCATAGTGTTTTGATTTTGTTTGGTGGTTCATTATTTGCTTATAGCTGGGACCCTAACAGGTGCTACCACCCCGGATCATGGTTGACCTGGTAACAACAACAATTAAAAGGTGGTTCGATGCTCCTCAAAACCTTCAATCTCCCGATAGGAGGACTTACTGCTCGATGCTCATTTAAATACAGAACATTGTCTGTTTAGGTAGGCGTCTCCCATTGGTTATTTTATTTCCTCTCAGTTTGTTTCACTGTTTTGTTTTTGTTTTTTTATTTGTGTTCGTTTTACAAATACTTTTGTTGTATATATATATATATATATATATATATATATATATATATATACATAATTAGCCGTTAAACGTGTCTACATGACTGCAATTGTATAACCGCACCCCACTATATACCCGCACCCCGCTGTCTAGAAATGTCTGCTAGCGTCCCTGCTTGCATGCAGCTTCCGTTGGTATTCTAAGCTACTCCCCTCTCATTTCTCTTACGGTATGTCTTTTTCAAGTGTTTGAATGTCCTTAATAAGGGAATTCCATCAATAAAACCTTCTTGTGTGGTCGTTGGTCGGTGTTAAATTGTGTCAATTTTTTAGATATTCAGTAAATTTTCTATGGCCGTAATAACTTTTAAATAGTATAGCATTGTTTACAAATCTAATAATCAAACAAAAACAGAGATGAGGTGTCAGAGCTTGATTTACTGCAAGTGCAAACGCATGAACTCCCCGCTTTTTCTTAGCACGTTTATAAGAGGTTCTTTCCCCTTTTAACGCTTCAGTAATCCTTCTCAAACAATCTTTGCACCAAAAGTTGTTCGAATGTCAATTTAGGATGGAATCATATGAAGAAATTATTGGCTCAATGGCAAAAACTGATTTTGGACCTAGTTTGTCGCAGATTTTGTCCACTTGACTGAAATAATCTAAACCAAACTTTCACGCAAGATAATTTGTGTGTCATGTGTAATTTACACGGCAAATTTAGAAAACATCAAGTGAAAAACCAGGGAGTTATGGCCGAAAATGGCTTTTTGAACATTTTTTCGTGGTTTTTCGTTATACGCGAGGAAGCGAGCAGGATTTATTATCTTATTTCTAGCATGATGGCAAAGTTGTTTGAAGAAAATTGGATAAAAAACTGAGAAAGTTTTTATTTTAAGTATTAAGAAAAACCTGAGTTTTTCACATTTTTGTGCATTTTTTGTGAAGCAAATGTCACAAGAAAACTATTAAACACTCTACATAAACCTCGTAATATGAGCTGCTTTTTTGCATTAAGTGAAAAGAACATCAGCTCATCCAGTAAAAATTTTATTCGCGTGTTACTTTGCCTTGGTTTTTGTAAAAAGTCGTAGCCACCTTCAGTTTTATCGATTTTCTGCCAAACCCGTGACGGTGGCTGGAGATTGAAAAGTTGGACCTGACCAAATTTGATAAGTTTGCAACATCTGTGTAGAATTTCATTGAAATAAGTCGAGAAATTTAAACGTGCATAAATAGCATACTAACACACAGACACATACCCACACAGATAGACATCTTCGGTTTTATAGATATAGATATTCCTGTAAACGTTATTTTTAGTGGGTACGCGTAAACCAAGGCTAACAAATATAAATTCGTAATGTCGTCACAGCTCATCAAGGTTTTGTGAATTCTTCTGACGTACCTTCAGTTCTATATACCTTTGCCCGATGATATTTAACTCCTTGCTCTGAGTTGGTCAATCTTTCAATATGGTGACATTTTAATCAACCAGACTCATTTGCGTTACACGCGATTTTTCGTACGGAGCTTTCTCATGCTGAAAAATCTCGATATCATCAAAGTCTGGTGTCAAAAGTAACTGGTTGCATTTGGTAATGACTTTGATAATCCAAGTTACAGTCAATTTAAAAAAAAAACAACTTTCTTGAACCATTGTTTTTCTTTATATAACAGCAAAGTATCAGTCTGTTACTTCCAAACCTCTCTGTTTTTGCTGTTTAACCTGAGTTGTTTCCCTTTCTTGTACGACTTATGAAAAAATGTCACTTATTAGACTGTAGCGGTATCCGAGATTCATCGCCAAATTTGATCTTATTCCAAGCCTCAGCATCCTAGTGTTCATACAACTTTAACCAACTTAATCTTTCGTTCATGTACTTTTCGTTTGAAGCTGGTTTCTTAGGTGAAATACACACTTTTAATCCATGTTTAAAATGGTGTGTTTATTGATATCTACTGACACTAAGTCGCATTCATTTAAACTTGTCTAGCAGTTCTGATTAGTTTCTGTACCAGCCGCGCC
>CAHIKZ030000405.1:542500-682500 GCA_903632075.3 Acanthosepion pharaonis | reverse complement strand
ATAGGTATAAATATTTGTTTATAACTATCGATTTTCTTTACTATTTCAACCATTTTTAGTGGATGCCCTTATTTATGGAGACACTCAGTTTTTTTTTTTTAAGCTGTGTTAATTTCGTCTACTGACCTGCGCACTTAGGAAAATTAAATAAAGAAAATGTACCTTCCGGCAGGATTCGAACTAATGCCCTCTCCCGACACACATACTTTGCAGGAGGAACCACCGTCTGATTTAGTATTCTTCGCCCGCTCGGCTACGCAGAACTTCATAACCAAGAAATATTCTATTCGCTTTTAGTGCACATATCTATATACAGCCCTATGAACTCCGTTTCGTATCTGAAACGTAATCCATGCAATTTCTAAGGAATTAATGGATTTCATTTCTTAATCCAACGTACTTTTTTATTACTTCAAATTAGTTTTTAGAGGATATCCGATTTTGAGTAGAACTTCTTTCTTTTTAAACAGTCTTTCGTTCGTCTACCGGTTTGTACATTCGACTAAACTTATTAAAAATGTACGGGTGTCCACTGTAAATGGAAAGCACGCTGGAGTAATGGATAGCGGCTCGGATTGCGGAATTGGAAAGCTGATTTCGAATTCCAGTCGAATCCACTGCATTCATTTATGTGCTAATACGCTTGGGAAAGGTATGAATTCTCTTCTTCTCCCCACCCAGCTATGGGCAAATAGCAGGACAGACTCTATTTTATAGCCTTGGATGGCAACTGATTTGATCTACCGTAGAAACTACTGCGGGAAAAAAATCTGCTTCGTCAGTCAGGTATCGAAAGATACATGATCGCCTAAGCGTGTTTCAAGCATGGAACATTAAGAGATTTATTAAAAAACTGTGGATGTTATTTATTTAGTTTGTAATACAAAACAATTGTCAAGTGGAGCAGAGATATGATACTGTCAACTCCACAACTTCCAGACTGCTGATCATTTTCTCGGTTCAAACTAAAAAGAATTCTCCCCCGTCAAATCTAATGTTTTCCCATTTAGTAAAATTTTAGGAATGTCGAACCGAGAAATTTTTCAGCATCCCCACAGAAGCGAAATTAATATTTTTCATTTTTTTTTGCGTTTCTTGCTAGGTCTTCTAAACTTTTCATCAAGACTGAAAATTCTCTCCGATAAAGTCACCCAGAATCTATCAAACAACAGAAAGAAGAAGAAAAAACTAACAAGAAGATAACATTGTGACTAATATTAATAGTAATATTAACAGTACTTAATCGCTTATTCTACATTTATGACTACAAAATTTTGAAAGGTCTCCTCAATACTGTAAAATGTTTTAGTGATGACATCGGTATAGGCTGAGATTAATATGCAAAAATAACATTCAGGAAAAAAGTATTGCCGAAACACTTTTAGCATCCTGCTACCACTTTTTTTTTTATCAATGTCAATTTTAGTGCAAATCTGTGCAAAAAGTGAAACACAGAGCTTTGATATTTTTCTCACTTCTCATTGGTCAGTTAATATTAAAATCATGTTCTCGCCTACGTTTGTACAACGCCTACGCGTTATTCAAAACCATTTTTCCGCCCAAAATCAGAAATGCTTTCTGGAATACCAGACATAAGTTCGTTCTTCGTCTCTTTTTGATTTCTCTCGTTTACTAAAATGTAACTGTTTAAGAAATCACATTTCGACCCTTTGCGTAAGGACGCTATGAAAACATCACACACTCACACATACACGTACGTACGGAAACTTAATTGCAAACATTACAGAATATTACAAGCATCAATATATTACGAACATTCAACTAAAAGACACAGTGGATAAAGGCGTTGGTTAGATCAGTGACAGGACCCAAAGAGTGTGAGTTCAATATCCGGAGAACTTTCAGAGGGAAATTAGCAGGAGATAACTGATAACTGACATCCATCAAACATGGCACGTGGAACTAGAACAGTCTACCCCAGTGAGCGAAATAAAGGGTTCAGTTCGAAATTCCAACCACCTGAAGAAGGCCGGAGCATACAACGGCCGAAACGTTGTGATAAATATGGCGACAAAGATGAGGACAATAGTCCGAATAATGTAAATAATGTACATAATATCTCATCTCAGAAATATAGACAGACCCAGGAAATTTCAAGTAGATTAAAAAGAGTCATGTAAACCATAATACATCTACTACAAAGGCAAAAAACTAAAAAAAAAAAATGTAGGCAAAAGTAAATGCAATTAACCAAATGCAGAAACGGTGGCAAAATAAAACTCTTCCTGGTCAATGCTCTGACTGTGACAATCACGCTGATTTAGAAAAAAAACCCGTACCCATCAGTGGTTACATAGTGCAGCGTTAAAAACTGAATCCTGGGCTTTTATGCTACACGGGGGAAAATCTTGTTATCTAGAAATTACCATGCAAACATATTGGAAAATTGTTTTAAATCGAAATTCAGATTCTGTTATGAATTTTCAGAAACAATTGACCACCTTGTATCATGTTGCACGTTATTACCATCCACTGAATATAAAGCTTGACATGACAGTGTAGGCCAATATCATCACTGGAAAATCTCCAATTTTTACGGGATGAAAACTGTAAGAATTTGGTATGAACATTATCCAGTCCTGCTTAAATGCGTAAGACGTTTAAAAATTTCATGTGGCTTTGAAATACATACATTGTTAATAATCAAAAGCACCTCGAGGTGGTGCAATGGTTAGCAAGCTTGTCTCGCTAGAACAATTACGACTGAGTAGTGAGTTCGATCCTGTGTGCCCATTTACTTTCGGCCTTGTCTCAAATACAGAGCCATAAAAGCTAATTTCCCAAACATAGGGATCAAAGGCTAAAAAAACAGAAAAAAACAAAACAGAATGTGCTTTCTTATTGAAAAATCAGTTCCTGCAGACTTTAATGCATCTTTGAAGATCTCCAAAAAGCTATCAAAATAAAAGGATTATGAAGTGGAAATCTCAGAAATATGGTACATGAAGACATTCCAGTTGTGGTTATAGCCCTCGGTTTGATTGGAAATGGTTCTAAAAGAACTATTTTTGAAAGGATCTCTACATTTCAGCCCATGTATTTAAGAAATACAAAAACAAAAAAGTTGTTCGCATTCTTCTTCTTCTTCTTCTTCTTCTTCCATACATTATGTCCCAAAAAGAAATCTTGCTCACATACAAGAAAGATACAATAAAAACTAAACAGAAGTAGATTCTCAGTTTTTTAAGCAGACATATATATATATATATATATATATATATATATATATATATCTAAAATGCTATATATTTATGGGGAAGGGTGTTAAATATAGAAGGTCATCTTGGATGCGTTGCTACGATCAACAGTCGCATAATATCAGAGTATCTGTGGTGTAATATCTCGCATGATTAGGTGTCCCTGCATGTATTTCCGGGGGACAACCCTGAGGCCACATTATGTTCTGCTCTCTTCCACGCACTGGTTGGTCCGTATTGCCACTGACGAAAGATAATGACAATTATCGTGATCTTTTTCCTCTCTCCTCAAAACATATCTCATGGAAATCACAACAAAAAAGAAATAAAACTAAACTAACAACCGCCCCCACCCCAACACTCAATCTTTATTTCTCCAATATTCGTGCTATCCGTTTCAAATTCTGCAGCGTAGTCTTTTCTCCTGGTACGGTCGCCAGATATTTTTGCCCTTTGTGAAACCAACTTGAATTCTTCCATTGATACAAAAAATTCTTCGTTCGAGAATGTCTTTTCCTTTGCCGAAGATTCCAGTATTCACATGCATGACCTTGGTGTTTACATCCGGGATAATATTCCGATTGCTAGAGAACTACCTCCCGAGACCTCCTCCCTCTTGCCGATTACCTCTTGGTAACTTGGATCACTCTGTGGTACCTATCAGTATTTCTTTCCAAGCATGCGTTAAGCAGGAACCCCCTTATCCATAAGATCTCTTTCCGTTACCAGCACGCTGATTAAGACCCATTCCGGGATTTTCTTCGCGACGCTCCTTGCACTGACATCTTCAACCTTCCAATTGAAAACTGCACCACTATGCTTTCTTCCTTAGTAAAAGCCGGCGTGGATGCTTTCATCCCTTCTCGGAAATACCAGGTGATACTACAATCCTCTCCTTGGTTCACCCCAGTATGCTCAACCGCCGTAGCACACAGGAACAACTGTTTCCGACTATACCAGCGTGATAGCTCTCGTCATAACAGGTGCTTATTTGCTACTCATCGTAACAAATGTAAGCGAGTCCTCGAAGGTGCTAAGTCCCTGTTTTCTGAGAGAATGAGGTAATGCATAGCCACTAAAAACTTTGGCTCTATTGATTACTGGCGTCTCTGTAATAGGGTACTAAAGAAGTGTCTCTGTAATAGGGTACTAAAGAAGTGTCTCTGTAATAGGGTACTAAAGAAGATGTTTATTCCCCCTCTCTTCAACTGAATCATCCTCTGCTGGTAAAGCTCAATACTTTTCCCTTAAATTTTACTCAAACTCTAAACTTTACTTATCTGGAGTACCCTTGTTTAACTTAGAACTGATTCTCTGCTGAGTGATATGCATATAATCCCTTTCATGGTCTGTGCTATCATCTCTGACTTTAGCCTCCACAAAACATATAGACCCGATGGTATCTCTGAAATAGTCATTAAGAAGTGAGCTTCCAAACTGGCTCCTGTCCTCTCGAAACTGTATAATAAATGTTCCATTACCTCCTGCTTTCCAGCCTGCTGGAAGTCATCGTCTGTTGTTCCAGTTTTTAAGAACTTTGGTAAACCGTCCGACCTAGCTATCGGCCTATTAGCCTTCTAGCCCCTTTTGGTAAACTCCTAGAGGCCCCATTCAACGCAGAATTGATTCATCATCTCTCATCACAGGGCCACTTCTCAGACAAGCAATACTGCTTTTGTTTCTCCAGGTCAACTGCTGATGTAACAGTAATTGCAGAAAGAGTATATCTTGCTCTAGATAAAAATGGTGAAACCCGGGCTGTTGCTTTGGACATCTCGAAAGTCTTTGACAGGGTCTGGTATTCAAGTCTTCTCCACAGGCTGAAATGTTACGGTATCTCTAGGCATATTTTATGCTGATACAGACGTTCCTATAAAAATCATGAAATCAAAATTCTCCTAAACGGCTACACGTTTGAATCCTTTCATACTAACGTGGCTGTTCTCCCAAGAATTCATCCTTGATACTACGCTGTTTTTAATCTTCATTAACAACCTTCCCGATGTCACCAGCTCCCAACTTGATATCTACGCTGACGACCCTAATATTTAATCCTGTCTCGATAGTAAGGCTGATCAGTCCGACGAGGTCAAAATGGCAGCTGATATACAAAACCACCTCAAGACCGTCGGGCAGAAGATGACTTGTTAATGTTAATGCCTCCAAAACTTAATTTAATCATCTGAGAGAACCCTCTCTGCTTTATCTCAGAATGGCTGATACTATCCTCCAGGAAAATGACTCATTACGCCTTCTAGACTAAAGTTCTCAGCTGACATGAAATGGAAAGACTATATCGAAACCATTGCTAGGTCAATTTCTAAGAAAGTCGGTTCCGGGCGAGACAATTCTTCTCTTCTGAATCTAGCTTGCATTTATACCATTTCGTCTTCCATGCTTAGAGTATGTGCTGCCACATACGATCCGGTGACCCTACGATTTACCTGAAGCTCCATGATAAGATTCAAAGAAGAATCAGCAATATTTTTGGTGCTGATCAGGCAGCTCAGTTTCAGTCACTTGCGCACCGCCATAATGTTGCTTCTCTGTTCCTTTTTTATTTTTTATAAATACTTTGATGCTAACTGTTCGGATTAGCTCTTTGCTATGGTACCTTGATTGTATAAATTTGATCGCATTACTAGACTGGCAGCGAGATCGCAGCAAATTACAATTCAGCTACCTAGATGTAGCCATAACTTTTACGCTAACAGTTTCTTTTCTCGCACCTCTCGCTTGTGGAACATGATTCCAGATCCATGCTTTCCAGCAAACTTTAATCTGCAAGAAGTTAAATGCAATGCCAAACTCCATCTACTGTCTTCCTGATTATTCTTTTCTCTCTCTACTCATAATTAATATTTCTGTTCCTAATTCCTCTACAATGTGCGTACTGCCTTCCTTGGGGTGACAGTGATTAAAACAAATAATAGTTATAAACAATATGGATATATGAATCAACACTGCATAGTAACTATCGGCAGGGGAATGTGAAGACCTCTTAGTATAGATTCTTTCCGAGAAGGGATGAATGCGTCTATGCCTGCATTGACCTCAGTGGCGCAATTGGGACGTTGAAGATGCAAGGTTCAAGGGGCGTCAGGAAGAAAATCCCGGAATGGGTCCTAAGAGGTCTTATGGATAAGAGGTTCTTGTTTAACCTTCATGCATAAAAATATAGTAATTTCTTATTTTCTCTTTCAGTACCATAAAAAAAATCAAATTTTCACTTCTGTGCTTGATTCTCGGATATTTTTTTGGAGAAAACTCCAAAATTTCGTAGGTTTGTTTTCGATTTGCTGCAGATGATTGTGTCAGATGCTTTAAATATATTTTAATAGATGTCGTTAAAATAATATTATGGTCGAACCTCCAGATTAGTTTAAGTCATTCTAATCGTAATCATTTTCTTTATTCCTCTCAAGTCCTCATTGGTTATAAACATTCTCACCGCTTACAGAAAATACGATATCCCTTTCGTAAATATTTCTGTTGGCCAGTTGATACAAGACTACTATTGCGATGTCCCCGGCAGCCATTTCTGTTACACTGAAAGCCAAGTTCATTAATGATCAACACATGAGGGACGTCAGTAGTGTCTGAATTGTTGAATCAATTATAAGTATTTGAGAGTAAAACATTGCACGTTTTTGCTACTGTCTGAATCAGATATTAATATTTTCACAGGAAACAAGTTGGGTCCAGTGCACTCTGGGAAGAGTTTCTAATAACTTTTCTAAAATTATAACAAAAGGGGCCAAAAATAAACAAAACGCCACATATAAGGGTCCGTCCAAAGGTAATTTAATTTAATTTTAACGTATTAATCAAAATTCATATTTACTTTTTTTTAAGCTATTAACCACAATGTATCGAGAAACCATATTGAAAACTTGATGAAGTTATTTTATTTTTGTTTTACTCTTAATCCTCTTTCAAGATGTCTGCCGCTCTGGACATACGAAGAAAGCATAGAATATCTGTTACAGAGTTTCTTTTTTGGTCAAGCGAAACTGCAGCAAAATTCAAAAGAGACTAGCGAATGTATATAAAAAGATAAACTGAACTTAGTAACATGACTTGCCGTGGTATGTCAGCTGTTACTATTAGTGAGGATATGAACAACTAAACTGATGTTCTTACTACAACAATATTTATGTATTTTTACTTCGCTTCCAATAGGAGTACTTTCTAACTTCTCCTACAGCCCGGTTCACACACCTCCCTTTTTAAGGAGAAGGAGTGTGTATAGGTGTATTCTTTATTTCTTGTTTAGGATTAGGTTTTCTGATTCCTTCTAAAGTCTACTTTCACACTATATTTCTAACACCTCCGACTAAACCCTGAAATGTTATTCACTAATAAAATCAAAGTTGCTGCAGAGCTCCATAAAATTCAGTTCTTGTTCCTTCTTACGTTAATACCAAAAGAAAAGAAAAGAAAACTCAACATTGTAAAATTCAGAGAACGAAACACTTCGGCTAAGATAAGATTTCTTATGTTTCTACTCACTCTCTCTTTCTCTCTCTCTCTCTCTCTCACTCACACACACACACACATATATATATATTATGAAAACAGATTTAGTCGTGAGCAACGGTTTTTGCTATTCTTTAATAGTATATATATATATATATATATATATATATATATGTGTGTGTGTATGTATGTGTGTGTGTTTGTGTGCGTGTGTGTGCATGTCCTTGTGCGTGTCTGTGTGCATATATATATATATATATATATAAATGGATTGCTATATATATATATATATATATATATACATGGGACGTCTATTTCAAATTCGAATATCCACAATAACGCTTGAAGTAATGAGAATGGCATATTGAAATATATATTAATTCTTTATATATATATATATATATATATATATATATATATATATATATATATATATATATATATATATGTATGTATATATATATATGTGTGTGTGTGTGTGTGTGTGTATATATATATGTGTGTGTGTGTATAGGCAATTTGATCAAAAAATTTCCGGCCTGTTGGTATGGTAAAGGAGATAAAGTACGCAGAGTGAAGCCGCCTTCCACAGATTGATCTTAAACTCTGTCGGACATACGCACTAAGTTATTCGTGACCATTGCCTGAGAAGCAGTTTTGGGTCAAGCACAACATTCTTCACATTCGACAACCACCATATTCCTTAGATCGTCGCAACTTTTTCCTCTTTGAAAATTAAATCCCACTTGAAAGGAACAAGATTTCAAGACGTCGTGGAAATCCAAGAGAATGCAACGAAGCAGCTTCTCGTCATCCCCCAAAACTGAGCTCCAGAAATGCTTGCATCAATGGAAATGATGCTGGGAAAGTGGGTGGTTTCAGATGGGGGCCTACTCCGAAAGAGTTTAAATACCGAATTGATATGCACCAGTCCTGATACTTTTTGATCAAATCCCAGATGTTGCTTTAAATGCGTCCTTATGGAGCTAAGGTTCGAGAAAAGTATGAAATAATTTTTAATCATTCACTTGAATACAGTTGTATATAGCTAACAGTTAAAACATTCCTGAACAAATCGGACGACATGCATGACACTCATTTGAGAGCTTACATTCATGAGGATTGTCAAGAGCATGTTTTCAGTTCTCAGGTTAATATCTGGATTTTATACTATCATACGCAGTTGGACAAAAGTACACCTAGCACAGCGTATCCTATTCTCAGTTTCCCTATTTCCTATGCTAAAATTGATATAAGGGAATAAAAAGAAGAGGGGGACAATTTTAGAAGAAGAGAAAGAAAGTACAATATAGGAAGAGAATAAGTCGCCAACGGTGCAAAAATCAGCATTGTAGCCGAAAGATATGGCGAGGGCGATGGCAGCTAAAAGATGGAAAACAAATAAAAATATACACCTTTAATTGCGGGTAATAACCAGCATTGTCCATGTATTGACGTTCGCTTTTGTCCGGTTGCTATCCGTAGGGAGACGGCCTCCCAAGTTCTGCGATTTTCAAGTCAACCACTGTCGCTTCTATACGTCAATCGAACAAAAAGGAACAGAAAAAAGCAGAGGAAAAAAATAGGAAGAGGAAAACAAAATGAAATGAGAAAAAAAATGAAAAAAAGAAATGAAATAATATTGCAAAATAAACTCTTAGAAAAAAAATCCTCGAATGAAACAAATACGGAAATAATTTTAAAAAGCCTAAGCAAATAAAAAAACTCAAATACTTTAAATCCGAATAACAATATTATCGGGATAAGCACATAAGTCCTCTTACGAATGTCTTCTTGTGTAATACTTGTTTTCACTTCTATTATCATAGGACAACTACTGTCTTGATTATAAACCCGCTACCATTACAAGAAGCAAGATTAAGACTTACTTTTAATTCTTTTCTCAATAACAATGCTGCAATAAAAACAAGTGTTAATATCTCCATGAGTACAATAATCTCCTCCATCATTTTTACGACATTCTTTTAGTGAAAACAAATAATAATAATTATAATAATTGACCATCTTGTATCAAGTTGCACAGTGTAAGCACCAACTGAATATAAAACTCGGTATGATAGAGTGGGCCAATATATGCACTGGAAAATATGCAATTTTTACAGGAAGGTAACTACAAGAAACTTGGTATGAACATCACCCAGAACCGTTTACAGAGATAGAACTATCAAAATTCATGGACCCTGAAATCGAAATCTAAAAATATGATACATGAGGACGTCAATAATTCCATTTGTAGTTTGAGCCCTCGGATTGATTGAAGATGTTCCCATAGACTCATTGAAGAGATTCCTGGTAGCCCATGCCTTAAAGAAACACACAAAAATGTACTCACAAGCACAGCTCACACATTAAGAAGAGCTTTATCTATGTTAAATCTTTGTGATTTTAGTTTCTTTTTTTTTTTTTTACAAAAATAGATCAGTGGAAAATGTCACGAAGCCATTTCTGACTTTAGGTCTCTGATTGGGACCCGGAAAGAAATGCGTATACAATAGAAATCCAAGGAAATAATAATAATAATAATAATAATAATAATAATAATAATAATAATGATAAAAACGGTGCCTCCTTATTGATATGGCAGTCCCTGCCGACTGCAATGTATCTTTGAAGATATTCAAAAAGTTGTCAAAGTACAAGGACCTTGAAATAGAAATCGCGAAAATGTGGCATATGGGAACATCAACAATCCCTGTTGTAGCTGGAGCCCTAGGACTGGTTGGAAAAGATTCAGTAGACTAATTGAAGGGATACCTGGAAGTCCATGCCTCAAGGAGGTACAAAAATATTGTTCTGACAAATACAGCCCACACCTTACGAAGGGCTTTATCTATGTAATTTTTTTTTTTTTTTTTGTCAGTTTAAAGTGTCATGATGCCATTTCTAACCTTAGGGTCCCTGAAGGGACCGGAAAGAAATGTGTAAACGCCAGAAATCAAAGAAAATAAAAAATAATAATAATAATAATCTAGATAAATATAATTAATATATTCAAAACCAATTTATTTTGGACTGTTAAGCTTTACCGAAAATCATATCCGGTAAAATATTCCTGTACAAAGAAATCTCAGAATTAAAAAAAAAACATTACCGAGAGAAGAGAGACTTGGAAAATAAAGCTGGCATTGATTGATTAGAAAACTATTGAAGAAAAGAAGAAAAGAACGGTAAAAATAACCCAGGAAGTGATGACTACTTAGTGTCAGAGGAAAAGTGTAGGATATCAGAGGCTAATAGTTATGGCCCGCTATCTATTCATTAAGTACAGGATAAAGCCTTATCCGAGAAAATGCTGTGATTATAAAAGTAAAATTATTTATAAAAGCAAAAAAAAAAAAAAAAAATTAATAGCTGTCAGGTTCAAACCATAAACTGAACGGCTCATAATTGCTGACCGGAATCACTGTCTTTAAACTAAGAACTACCAATATAATATACTGAAACTTAACAGAAGCCCATCCTTACGCAGATGTTGAGACCATGCAGATACAGTTAAGCACATAATATCTGGGTGTGGTTTTGTTGGCATCAATGGAGTTTTTGCAACAAGATGAGCGGTCTGCTCAGTACATACACTAATATGTCGCGTTTCACCCTCCATTGTTGAGAATATAAGGCAAATTGTACAGAATGCTGAGGTTACTGTCTGTTGAAATTTCAGCATTTAGGCTGATGGAGAAATCGCGGCAAACTGACCTGGTATAATTGTGAGAATTCATGTTAAAAGCTAAGGTTTCTGGAAGATGTTACAGACGACAAAAACAAAGCACCCCCCCTAAAAAACAGCCTTTACGGAAGAAAATGGGTATACAACGGAATTCGATTAGAAATAATAATAATAATAATAATAATAATAATAATAATAATAATAAAATTGTTCTGACAAGTACAGCCCACACTTTACGAGGGCTTTATCTATGTATTTTTTTTTTTGTCAGTTTAAAATGTCATGATGCCGTTTCTAACATTAGGGATCCAGAAAGAAATCAGAAATCAAAGGAAATAATAATAATAATAACAACAACAACAACAACAATAATAATAATAATGATAATAAATATAATTATTCAGAAACAATTAACCATATTGTATCAGGTTGGACTGTGTTAGCCCCCACTGAATATAAAATATATCCGCAGTGGAAAATATGCAACTTTTACGGAAAGAACACCACAAGAAACTCGTATGAAGATCACCCAGGCCCGGTTACAGAGATAGGACCCGTAACAATTTTATGGGACTTCACAATACACACAGAACAATCAAAGCTAATCGACCAGACATCATGATCAACGACAAACAAAAGAGAATGTGCTTTCTTACTAACAGTTCCTGTATTGAAGATCTTCAAAAAAACTATCAAAATACAAGGATCTTGAAATCGAAATCTCAAAAATGTGGCACATAACGACACCAATAATTTCAGTTATAATTAGAGCCCACGGATTTATTGGAAAATGTTCCGATAGATTCATTGAAGGGATTCTTGGTAGCTCACCCCTTAAAGAAATACAAAAAAATATTACTCACAAGTACATTTAACGCGTTAAGAAGGGCCTTATCCACGTAAAATGTGTGAGCTTTATTTTTTGTATGTTTATATTTTTTACAAGACACGAGCATACAACAGAAATCAAAGGAAATAATAATAATAAGAAGAAGAAGAAGAAGAAGAAAGAAAGAAAGAAAGAAAGAAAGAAAGAAAGAAAGAAGAAGAAGAAGAAAGAAGGAGGGATGTAAAAGAGGAAGTTACAGGTGCAAGGGTCAATTAATTATAATTAAAACAATATTGGAAGAGGTGAAAACCAGGAAAATAAAATTATTTATATCATGGATCATCTACAGAGATGCCTTCCACACTCATGTATAGGGAAGAGCCTAGAAATACAGAGTGTATGCCCCACAACGGTCAAATTCGTAATGGAGAGCATGAAAAACTGGGAGACTACACTAAACCTAAACCATACAAACGGGTCATTAACATCGACACCAATCAACATCAAAAGCGGGATCTTCCAAGGAGATTCAATGTCACCACTTCTGCCCTGCATTAGCGCCACTCAGCTGCCTACTGAACAACAGTAGCTACTGATACAAGTCACAAAATGGCAAACCGCATAAAATATTCTATATTGATGATATATTTGCCAAGGATGATAACCAACAGAAAAACCTACTCACCACTGTTAAAACCTTTCGCGAAGACATTAGGATGGAGTTCGGAATCGACAAATGTTCAAAAGCTACCTTCAAAGGTGTTAAACTAACGAAAATTACAGTTTTTGACCTTGATATCAACAACAAGATTAAGTATCTAGACCAAGATGATATATAAAATATATTGAGGAATTAACGAAGGAGACGGAATACAACATTCAATTATGAAGAAAAAAATCCGAAAAGAATATTATAAGAGAGTGCGTCTGATACTAGAAAGCGAACTTAATGGGACCAATAAAATGAATGCTATTAACGCCTTAGCTGTACACGTAGTAACATACAGCTTCAACATTATTAAGTGGAAGTTGAATGACATTAAAAGATTGGCCACCAAGACCAAAAAACTGCTTATCCAAATGAGGATGCACCACCAGAAATCAGATGTTGATAGGCTGTACGTACCAAGAGCTTTAGCAGGCCGAGGTATAATTCCAACACTAAAAACTACAACAATCGGACTGGAAGCCTACCTAACCAAAAACAATGATCCTCTCCTACAAATAGTAAAACAATTCCACTTCATCAAAAAAGAAGCTACACTCTTCAGGAAACAGCATAATATACCTGAAATCCTACCAACAAAACCGAAGCGAATACCATCTACGCCAAACAAGTAAAGTAGAAAGCAAAAGAACATGGCCAAATGAAATTACAGCAAAACTGGACGGACAAGGTGTTGCGTGGCAAATACATAAAATTCAAGAACAGTATTCACTCATTGAATTAGAAACAGCTTAATATACCTGAAATCCTACCTACAAAACCGAAGCGAATACCATCTACGCCAAACAAAATAAAGTAGAAAGCAAAGAACATGGCCAAATGAAATTACAGCAAAACTGGACGGACAAGTGTTGCATGGCAAATACATAAAAAGAACGAAAAAAGAAAAATACATCGATGTGGACCAACAGAAAATACATCAGTGGCTGATTCAAGAACAGTATTCACTCATTGAATTAGAAACAGCTTAATATACCTGAAATCCTACCAACAAAACCGAAGCGAATACCATCTACGCCAAACAAAAAGTAAAAAGTGAAAGCAAAAGAACATGGCCAAATGAAATTACAGCAAAACTGGAAGGACAGGTGTTGCGTGGCAAATACATAAAATTCAAGAACAGTATTCACTCATTGAATTAGAAACAGCAATATACCTGAAATCCTACCTACAAAACCGAAGGAATACCATCTACATAAACAAGTAAAGTAGAAAGCAAAAAGAACATGGCCAAATGAAATTACAGCAAAACTGGACGGACAAGGTGTTGCATGGCAAATACATAAAAAGAACGAAAGAAGCCGATGTGGACCAACAGAAAATACATCAGTGGCTGATTCAAGAACAGTATTCACTCATTGAATTAGAAACAGCTTAATATACCTGAAATCCTACCAACAAAACCGAAGCGAATACCATCTACGCCAAACAAGTAAAAAGTAAAAAAAAAGAACATGGCCAAATGAAATTACAGCAAAACTGGAAGGACAAGGTGTTTGCGTGGCAAATACATAAAATTCAAGAACAGTATTCACTCATTGAATTAGAAACAGCTTAATATACCTGAAAATCCTACCTACAAAACCAGAAACGAATACCATCTACGCCAAACAAGTAAAAGTAGAAAGCAAAAGAACATGGCCAAATGAAATTACAATTAAACTGGGAGGACAAGGTGTTGCATGGCAAATACATAAAATTCAAGAACAGTATTCACTCATTGAATTAGAAACAGCTTAATATACCTGAAATCCTACCAACAAAAAACGAAGATTACCATCTACGCCAAACAAGTAAAAGTGAAAGCAAAAGAACATGGCCAAATGAAATTACAATTAAACTGGGAGGACAAGGTGTTGCATGGCAAATACATAAAATTCAAGAACAGTATTCACTCATTGAATTAGAAACAGCTTAATATACCTGAAATCCTACCAACAAAAACGAAGCGAATACCATCTACGCCAAACAAGTAAAGTAGAAAGCAAAAGAACATGGCCAAATGAAATTACAATTAAACTGGGAGGACAAGGTGTTGCATGGCAAATACATAAAATTCAAGAACAGTATTCACTCATTGAATTAGAAACAGCTTAATATACTGAAATCCTACCTACAAAAAACGAAGCGAATACCATCTACGCCAAACAAGTAAAGTAGAAAGCAAAAAAGAACATGGCCAAATGAAATTACAATTAAACTGGGAGGACAAGGTGTTGCATGGCAAATACATAAAATTCAAAAACAGTATTCACTCATTGAATTAGAAACAGCAATATACCTGGAATCCTACCTACAAAAACGAAGAAGAAATACCATCTACGCCAAACAAGTAAAGTAGAAAGCAAAAAGAACATGGCCAAATGAAATTACAATTAAACTGGGAGGGACAAGGTGTTTACATATAAATACATAAAATTCAAGAACAGTATTCACTCATTGAATTAGAAACAGCTTAATATACCTGAAATCCTACCTACAAAAACAAAGCAAATACCATCTACATAAACAAGTAAAGTAGAAAGCAAAAGAACATGGCCAAATGAAATTACAATTAAACTGGGAGGACAAGGTGTTGCATGGCAAATACATAAAATTCAAGAACAGTATTCACTCATTGAATTAGAAACAGCTTAATATACCTGAAATCCTACCTACAAAACCGAAGCGAATACCATCTACGCCAAACAAGTAAAGTAGAAAGCAAAAGAACATGGCCAAATGAAATTACAATTAAACTGGGAGGACAAGGTGTTGCATGGCAAATACATAAAATTCAAGAACAGTATTCACTCATTGAATTAGAAACAGCTTAATATACCCTGAAATCCTACCTACAAAAACAAACGAATACCATCTACGCCAAACAAGTAAAGTAGAAAGCAAAGAACATGGCCAAATGAAATTACAATTAAACTGGGAGGACAAGGTGTTGCATGGCAAATACATAAAATTCAAGAACAGTATTCACTCATTGAATTAGAAACAGCTTAATATACCTGAAATCCTACCTACAAAACCGAAACGAATACCATCTACACCAAACAAGTAAAGTAGAAAGCAAAAGAACTTGGCCAAATGAAATACAATTAAACTGGGAGGACAAAAGTGTTGCATGGCAAATACATAAAATTCAAGAACAGTATTCACTCATTGAATAGAAACAGCTTAATATACCTGAAATCCTACCTACAAAACCGAAACGAATACCATCTACACCAAACAAGTAAAGTAGAAAGCAAAAGAACTTGGCCAAATGAAATTACAATTAAACTGGGAGGACAAGGTGTTGCATGGCAAATACATAAAATTCAAGAACAGTATTCACTCATTGAATTAGAAACAGCTTAATATACCTGAAATCCTACCTACAAAACAGAAACGAATACCATCTACAAAACAAGTAAAAGTAAAGCAAAGAACTTGGCCAAATGAAATTACAATTAAACTGGGAGGACAAGGTGTTGCATGGCAAATACATAAAATTCAAGAACAGTATTCACTCATTGAATTAGAAACAGCAATATACCTAAATCCTACCTACAAAACCGAAACGAATACCATCTACACCAAACAAGTAAAGTAGAAAGCAAAAGAACTTGGCCAAATGAAATTACAATTAAACTGGGAGGACAAGGTGTTGCATGGCAAATACATAAAATTCAAGAACAGTATTCACTCATTGAATTAGAAACAGCTTAATATACCTGAAATCCTACCTACAAAACCAAAACGAATACCATCTACAAAACAAGTAAAGTAAGCAAAAGAACTTGGCCAAATGAAATTACAATTAAACTGGGAGGACAAAAGGTGTTTGCATGGCAAATACATAAAATTCAAGAACAGTATTCACTCATTGAATTAAAACAGCTTAATATACCTGAAATCCCTACCTACAAAACCGGAAACGAATACCATCTACACAAACAAGTAAAGTAGAAAGCAAAAGAACTTGGCCAAATGAAATTACAATTAAACTGGGAGGACAAGGTGTTGCATATCTAAAAAGAACGAAAGAAGCAGATATGGACCAACAAAAAACACATCAATGGCTGAGGAGCAGCGGGTTGAAAGCTGAGACAGAAAGTCTAATTATTGCAGCTCAGGGCCAAAGCTTAGCAACCAAATTCTATCACTGTCACAAATCAATGATGGAACTAACCCGAAATGGAGGAAAATATGATGAAACTGATGACCATATAATCTCAGGATGTTCGGAAGTAGCAAAAAATGAATATACCCAGACATAACAAGGTAGCAACATATGTGCACTGGAAGATATACAAGAAGCACAAAATTGAGAGATGGTATGAGCACCAACCACACATAGTTACCGAAAATGATGATGTGATTATCCTCTGGGACATGTCATTTTCAAACGGACAGGGAAATAATAGCCAACAGACCTGATATTATCATAAAAGACAAGAAATTCAGGAAGTGTATGCTTACTGACGTAGCAGTACCATCTGAGAAAACATGAAAATTATCAAGGAATTGCCCAAATACAAGGATTTGGAGATCGAGATTAACAGGCTACGGGAAATGAAGGCTAGGCCTCGTGAGAAAGGGAAGTGACAGTTTTACTAACAGTGTCCCAGATAAAATCAACATATAGGTTACCCAGAAGATTGTCCTAGTAGGAATATCCCACATACTAAAAAAAGTGCTATCAATTAAATGTCAGTTCTCCTATAGGGCCTAAGTTTGAGCCCGACTCTACAGGATAAAAGCAGGAAACATAACATGCACAAATAATAATAATAATAATAATAATAATAACTTGATGTAACACAGGCATCTGGATTTAATTGACTACATGTCTTCTCATGGCGAATTAAGATGGGCTGCAATAAATGCGCCATTAAATGCTATAGATTGGCTTGATATTTTTCTGATCTTAACCAGCTGGTCATAACTGTTGGGAATGACTCCATATTTATAGTGATTTTCCAAGCATAGCTTAGATGTGGCACAAGGCCGAAATTAGGAGGCACCCAGTGAGAATCGAACTTGCTACACAGCTGTAATTGTTCTAGTGAGACAAGCTTGATATCCATTACACCACCTCGAGGTGCCCTGACTCTATATTTATAAATCAGAGGTTATAATGTTGGGAAGCATCCCAACCGAGAGTTGAAGGTTTTTATTTTTAATTTTAAATAATGAGGCAGCCAGGGCAACTTGCGAATCACATTTAGATATTAGGAACAGCCTCATTCGCAGATAGTCTGAGTGGTTTACCCAACCTAAAAGTATTTCTAAGTGATGCTCTGCTTTCATCAACGCTTCTCACCGTATCGTGCACATTTGGCTGTGAGTCGTATATTAGACTTCGTATATTTTGTATTACACCGTCAGTTGGCCTGCTGCTCTCTCCCTCAAAATTTACACTAACAAGTTTTAACCCGTGAATGTTTCACGGTATTTATATTTTTAACATTCTGATAAATCTTAATTCTTAAGTTAATGATTGAGTAAGATCATAGCGAGTTAAACGACAATATATGATCCGTAGAAATTCCCCAGTCGCATCGTTAAATATTTGAGCTTAAAATCTTTGACAAAATATTGCAATGGCAATCATAAATATGAATGCCGGTCATTATCTTAAGAAGTGGGTACAAATGAGAAGATTTGAAATGGAAAACTTTTTCCATTTCATTGAAACAACCGTTGTACGCTTCTACATTGCATTGTTTTTTGTTTGTTTGTTTCTTTTTTTCATTTTCTAACTGAAAACAAATATTGACTTCTCCCCCTCTTTCCACGTGATTAAAACGAAACAGTTCATTATTTATGAGGTATTAGCAGGAGATCTAAAACACTTAGCAGGAGATCTAAAACACTTAGCAGGAGATCTTAAACACTTAGCAGGAGATCTAAAACACTTAGCAGGAGATCTAAAACACTTAGCAGGAGATCTTAAACACTTAGCAGGAGATCTTAAACACTTCTGTCTTTCTTCTTTTGTTTCATTTTCTCACTGAAACCAAACAGCGGTTTTCGAAGCGTAGCGTAGATGCGGCATAAAACCGAAAGTAGGGGGCACCCAGTGAGGATCAAACTCGCTACTCAGTCGTAATTGTTCTAGCGAGACAAACTTGCTAACCATTACATGGCCTCGAGGTGTCCAAAATGATTTTCTAAGCATAGCTTAGATGTGGCACAAGCCCGAAAGTGTGGGGCACCCAGTGAGGATGGAACTCACTATTCAGTCGTAAGTGACCTAGCGAGACTATCTTTCTAACCATTACATCACATCCCCCACTGAAACCAAATAGTGAGGTTTCCCTTTCTTTCCACGCGATCCAAACGGAATAGTCGATTATTTATGAGGTATTGGCAGGACATAATGGTCGTGCAAACTAGCGAAGCGGGGGAAAGCACAATTGTAATAGGATAATAATAATAACAATAATACAATGTTATGACTGCGAAGATGAGGGAGAGACATAAATCCCAATTAATGACACCTCAGAACAAGTCCATGAAAATCTGTGATATCAATCCAAGACAGAGAAGAAGCAGGAACACAATGACGGTTCTGACGAGGTAGTGATGAGACAATAAGTCAATTCAGCATATCCCGCATATTATACAAAATAGATATAGACTGGTTGAAAACTTTAAGCTTTGCAAGCAATTAGCTTTTCCCCAATTAAATCAATGGTATATACACACAAACAGGAATATGTTTTAGTGAATAAAACATGAAATTTAATAGGAGTAGATAGATTCTCCTATCGAACATCATTTTAGTGGCAATATCATTTTGCTTGATTAAAAAAAAGAACCCACGAGACCTTGAAACTTCAACAGATCGATGCAAACGAATGGAAATTTGGCTAACAGGTTGTTTTTTTTTTTTCATTTTTCAGTAAGTCCCTTCTATAATCTTTTCTGTTCTAAGATCAACATACCCATCATTATATATCAGACACAGGATTCCCGACTTCTTGAAGACAAGAAGATGTAATTATTGCAGCTCAGGACCAAAGACTCACAACAGGAGAAACCGCAAACCGACCCTGCGTAGCTCGACTGTCAAGCTACTGAGAGCTTTACAGGCAAAGAAGGCTCTGTTTGCTTTTCATGCACAATCGCTTGCCCTAATTTTCCCGAAATCCATATCTGCTTAGTTTCGTATCCGAAACATAATCAAAGCAATTTCTAAAGAATTCATTGATTTTACTTAATTATTATAACTTTTTTTTACTGTTTCATTCATTTTCTACGGCTTATCGACCATTTGCAGGTTATTTAAAGCCATAAAATATTATTAAATTGTAAGACTTTTTTGAGATAATAATGATTTAGTGATACACATTTTACTAATTAACGTTTTACTAATTAACACAAAGCTGGCATGTGGATCCATAGATATCCCAAGGGTATTTACGCGAAAGTAAATAGAACGAACCTAACTGTAATTGCAACTCAGCTCTCTCTCTAAATATATATATATATATATATATATATATATATATATATATATATATATATATATATATATATATATATATTACAGTCTCAGTTACGGTGGACTGGCTATGTCTTGAGAATGTCTGATGACAGGATACCCAAGATCCTAATGTACAGCCAGTTAGATCAGGGCTACAGGAATGTAGGACGCCCATGGCTAAGATACAAAGACAAGCTGAAAAGCAACTTCTCAGCAGTCAATATACCACATAACACCCTTGAGTGCTTAGCCTTGGAGCAGGTAGAATGGACATCAACGCGTTTTAGTGAACTCAACAATTTTCAATCTGCTTGTCTGAATCATCTTCAAGAAGCGAGAGCAATATTTAAAAGGTCAGCCAATCTAAAAGTGATCTAATCTCACAATCCTCACACTTGCTCCATATGTGGTCTTCTTTGTAAATCACTAGCGGGTCTTAAATGCCACTTAGGATTGTCGCACAAACTTTCATAACTGAATCAATAAGCTGTCCTTATACGTCGAAACTCACGGCAGAGTCCATTATATATATATATATATATATATATATATATATATATTCATGAATTATTCATACGAAAAACAAATACAAAGTTTAATGATTTAATTGGCGAGAAATCCATCGTCACGAACAGTTCAAATAATATACAAAAAACCCGAAACTGTTTATGAATGAAAAGATCCTTGTTTCTATAAATTTCTGTTGCATGAGTTCTTATTATTTTTACAAGCTTTCGTCTGTTCCTACAGACATCCTCAGGTATGGAATAGATTTTGTTCTTGTTTTTACTCTCAGTAATAAGAGGACAACGAAAATATATGTATTGTTGTAATCCGAAAAATGCTATTAGAAATGAGTTATTGTTTTTGGAGCGTGCTGTCGCAACGCTGAGTTTGAATTTAAATTTTAAAATTGTGCGTTCTTATACAAATATGGTGATAAGTGAATTCTTTTTTACTGGTAAATTTTCTGTCAAAGTGGCATGAAATTTATTGTTCAATAATTACAGTAATGTCGCACTTATTATCCAAAAGTTGCATTTGGATCAATTATTTTAATTTCAATAAAGGTGCAATTAATTTACAAATATATATATATATATATATATATATAGATTAAAAGATAAACCTATGAATTATTTATAAATTACCAAGTTAATCAATTAAGATTAAAAGCCCTGAAATCCATGCTTTGTATTATTATTATTATTTGAAAAGAAATACTGTTTGAAAAAACATTACTTATAAACATATATGAGAAACATTATTTGAAACTTTCAAATCCTAGAACGGCCAGGAAAAAGTAATTAGACTGCTATTTAGTGATATTTTCGTCATCAGTGAAGGTACACAGGAAAGTTTGCTAAAATTCATACAATTTTGTGATACATTTATATAAAAGAAAAAATTCTTGATCATTATAATATTTACACTAACTTTCTTAAAAATTAGAGTGTAATTTTTCGTCAGTAAATTTCTCAACTATTTGTCTTTTGAACGAGTTATTTTACAAGCCGATCTCATCATATATTTATCTTCACTGCCATTCTCAACAAGTGATGTTTGTACAAAGACTTACATTCTTTTTGTAGATATTTTATACTTGTATGCAATTTTAAACGCAACCTGAAGAAGACAGATATACTGTCAAAATAAATTGCACACTTCTCTAAGCTTTGAAAATATACGAAAAGTTACATCCGTCATTTTGATTATTATTATTATTATTATTATTATTATTATTATTATTATTTCTTTTGATTTCTGTTGTAAAAACATTTCCTTCCGGGTCCCAAGCAGAGACCTAAGGTCAGAAATAGCTTCATGTCGTTTTCCAGTTATCATTTTTGTAATAAGAACTAAAAAGAATTAAGAACACCAATATGTTACATATATAATGCTCTTCGTAATGCATGAGCTGTACAATTTTATATTAGGCGCGGGCTATAAGGGATTCCTTCAATGAGGCTATCAGAACCTTTTTCGATCAATCCGAGGACTCCAACTACAAAGGCAATTAATTATGTCCCCCATGAGCCACACTTTTGAGATTGCCACTTCAAGACCCTAAAAATCTGCATGAACTGTCATGTCAATAAGAAAGCAGATTCTGTTTTTGTGGTCTTTGATCACAATGTCTGGGCGATCAGCTTTGTTCTATGTGTGTATTGTAAAATCCCATGAAATGGTTACAAGCCCTATCTCTGTAGCCAAGCCTGGGAGATGTTCATACCAGTTTCTTGCAGTTTCTTTCCCATAAAAGTCGCATATTTTTCAGTGCAGATATTGGTCCACTCAATCATTCCGAGTTATTATTATTATTATTATTATTATTATTATTATCTTCTGTGCGATTTTTTCATTTTCAACCGGACAACTTGCATTATGGTTTTCACCATCAAGTCGTACGACATCAGCATTTTTCGTATGATGTTAGCAGTGCTACGCAACGCAGACTTCTGATGCGATGGGTGGCGAGGCATTATTGCAATTTTCTTAATGTAATCATCTATAAACACCAACGCCCCAATAACAACTAAGGAAATGGTGGCCTGAACGTTCTATATTCTGTTAATTTCAATCCGGAGATTGATGTATTTCGCAAGGTTGTCAATATCTTTATTATGTTCACCAGGGACATCAACATCGATAAGGTGAAATTTTCTTTTTTTTTTTCAACGATCAAGGGCACAGTCTGTCTGGAAGTAGAAATACGTCAGATCTTGACTTGGTCATTTTCGATCAAATTCTCTGACTGGTGACGGTATCCTTTCTGTTTGAGTTCAAGTTCATAATTTTTACATAGGCACCAGTACAAGTGAGACTCTGTTTTACCTTGACAACGCTTTTATTCTTACTGCTCAGGCGCTAATGATGAAGGTGATATTTTCCACCACTCTGCCAAAGAATCTGCACTTGGTGGTAGATATGTTTCCAGAGAGACTTAGTACTCAAGTCTTGGTCTTAGGCGGCTACTAGAATGACTTAGGTTTTGTCGTTCTAGTTTGCTTTTCGATGATTGAATCCCAAGAATCTTTTGTCTTAATGAACCTTGTGCTCCTCTCGAACTCTCCATGACGCGATTTTGCTTCTCTTTTGGTATCTTCTTTCTGAATTCTTCTTTCTTCTTGATGTTCTTCTTTACAAGGGTTTTGGATTTCGCTACGTATATTGTGTCTTTGCTACTTACAAGTGCAACGACCTTCGTTCACTTATGATATTCTTCAATGCTGATAATTTCTCTACCTTCTTCTTTACGTGGAATGTATAATCTTATCATATTTGACTTTTGGCGTAAGGTCTTTTTCTTCTTTTATGTGCTGTGTCCCTTCAGCGCGTAGGCGATCATAGCCCTCCACATCTTCCTGTCCCTTTAGCTCTTAATAAGTTTTGACATTTTGTTATTTCTCCCAAACCCTGTTCTACTATGTATTTGCCGAAGCCCATCAAGTATGTTACGCGCTGCATTCCTCTGTAACTCTTTCCCTCTGTCTGTCCTGTGAGTATCAGATTTTCCAAGCCCTTCTTCCTCATTGTGTAACTCTGACATTTCAACTGCCTTTTCCCGATGTTATGTATAAGTTTCCATTTTGTTACCATTTTCTGCAAAACGTCGTCATTGCTCACTTGTTCAGTCCATGGTATCCTCAGCATCTTTCTGTAGAAAAACATTTCTGTTGCTTCAAGTCTCTTTTTCATCTTTGGGTAGATTGTCCAGCATTCGCTGCCATACAGGAGGACAGATATCACGTAACATTTCAATACTCTTTTCTTTATTTTTAACGACATTTTCCTGCCTCTTAATACTCTGCTTAGCTTTTGGAATGCATCTTTGGTCGCACTTTCCGTTCTCTGTTAGAACACTTCCCAGATATTTAAATTTTTGTACTTGTTTGATTTTAGTATCGCAGATTTGTAATTGGCCCTTTGCCTCCAGCCTTTTGCTGATATTCAGTGTTCAGGTCTTTCCGTTCAGAGATTGTAACTCTTCCTTTGTTCCCTCAAACAACGAACCTTACGAGAGATATTGCACAGGTATTAACGACAATTACAAGATCACGGGCGCTTACATTGGGCTTCAGAAGAAGACGTAACTTTATCATCTCTGACTCTGTGGGGTCCATTCTTTCATTTGCCTCACGAGTATGTCCCCACCCCCAGAATATCCTCTTGGTGATTACATCTCTGTACTGTCTACAAATTTCCTTTTATTACTCTTTATATTTATATCATCCCCTGAAACATGTTTCTTGCGGAGAACAGAAAATATTATTGAATTTGAAGTTGGTAGTAGTGCCCACTTGGAACTATCGTAAAGGGCCTAACAAATATATTGCAAGCTCGAGAGATCTGACCATCCAGACGAAAAAAAAAAAGCTGACAACGGCTTAAATTGCGGAGATTTAAGGAGACTTAATGTCAGTCGGTGTCCAGATATAACCTTTGTGAATAATAATGAAAATGAAAGAAAATGGAAAAACTAAAAATATACCAGCACATCACCAGTAAGCTGAAAAAGTGACAAATAAAGTTCCCATAATACAGTTTAACCCGGATTTAAGAGACCCGGATATAAGAGAGATTTTCTCTGGTCCCAAATTAGAGCCTGTGTTAATGTATATAAAATAGACCAAACCCGGATATAAGAAAAACCCGGATATAAGAGACTTCTTCTCCGGTCCCGATAACTGTCTTATATCCGGGTTACACTGTAGTTGACACACATGACATCAACATTTGTAAGTATTAAAAATTCAATCTTTCATTTCTTTTTTTTTTCCCTTATTCGTTCCATTCTCGTCTTTTTGCAGCAGTTCTCTTGTTTCTATTTCCGACGTTGGTCTTTTGGAAAAATATTTTTTCCATTTTTTTATTTTCTTTCATCAGTCTCGGAATTTCTTAGTCTTTTTTCTCTTTAACACTTTCTTTTCTCATTTTTAAAAATTAAATATCCACCCACATGTGGCCCAAGAGCCACCCAAGGTACCAGTTGTATAGACGTAAGAGACGAAAGCAATGGTTATAAGGATAGGTAGGATAGAAAATGGGTTCACCCTAGACTGGAAGAGATTAAAACTATAGCGGTCAGGGAATCAACCAATCGGGAGTCAGTTACAAAAAAGTAGCCCTTCCCGAACAGAATCTCTCAGAGTGGGACTTCCTCCTGGCTAAAGGAATAAGAAAGGCGTAAGGATGATTCGAACTTGTTTTCGCGGCATGATGTGCCATAGCTGTAAATGTTTGAATGGGTGAGACTAATAAATGGAAATAACAGACTATAGTTAGGCTTGCGACGTTTTCATTGTGGGAAACCAACTGTTGGATCAAAAATAATTAATCGACCTCAGGGCTGCTTAAAACGATTCAAAATTTAACTGGAATGTCAGTCGTTATCTTTTGTATTCTTAATTTCTATTTTTTTTATTGTTCTAACTCTTTAATAGTATTTTCTCATATTCTCTAACAGTCAGTAACCTTTTACTTCTTAGTGACTTTATTGCTTTGTTGGAGGCGAAATGATTATATATATATATATATATATATATATATATATATATATATATATATATATATATATATATAATTTTGAAGGCGTTAATGCTACTAAAACTCAAGGGAGTAGAGTTAACTGGGAGTGGAATAGGATGAGAATACTTTAGTGAGGCGAAAGGACAATAAAAGAACAGGAATTAGAAAGTCGGGAGATATCGATTGACGTTAAATTAAAATTGTTGAAGAAAAAAAAATGAAAAAAATCCAGAAGTAATAATTTTGAGAAAAGGAACTATTATAACAAATATGGAATTCTATGCTCGGTGTAAAAAGCGTTGCACCAAAAATATATATGCATGCATATTTAGTCTCTCTCTCTCTCTCACACACACACACACACACATATATATATATATATGTGTGTGTGTGCGTGTGTGTGTGTATGGATTGAATTTTGGTGTTTTTGTATTCTCAGCAATGCAATTAACATGTTTACAGCAAGCACAGATACTAAATATTGACCAAAATGAGAGAGAGAGTTACTTTTTGATCTTTGGCAAAGATCACATATACTGATTCTAAACATTCACACACACACACACACACACAAAATATATATATATATATATATATATATATATATATATATATATATATATATATATATATATATCGTCATTTTTACAGGTACTATGGTGTTAAGAGGCTGCGTGAAGGACGTCATGGTTATCACTAGGGAAAATGGAATCTCAAAGCTGAGGTCAAATTCCAGTCGGCTGCCTTGAGAAAGCCGTGAATCTACCATTTTCGATGTTTCATTAAAACATAGGTTACTCTTGAGTCTGGAATAGAAGGGAATGTTGGAATAGAAGGGGATGTTAGAATAAAATGGGATGTTGCGAAATTTATTCAAAATTAATCTTTTTACAAACAAAAAGAAAAAAAAAAAGAAGGAGTTGGAGTTTTAATAATTGGACTATTTTGAATAAACAAACAATTCGGAATGCTTTTTGTTATGGTCCGGTTCATTGTACCACGGTGATAGTCCAAGGTAGAACCAATAAAGAAGAACTCGAACACAGGTATGGAATAAGACAGATATATTACAAACAGGAATATATACAAAGTGTTAGTACGAACAATCAGGTTTAGTAGTAATTGTCTGAACTGCCTCTGACTCGCTCTGACTGACTTCTGACGGACTTCACTACAGACTTCAGACTGAACAGTATTTAGTCACCCCCCACCACGAGGGCATCATGTGGCACAAAGTCAGTTTAACGTGGGATCTCAGAGCCCGTGGGCTCGGCCAAAAATATGCCCTTTGAACCCGTATAAACGGGTTCAGGATCGGTTTACCTCCCCGAAGGAGACTCCGCCCTTCGGCGTAGTCTCGTTCGGGTTCCTCCCCGCTCGAAAGCAGAGAGTTCAACCGATCAGCCGGTCATCCGACTTCCGACTGAACTCCCCTCTTGAGGCGCAGTATTTATTACGTATGGAATAGTCCATTATGTTATTATGGGTAAGTTCCCATAACACTTTTTAAATAAAATAAACGATAGTGGGGTCTGGAAAAATAGTGACGAGGTTGGAAAGAAATGAAATACAGAGTCATGTCTGTGTATTCCTGACGCAAGACCAAATAGCAAGACTGACTAGACAATTTTGCCTTGGTTGGCAATCGGTCTAAAAGAAGGACAATTCTTCATTCATATGGAGAATAAATTTGTGACCCACTACACTATATTTCTTAAGAAATAACAATGGCAATGCGCAGTTTACAGACATTAAAAAAGAGGGGGAAGCTGTGGAGAGACATGACTACCTACGATCTGAATGTGCATGAACTTTGTAAGAAAAATGTACTGTTCTAGTAATAGGGCGTTCGATGAAATATGCCAGAAAGATCTATTGGAACTACTCAGCAGCCTTGACATATTTGGGAAGGATATTAAAATAATCAGGAACCAATACTGGCAGCCAACCGCCTGCATACGAAATACAAAAAAAATGAAATGGGTATAAGGCAAGGACGTGTCTTCTAACCGGATTTTATCCACTTATATAGCGAGGCGATTCTAAGAGAATAACAATTCCTCGTATGATTCATTATTGGTTAGCCCTATGTTAAAAACGTAATATATGAAGATGTCATAGTATGTATAGCAGACACGGAAAGAAAACTCCGACGGCAGGTCGTGAAATAAACTGAAAAGAAAAAAAATCAATTGCAAGAAGACGGAATTAATCGTTGTTACCAAATGGAACAGCCTAATATGCAAATTCCAAATTGGCAATGCCAAAATTAAACAAGTAGAAACATTTTAAAATCTGGGAAGTGTTTCTAACAGAGGGCAGAAAGTGCGACAATGAAATCCGAATGTGTATTGTGATAGCGAAAGATGACTTCCAAAAGCTAAGCAGCGTAATAAAAAACAGAAAAAAAACATTATTAACAAAAAAAAAAGAAAGAAAAAGAGTACTGAATTGCAATATCTGTCTTATTATAGGATAGTGAATGTTATACAATCTCCTCACAGATGAAGAGGAGACTGAAAGCAACAGAAGGATGCTGAGAATATCATGGACCTATTATGTGAGCAACAACGAGATATTAGAGAAAATGAAAACAAAAAGGAAACTTATACTTAACATCAGGAAGAGACAGTTGAAATTTCTAGGGTGCATAATGAGGAAAGAGGACTTGGAGAATTCAACACTCACAGGACATATTGAAGGTAAACAGAACAGAGGGAAAAACGCATAACTGACTTAGTAAGCCTGAGTAAATAAATGGCGGAACATGGTATAGGAAAGATAACAAAAGGATAAAATTTCTTATGAGCTACAGCAAAATGGAAATTGTGGAGAGACATGATCACCTATCTCCTTGAGGGGAGATAAATAGATAGATTATGAAGTGAGGTGAAAATTGTACCAATTGTATCTACTGATTTGACTTACCACCGCGTGAAAAACAACAACAACAACAACAATAATAATAATAATAATAATAATAGTTATGCTAAGGAATAGGAGGTATAGTTATTTATTTGTACGTTTGTACAAAATGTGGCACAAGGCCAAAAGGGGATTGGGGAAGGACGGTCTTCTTTTGTCTTAATTCTAAACTTAGCTAGTCACCAACACGGACCCAAACATACCAACAATGTTCCTATCACCAAAACAACACATTCACTCCTACCTTTCTTACTACGTCCACCATAATACCTCAAATTCTCTATGAAATCCTAACTAGTCCCCATATGTACATTTCAAAGTCTGTAGGGGGGGGAACAACAATTTTAAAAAACCCAATTATTATTTACAATATGATTTAATACTATTTACATAAAAAAAAACAAAATAGGGTTAGTGATTAAAACCCCCACAATCCCTAAATGTGGCAGAAACATCAGTTAACTGGACGAAATAATTGCGGGATTATAACATTATAAAGGAATAGGAGGTATAATATATATATATGCCTATATAGTATAAAGCATAATAATAATTGTATCTGAAATTATTTCTTTTTATATCATTAGCATCATTGTGGGTAGGAAGATAAACTTCATCCGGAAACAAGGCCTCCAATCGGGATATTGAAGGTTTTGAGGAGCATGGAACCATTTCTTAATTGCTGTTTTTACCAGGTCCACCCTGTTCCTGGGTGGTAGCAAATGTTAGAGTCCCAGCTTTAGGTAAATACTGAAACCCCCAAACAAAAATCAACAGAGCATTTTTATTATAAAATGATCAACAATACGTTTTTATAACAAAAGGATAATTCATGCAACACTAAAAAAAATATAAATATACATTTTTATAGAAAAATTACCAATACATTTTATGATATACAAAATATATATTTAAAAAAAAACAACATATGTTTACTCTGAAAGGATATCATTATGTACAAAATATCTGTAGTTGAAAGCATAAAATTACGTAAAAAATATTTAGATTTTGGGATTAAATAACCCATGCAGGTTGGTATACCGCTAAACAAAATTAATCAACCAATATCATTAGCTTTCTCTACCATTCAAAGAAACCCGGTTATTTTCTTTAGTCATTCATATCTACTTTTATACTTCCCTTCTCATCCATTTCGCTTTTTACTTCGATTATTTCTTCTCATTTTTTATTTCTCTTTTTTCTTTTCCATTCGGGATCTCATTCTTCTTTTTCTAATTTCCTTTTTACTCCTTTATTCTTTCTATCTTATTTGCCCCTTCTTCGTCTTCTTTCTTTAGTAATTCTCTCGCTTCGACTTCAACGTTAGTCTCATCGTAAGATAAATTTTGTCGTCTTTTTTTTGCGATTTTTTCTATTTTCCTCTATTTAATCCTTTATTCTTTCTTTCATTATCCTTTCTTTTTTACTTATTAAATCGATGTTACTCTCTTTATCCATTTTCTTTCTTTTTTTGCTTTCTTTGTTTGTTTGTTTCTTTCTTTATTTTGTTTGCTTTCATTCAATTGATTCTTTCTTGTATTCTATCTTTATTTATTGCATGCTTGATTTCTGTCTTTCTCTTTTCTTTCTTTTTTGCTTTATTTCCTTCTTTTTCTTTCTTTCTTTCTTTCTTTCTTACAAATTTTCTTTCTTGCATTCTTTCTTTCTTACTTGCTTTCTCTTTCTTTTTTCTTTCTTTTTTCTTTCTTTCTTTATCGCTTTCTTTCCTACATTCCTTCTTTCTTTCATTTTTTCATTCATTCATTCTTTCTTTCTTTCTTTCTTTTTTGCGTTTTTTTCATTCATTTTCTTTTTTTTTCATTTTCTTTCTTTGATTCTTTCCCATTTTTCATCCTTCTTACTCAAGATGCTGGCCTGTCAAACACTAAAGAACAGAAACAAAAGGCTCAACTTGGCTGTAAAGAAACTACCGATCGCGTCTAGGGAATTGTGCTCAGTTTTTTTTTTTTTTCGTTTCTCCCTTTTTGTTCGACCGTCAAACGGCGTCCGCACATGACAGTTTGAATCTGACAAACATACAATCTTCTCATACAGCAGTAGCATCAGCAGCAACCTCCCACAAACTGAAAGAAAACCACGAGGAAAACAACTATACATAATAATAAAAAATACAATACAAAAAATAATAAAAACACACATAGCTAAAACGAGAAAGTCTAAAAACTTATCCTTCGTAAGAACTAAAGGAATCAAATAAAAACAAGACATCATCATCACGTTTGAAAGAGATACAAATAAAATAAGACTTTCTCAAAAATAAGCAAACAGATAAACTAATTAAGAAATATTAATAAAAATCTTGCGTATGAATCAGAAGATATTTTTGTATCTTGCATTATGCGTGTTCGCTTTTGAAATTGTTTATTTTCTTTCTTGTGCTTTTTTTCCCTTGTCACTACCATTTATTTATTTGCTGAGTGTGTTTAACTTTTATCTGATTGTAACATTCCAGTCCTTCAACTGCCACTTTTAGCATTAATAATAATAAAATTAATAGTTTGATTATGAAACTGCTGATAGGAAGATGAAGATATTGATGATGAAAATAGTGATAATAGATCCATCTATATATTAGGAAAATAAATAAATAAATACTATTACTTCGACTACTATTAATAATAATACGTACATGTTACATCTAAGAAAGTACAATGGCAAACAGTAAATATCCCATTTCTTGCCAGATATATGTATGTCGCTTACTTGACCATAACCAATAGTCATATTGCTTAGAGGCTGAAGCAATAGGCATGTCTGCTCATGAGCGGGAGTAGCATCAAGGTCAGATGTCTGTTTTTAGTTTTGTAACTTTGAATGATGAGGGAGCGAAGGCGACTTTGATGTTATATTTAGATACTTATGAAGACCTCCAATTGGGGACCAACTAAACTAACCGACCTGAAAGTGTTTCTGACTGACCTAGAAAGACAAGCCTGCTAACAATTACACTACGGTGAAGTGTGCCATCATTTGCAAAGTTATGGTGATTTTCTAAGCTCAGCTTAAGTGTGGAACAAGGACGAAAATATGGGGCACCCAGTGAGGATCCAACTCACTATTCAGTCGTAGTTGATCTAGCCAGACAAACCTGTTAAGCACGTCGAAGTGCCGACTCACTCACAAAATTATGGTGATTTTCTAAGCGTATCCTTGATGTGGTACAAGGCTGAAATTATGGGACACCCAGTGAGGATCGAACTAACTACTTAGTCGTAGTGGTTCTAGCGAGACAAGCCTGCTAACCATTACACCACTTCAAAGTGACCCCTTAATTGTTTGGCTGTCATGCATATCATCTTTATACCCTTATCGGTCTGAGTCACATGATAGATGGGATTTGTATATTTGTACGTCAGAGTCAGTTTATTGATGTACCACTCTCTAACTCAACAACAGCTACAACAACATCAATGATACTACTACTGCTACTACTACTACTACTACTAATAATAATAATAATAATAGTAGTAGTAGGGCCTGAAACAATTTTATGGGACTTTAAAATATACCCAGAGAGAATAATCAAAGCTAATCGTGGTCAAAGACCACAAAAAACAGAATGTGTTTTTTTTTTATTGACACGTCAGTTCCCGCAGATTGGAATGAATCTTTGAAGAGTTTCAAAAAATTATCAAAATAAAAGGATCTTGAAGTGGAAATCTAAAAAAATGTGGCACATGAGGATATCAGTAATTCCAGTTGTCATTGGAGTGCTCGGATATATCGGAAAAATTGAAGGTATCCATAGCCGCCTATGCGTTCTATAAATACAAAAAAATATACTGAAAAGCACAGCTCACACATTACGAAGAGCTTTATCTATGTAAAATATGTGTGACCTTGTCAGAAAAATGATCAGTGGAAAATGTCATGAAGCCATTTATGTCATTAGGTCTGTGGTTGGGGCCCGGATGGAAGTGAGTACACAACAGAAACCCAAGGAAATAATAATAATAATAATAATAATAATAATAATAATAATAATAATAATAATGGAAATTGGAAACACGAATAGTACCAGTCATAGTAGGTGCTCTTGGAATGATAAAAAAGGAATATAACAACATTGTAAAAATCCCTGGGAATACCAGCTTAAGAGAAATACAAAATTGTCTTGAGAAGTACCACACACTAAGAAGAACTTTGTCTATGTAACACTAGTCAGGTTATGGGAGTTAGAAAAACAAATAATAAATTTTAGCTATAAAAAAAACAAAAAACACACCACTATGTCTTCCCGGAGACTTGTAATTAGTATGAACATAGTAGAAATTGAAATAAAATAATAATAATAATAATAATAAAAGTCAGTATGCAAATCGTTGAAACATCATAGCCTTAAGTTGCATTATTTTAATGACACACTAGTTTTTGACTGAATTTTGTTTCATTTTACTTTTTGCTTCTTTATATCGAAACGTCCATGTTTTTTTTTAATTTTCAACGCCCATTAAGAATGCAACATGAACCAGAGAGAAAAACAGTAACTTGAAATTAGAACTCAAGTTTCTTATCCTTGGTAACCTATCTTGTGTAGACCCCGGAAGCCAATCAGTACGTGACATTCAAATGTAATCAGGTTCGCAAGGAGACTTGATGTGAGTTCAAATCCCATTGGTGGCCATTTCTTTCTAATCAACGAGTCTTTTTTTTTTGTAAAGAATGTTAAGATACTAAACAAGCAAAGTAAGAAGAATAAAAATTATTCAGAAAAAAATAAAATGCATAAAATTTCGTATAAAAAGCACAAAAATCCCCCAAATAACAGCAACAAAGAACAGCGTGCATATTTAACAGAAATGATAATAAATGTGTATGGTTATTATAAGTCAGCCATACAACTTGACATTATGGGAATCTAATCAAAGAATCAGACGTGAAAAGCCATCGGTCAACTGAGTGCATTTGTTGTCTTCTTTTACGCGTAAAACTTCGGTGTCTCTATAATAATTCTTCTTTGAAAGGTGACAGAGAAAAGATGTGTTTAATTAGCTTGTGAAAAACAATGTACATATTAGGAATCAAGTATCTATCTATCTATCTATCTATCTATCTATCTATCTATCTATCTGGTTTCACTCTGTTCATTATCTATCTATCTGAACACACACAGACACATATACACAAACACGCACACGTATATACGTGGATGTGTGCAGGCAGTGCACACACACACACACACACACACACACACACACACACACACACACACATATATATATATATATATATATATATATATATATATATATATATATATATTTAAGCGTTTCACCCCAAGCAAGGCAGGAAGCCACCAGGACGCAAGGGGTTACAGAAGATTTGTAGCAAGATCAGATAGGAGTGATAGAGGAAAGGATGAGGAGAAGGATAGTGGATAGATCAAGGCAACTGGAGATGTTGATTGACATTACATTTGAACAGTTGGAGATTATAGTTCTCAGGGAAACTGGAATAGGGAAGGGAGTTCCACAGGCAAGAGGTGCGAGATATGAAGCTATTGGAGTAGAAGGTACGGCTACATTTAATAGTTTCGACAGTAAAAGGGTGAGAGCGGAATGCCAGCCTCGTAGGGCGCTTGAACTCATGAAGTCTAGGAACCAGCGAATGCAGCTCCTCGAAGCAATTGCCATGAAAGTATTTGTAAAAAAGACAGAGAGAGGCGACGGCGCGTCTGTGAGAAAGTGACTGTAGACGAGATGTCAGATCAGGGCCAATTATATTGCATATCCGCCTCTGGGTCTTATCAAGAACCCCGAGGCAAACAGAAGGGGCTCCAGACCATATATGGCAGCAATACTCCATGCAAGGGCGAATTGTTGATTTGTAGATCTAAAGGATCGATTCCGGGGAGAAAAATTTCATGGCGCGGCACAGGGAGCCAACTTCCCTTGCGGTGGACGAAGCAATTGACTCAATGTATTTGTTCCATCTCAGGTCAGCAGTCAACGTGAGACCGAGCAGCCGCAGAGAGGTGCTCTCGTGAAGTTGAGCATCAGACATTCTAATTCAGGGCAGGGAAGGATCTCAGTGGTGATTAATAGAGAGCAGTTATATATATATATATATATATATATATATATATATACATACACGCATACATACAGAATTTTATAAACCTCATGTATCAAGTATGATGCATCCTGAAATGTATAGGTTATGGTGGTAAATTGTCGCCACATTATATTTTTAATATCGCGCATGCGCGTTGTTTGTTTCTGATTTTGTGGACTGCACAGCATAGTAGGGTCAGTTGAGCATCCTCTGTAAAAAAAAAAGAAAAAAAAAAGAGCACCATGACGCAATTCTCTCCGCCAAAAATTTTGAATCGGCATGCTGTACTGCTTTGTATTCCCGCTGGAAGATTCAGTAAGAACATTTCTGAGTACGTTAATCTGAGGAAATTGCAAAGGTTTCGGAAAGAATTGGATGAGCCTAATGATGATTACAAAGATGTTTTGAGTGATCATTTGTGATGGCGACATTATGCCTCCACTCATCTGCCCACAGGGCTTCAAACTCAACACAGAGGTCTACATCAAGTGTTTTAAGGTTGTAGTCTGCCCGGGTCAAGAGGGTGACTGTTGAAAGACCCTATTTCTGGCAACAGGACACTGTACCATGCTATATAAGCAGGGGAACCCAGTCATGGCCGTCAGACAATTTCTGCAACTACCTCACCCCTTATATCTGGCCACCAAACTCCCCAGACTGCAACCGCTTTAATTATTATGTGTGGCGCAGTTGAACGAGAGTCCAACAAAACTTTTTGCAACACCAAAGAGGAACTGAAGGCAAGAATTATGGCAGCATTCACCATCTTAAACAAGAAGTGTTGCATGAGATTCCGAAGTCGTCTTGAGGCCGTGGTTAAAAACAAAGGCAGTTTCATTGAATAAATTTGCACTTCAGTATTTCAAGATGATCTGTGTAATTTTGGTCAATACATCTGTTAAAATGAGATGTCAGTGTTATATCCATTTTTGCATAATTTAGACGAGAATTTATCTATCGAACTTTGTATTTGGTATATCGATATTGCTTTATAAATTGATCAATTATTCTGTTGATCTGACTCTGGTTTGCACACACGTTTCATATACTGTTAGTACCGTAGTGAGTACGATCCTCACTGTGTGACCCATACTTGTAGATTGTTACCCTACTCGGCTAAGTATAGAATAGATTAAGAGTAAAGACTTCAGATCAGAACTTCAAACATGATGAGTTCAAAAACTTTCATATTAGCCCAAACTTGTGAGTATGCGTGCGTGTGTGTGTGTATTTGCGTCTCTGAGAGAAAGAGAAAGCGATAGAGATAGAGAGAGGGGAGGAGAGATAGAGAGAGAAAAGAGAGAGAGTGCTAAATGTTCACGGCTAGACCATGAGCCCGTTTCAAAACAAAAAAAGGTTCTTACTCATTTTGTCGCATATTAGGGAGCCGATAATCTATCAACATTGTCTCTCTCCAGTATCTATCACTATCTAATTCAGAAGCCAATACAAATGAGGTGGAGGCGAAGGAGACTGTTCTCATCTCAGTAAGATATGGCAACCACCATCTATCTATCTATCTATCTATCTATCTATCTATCTATCTATCTATCTATCTACACACACACACACACACACACAGACACACACACACACACACATATATATATATATATATATATATATATATATATATATATATATCAGTATCTATCACTATATATATATATATATATATATATATATATATATATATATATATATATATATGTCCAGTATCTATCACTATCTAATGCTGGTATCAAGAGTCGAGACAGAAGCCAATACAAATGAGGCGGAGGCAGAAGGAGACTGGTTTAATCTCACTAAGATATGGCAACCACCATCTATCTATCTATCTATCTATCTATCTATCTATCTATCTATCTATCTATCTATCTATGTATCTATCTATCACACACACACAGATATGTATATATATATATATATATATATATATATATATATATATATATATATATATATATATATGGGATAGATATATAGATATATGTATGCCTGCATGTATATTTGCGCTTATATATTTAAATGCACTTGTGAAGTAACTTTGGAAGTGAATGCATTGGAGAGGAAAAATTCAGCACGCAATTTTTGTGAACTAAGGAAGAGAAAAAAATTCGGATGAAACATATTAAAAAGAAAACGTCAAGAATGAAAAAACAAAAAAAAACATAAGAAAAAAGTTTAAACCAAGCATGCAATCAGGAAAAAGAGAAGAAAGAATTTAGGAAAAGAATAAAAATTGAAAAATAGGAAATAAATTGGAAGTAATAACGACAAAGTGTGGATTATGGCAAAAGAAAAAAAAGAGCGAATGTCTTGTTCAGCTACAAATTAAAGGAAAAGTTTGAAAAAATGCGCGCCAACGGTGCAGAGAAAATCCTTCAACGCCGTTACGTCACACGGAGAATCGCAAGAAATGGCGGCACAATATTCTGTCTCAATAAAGCCGATAACAGCATCAATTAGACAGCAGGCTGGGGTCGAGACTGATGATCGGAGACTGGTTGGAAGAAATGAAGTAGAATCCTCATTCTTTTTCTCCTTACCGTTTAATGATGCTGACCTGAGAGGTGAGGCAGGCGCGTCTAATCAGATAGGAATTCATATCAACGCCGTAGTCTGCCTCTTTCTCGCGGTCGATTACAATGTCGTCTATTGTCGGGTGAATTCTACAAGCAAATGGCGTCGAACAGAAGCCAGATTTCTCCGGAATCTGCAACTTTGACCCCGGGATATTTTCTGATTAATACTGGCAGATAATCGAACAGTGCAGGTGGTCGGGGGCCAAAGTGAAAAATGCCTAGTTTAGACCAGAAACCCGACGGGAGTTTTCAAAACCGCTCATTCTTGCTAAACAGTTCTTGATATCTCTCCTACTCACCTAACTGAATAATTAGACGGAACAAATATAAACCTTGAGAAAAAAATAAGAAAAGTAAAGAAAAATTCATTGAATTAGGTGAGAAAATTGTTCATATTTTATAACATTTACAAAGATTACCTAGGTGTAAATCATTTATTCCTTATAGATGTTCGATAGACATGAACATACAATTCTTTCTTTCTTTCTTTCTTTCTTTCTATCTCAGTATTTTCATATCTATCTATCTATCTATCTATCTATCTATCTATCTATCTATCTATTATGGCCAAAGTTAGAAACGCATAAGCACTATATCAAATAATAGCTCTATCGGTTCTTTTTAAAAGATGTAAATAGTCCTTTCTGTAGCTTTATACTTATAATCTAATGATATATTAACTCAAGGTGCGTTAGAAAATTATTAACTTAAATGAGATTAATTTAGTAATAACTAAAACAAACACACAGGGGCACATATTCATGCATATATATATATATATATATATATACAGGTTGCGATGGATAAATTGTCGCCATTATATATATATATATATATATATATATATATATATATATATATATATATATATATATATTATATATAATTTTTGAATGTAATTTTGCAGCATTCACCAACTTAAACAAAGAGGTCGCCCAGAAGAGTTACAGGAAATTCCAAAGTTGTTTAGAGGCCGTGATTGAAGCCAATGGCGATTTTATTGAATAAATTTTCTCTTTAGTATTTCAAGATATTTTTGTAATTTTGGTAAATATGTCTGTAAAAACTGAGATGATAGTGTTCTTTTTATTTTTGCATAATTTACACGACAATTTATCCTTCGAACCCTATATATATATATATATATATATATATATATATATATATATATATATATATATATATCAGTCAGTTATGTGCCATGCGTGATACATGCTTAGGCGATTATGTACCTTTCGATACATGACTGACGAGGTAGATTTTTTCCCGCAGTAGGTTGCCATTTCTTTCTGCGATAGACCATTTGCCATCCATCCAAGGCTATAGAACCCGGTCTGTTCTGCTATTTACCCATAGCTGGGGGAAGAAGGAGAGGAATCATACCTTTCCCAGGGGTATTAGCACGTAAGTGAATGTAATGGATTTGACTGGAATTCGAACTCGGCTCTCCGATTCCTCAATCCATTACTCCACCGTGATATATATATATATATATATATATATATATATATATATATATATATATATATATATATATATATATATATATATAAAAATAAGTTCTGTTAAAAAAAATACAGAGAATGTCTATGAAGCCGATAGGGGTGTTTTACCTCGTGGCTAAATATCATTTTATGTGCCATGTCCCTTCCCTCTCTACAACTTTCGGTTCTTTTGTCGGTCTAAATAAATTTTCTCCACTTACTATCCCTCCTAGTTACCATGCTTTTACACAAGCTCGCTAGGCTGGTTACTCAATGCTTCCGTCTGCTTTCATTAATTCCTATGAGTGTCCAATTCTCCAAGCCCCTTTCCTTATTATGTATCCTAGAAATTCCAATTGTTTCTTTCTAATTTTAAGTGTAATATCCGTTTTGTTTTCATTTTACTTAAAACTTTCTCGTTTCCCACATGTTCGATTCATGGTATTCTCAGCATCTTCTGTAAGTATCTCAAAGTCTCCTGTGAAGAAATTCTCCTAAATTCATTGCTACATAGGAGGATTGATATTACATAGCATTTCAGCATACTTTTTATTGTTTCTAATGAATATTTTCTGTTTCTAAATCCTTTGCTTAATTTTTCCGGGCATCTTTCGCATTTGTAGTGTGTCATCAGTAGCACATTTGCTGTCGTCTGCTAGAACACTTTTTCTTTACTTGCTTGATTCTTAAATCTCCATTTCATCACTCTGATCTTGGACTGTAGATCATGCTAAAGTTCCTACATTCACATACATCTAACTCTGCAGCACGCAACAATACATCCATACAGATTCGATATAAGCTATAATACCCATTTTTGAAAACGAGAAAAAAATGATCGAAAGTACTCGGAAGATTACACGCAATTTCAGAAAGTTCTCACCTGACATCAGCTGACTTAATCGACACCAAAATAACTTTACCAAAAATCTCAAATGATATTCCCTATCCATTCAATTAAACACAATGATTGCTATCTCAATATAAAATATTTATATTATATACTTCTGCTACACACAAACATCATGACGAATCGAGTTCTGCAGCTGGCGTGTTTTTTCTAAAATGAATGGGTCTAAAATTACTGTTAACCCTGCTGTGCGCCAGTCGAGATTCCATCCTGGTTTGAGACAATCAGATGTCTAGCCACACTGATGAGCTGCGAAACTGTCTGTCCTGGAATGACTATATATATATATATATATATATATATATATATATATATATATATATATATATATATATTTTAACCCCAAGCAAGGTAATAAAGCCACTAGGATGCCAAAGGTTCCTTAGTGTTATAGAATCTGAGAAAACCTACTCTTCAGGAGAGAGGACAATAAAAGAACAAGAATTAAGAATATAAAAGATAATAATTAATATTGCATCCAACTTTTTGAAAATCAAAGTTGACTTGGAAAACAAGAACCCATAAGAGAGTTCCACAAGCGAGAAGTGCGATACCAGAAACATGTTAGCCCAGAACTTATAGTTACATCTATCCGCTTCATCTGAAAATAATGAGATCTTGTGGCCAATATAGTACGACGCTTAAATTCAGAAATTCTAGATACCATAGCGGAAACTTCATTAGAACAATTACCATGAAAGCATAGGGAAGCCCATTACGGCGGTGGGAAAGGGACTGAAGCCAAGAATCCTGCGAATATATAGCAGGAGCACGACACCATATGTCGTAGACATATTCAAAGCAAGGACGAATGGCATACTTATACATATGTAAGAGAGATTCTGTCAAGAAATGCTGTCTAGCACAACACAGAGAAACAATTTTCTTAGCAGCAAACCTAGCAATTCCTTCAATATAATCTTTCCACTTCATGTCAGCAGAAAACGTTAGTCCGAAGAGGCAGAATGAGTTACTCCACTCAAGATTAGCATCTTCAATGCTGATGAAAGGTATATATATATATATATATATATATATATATATATATATATATATATATATATATATTCATTTTTCATTTAAACATGTTTCATTTAATAATAGAGATATATTTATTTTATACTGATCCTTACAAGTTGTCTAATCAGTTTTTTGATATGATGAAATTCATCAAGAACATCGGTGTATTTCTTTCGTACCTAAATACTTTCGATCTTTTCTAAGGTCATCTTCAGGCGTTAATTACAAAGACAACCTTATAACTGCGATCAAATATTCATTCCGCCATGATTGTGATTTAAAACAATATATATATTTATATATATTCATCTCTCTCTCTCTCTATATATATATATATATATATATATATATATTCATATGGATTATATATATATATTTTACGGATTATATATATATTTTAGGATTATATATATATATATATATATATATATATATATATATATATATATATATATATATATATATATGGTATATCGAAAATACTTTTACCAAATTTTAGTATGGTTTCCTCACACCAAAACAAGAACAAAGTCCACATAGACATACGTCCGGAAATCCTTTGTTTTTGAATTATTAAGTTTAAAGACAGATTAATGTAGATGGTGCTGTATTGCTATGTAGACTAGGTTACATTTGTCACTCGTGTACATTAGTGGTCTAGTCTCTTCAAAGTTTAACGAGTGTAGTAGTAAGTAAACTCTTCCGTTTAACAGTGGCAGGATATACGTATTGTGAGCAGGAAAATATGATTTTTACATACGGCCGCGTAATGGTAATGGACGGGAGGCTGCACGACTGTATCAGATTGCGTTTCGAGACCGAAGGCAGCCGAGTCATCCAACCTTTATCGTCGCGTTACTGAGACAGGATCTGTGACACCGCAAACCATCGGGAAGTTCGAGATCCACTCGTACGTTTGACCACGAACACATTCTACAGGCTGTAGGATAGGATCGTGGTATCAGCACAGGGCAAGTGACCATAGCATGTCATACATCACATAGTGCCGCATGTAGGGTACGTTAGGAGCAGGTCCCTTATCCATATTATTTGTAACGTTTGCATGGTCTCTCGCCCTCTCATCTCTCATCGCATGAGAACTGATGGATCATTGCACAAACTGCCGTTGTTTGTCTCTTCAGTCTTCTTTACGGATGAGGCAACATTTTGAAGAGATAGAATAAAAAATTTACACAACCAACATTTGTGAGCGGATCGGAATCCCTATGGTACAATACAGGCTAGATACCAGCAACAATTTACGATTAATGCGTGAGCAGGAATGGTAGATGACTGTCTGGTAGGTCCATATGTTCTCCCAGCACGTCTTACAAGAGCTGTCTACATGGACTTTATTTCGAACACAATAAGGGCATGTACCCCACGAAAGAAGGATAGATATTGGAGGACCGGTTCCATGATCTGCACGTTCCTCTGAAATCAATCCTTTGGGTTTTTATCAGTGGGGTCACCTAAAACAATTGGCTTTTACAGCAGACATTAATAATGCAGAGACGCTTCCTCAGCCTGTCATGGGGGCGTAAGAAACCATTCGACAACCTTTAGGAGTATTTGAAATAGCCCGCCAGTCAATGACCCGACGGGTGCACGCGTGTGTAGAGGCAAGACATTCTGAGCATGAGATTCTGTGATGAGGTACAAGAATGGCCTTTTGCATATATGTTAATGAGGACTTTTTGACCATGTTTTCTTGTGAGGAACACGTTCCGAAAGTTTGTAAAAGTATTTTGATACATTCTGTGTATGGATTATGATAATACACACACACACACACACACAAAACACACACACACACACACACACACACACACACACACACACATATATATATATATATATATATATATATATATATATATATATATATATATATATATATATATATAAATAATAGGAAAGAACAGTGACATTTATAATTCAGAGTTCTTTAGCATTTATCTTTAAAAAACAGTGCTTGATACACAGTAAGGCATAATATTAGAATTATTTTTTGAAAACTAAGTATTCATCGTGACACAGAAATTATTATGCTTCGAAACCGAAACTTAAATCTTAAATTAAATTTAAAATTTGAAGTTTGGTCCAATTTTCAAGCGATGCTGAGAATAATCTTCGAAGTTTATACTCAACATCGCTTGAAAATGGGACCAAACATCAAATTTTCATTTTAACAATTAAGTTTCGTTTTCAAAATATATAATGTCTGTGTCATATGGATATAGTTATATATATATATATATATATATATATATATATATATATATATATATATATATATATATATATATATATATCCGAATATAAAAGAACGAAGAGTAAAATTTCAACGGTCAAAACATTAATTCAAAATAGGGCTTAATACAAAAGCAGAGCAATAAATATGTATTTTAATGCAGTTACATTAGAACATGTATATACCAACTACAAAACTCTATATCTTGTTTTAACGGTAAATTAACGTCTTTTCAGTTGGGAAACTATGATGGTAACATTGAAACAAGGTGTACAGTTTTGTAGTGGAGAAACCTAAAAAAGGAAAAAATATATATATATATATATATATATATATAATGAGTGCCTGCGCTACATTGACGTTTACGATGTATTGCAATAGTCCATGTTCGATTCTCGGTAGTGGATGCTGATGAGTCCCCCAAAAAGGACGAAACCGCCATCCAGTGCTTTCTTTTTCTAGGCGCGATGAATTATTATGTGAATTATATGCATTTATATATTATCATTATAATTATTATTTCGTTCCTTTTTGTAATCTGACGAGTTTGTCTTGAGACTGAATGACACCTAGTCGCGTCAAATCTGCGGTATCTTTTTCAATATTTGGTATGAGAGGTGGCGATGATAGTTGTGTTCATACCAAACCTAATGGTCTTATTAACGCTTAGGAAGAAATTCACTTTTGCCAACAGTCCAGAAAGGAGTTCAAAGCTCACTAACAAATACAGAAAATGAACAATGAGACATTAAAAAAAAACATAAGAAAAATTTACTACTTTTAAAAATTTATTCCTTCTATTTGTCTGAAGAAGGTCACGAGATCGGAAACACGTGTAGCAGAAATATGAAGAATAAAATATAATACGATGTGATAGAATAACCTGTCATCCTCATGAGTTGCATAATATCGGGGTTCTTGCAGTGCCATGTTTGCGCATGGAAGAGTGTCCCTGAAAGCCTCTCCGGTGGGTAACTAAAACAGTATGTTGCTGTCTGCGCCAGTTTCCTTCCTGCACATGTTACATTAGACGACCGACTTCTACTACTACCATAGTCCTTTCTTTACCAAAACAATGCACCATGTGTATAAGATACTGTTATGGGGTCCTCACCTTTTTCATAGAAGTGTACTCGACCAGATTGTTACTTGGACTGCTGCCATTAAATACCCAGAGTCAGTCAGAGTAGTCAGATAGTAAGAAAACTGAGTGATTGTGATTGTGATTGAGTTGGAGGTAGAGTAATAGTGTGAGGTAACCGCTTGTAGAAGTCAGTTACAAGCACGTAGACTCTAAGGAAGTCCTACTTCGAGACTGTATGTATCTATATATTATTGCTACTAACCGCGTTCCTGGATTTACTGAGAGTATTACCCACTGTATTATTGTGTAAATACATTTAATTTCTTATCTTTAATTTTTGTGTTTGTCATTCAATGGAGACAGAATTTCATCTCGGAATCAACAACAGATACCAAAGATATAAATCTAAGCCCTTCAAACTTTCTCCTGGGAGTTTATGTCCGCGAACATCTCCCGCTGGCTAGGGAACTCTCTCTTGAATTTCCAGACCATTCTCACATGTGTCTTCGTCTATCGTTAATTAACTCAGTCAGCTATCTCTTCTTTCTCTACCGTTCACTTTCTTCTCAAGACTGTTGCGTGCTAGGCATTATTTCTGACAATATAGACAAGGCCATCTCCCCACACCCATTTGCAAGTATATTTGTGTTTGGTGACTTTAATGCCCATCACACCAGTTGGCTTAAACGCTCTGTCACTGACCTCACTGGCATCCAAACCCTTAACTTCTTAATCACTCAATATCCCACGCAAGTAGGTGGCTTCCCCAAGCATTCCCCCAGTAACCCGCTTCTTTTCCAGATCTCTCTTTTTTTAACACTGTCCCTGGCTACTAAGCAGATCTGTGCACTTGGCAATTCTAATAATGCGGTAGTGTCTGTAAACACCATCCGCTCCCAACCAATCAAGAACCTCCTACCAACAGAATATCTTTCTGTTATCAACGAGAAAAATTGGACTCGTTTCGTGATTTCCTTTGTGACTTTCCTTGAAATGAAGTTTTTAATCTTCCTGTTCAAAAATGCACGTCTGAGGTCTTCCTGATTGAAAGCCGGCATCGATACTTTAATTCCAGCAAGTAAATACCAAGCTAAACCGAGTTCATCTCTTTGGTTCTCACCTGCAGGCTCGGCCGCTATAGCCCTCAGGAACCATTTCTTCCGTCTGAACCAGATCAGCGCATCTGATAGCAACAGTCGTCTCTTTGTCTCTGCTAGTAACGAGTGCAAGCACGTCTTCAATGAAGCGAAATTACTGTTTGCTTATGGGATGAAACAACGTATAACATTTCACAATTCTAAGTCCTGACATAATAATACAATAGATATTTATAGTAATATTACAACAGCACATTTTATCCGTAATTGAAGATTAAGTAAAAGACAGAGAAATACCCTCCTTCCGAGTGGTTAAAAGAATATATAGGAAGAGGATATGATCTTTTATTTATTTTGGCGACATAGAGCGCAACAGGTGTGGGGTATTTACATATAAATTGTTCTTGAATGAGATTTCGCGAGTTTGCAAAAAATAAAAATGTTTTCTGTTTCCAGTAAGTACTTTCTAAGTGTTTGATATATATATATATATATATATATATATGTGTGTGTGTGTTTGTGTGTGTGTGGGTATAAATGTGGATATAAACCAAATAATTAGCTGTATATACGAGCGTAGCAAATAAATATTTACTTAATTTAATATAAGTTGTAAACAAAACAGTGCTCAATATGGTTTGATATGGTTAGATAGTGCCAAGAAATATATATATATATATATATATATATATATATATATGCCTACGTTCGTAGAGCAACTTAAAGTTTCATGTTTTATCAATTCATCAGGCACGTACTGGTGAATGAAAGCCTATGACGGTAATAGACCATATCAATTTTTTTACGCTAAGAACCTATCTCATATTGTACAATTTTGGTCAAAATCGGTTGGATGGGTCTCGAGTGAAAAGGTATCACACTGACAGACAGACATCCTGTTTTACACACACACACACACACACACACACACACACACACACACACACATATATATATATATAAATCTCTCTCTCTCTCTCTCTCTCTCTCTCTCTCTATATATATATATATATATATATATATATATATATATATATATATATATATATATCCAGATATTCACAAAAATGATCATTCATGATTTTAAAAAAATGGCATAAAATTAATATAAACAAAGTCAAAATATTTATGTTATTATTAAGAGGAAAGTCCACGGGACTTTTTGTTAAATTTTATATATATTTTTTATTTTCATATTTTTGTTATTAGCATGCGTCCTTGGAGAACTTAAATAATGTTTTGCAGTTACCAAAAATCTGATCTGAATCGTAAAATAAAATAAAAAAAATCATATAAGTAAAAAAAAATATTTAATTAGAATTACTTGCTTTTATGAATTGCATATATTATGCACACTATTGCCTGAATAAAAATAAAATTCGATGAATAAAGACATTTTTATAATATTTTTTTCATAATTGTAAATATAATAATTTATAAATGTTTAAATCTTTCAAAATTCTGTATGAATTTGTTTTGTTTAGCTAATATTGTTATTAAGTAAAAACTATATTTACTAATTATAAATAGGAAAGCTTACTACAATTCAGCAAATCCAGTATTTAAAAACATAATTTTTAATATTTTTGCTGTATGTATAAATTGTCCAAATCGTGTAAAAGCAAAATTTTCCATTTGCTAGATTAGTATTTGGACCGTTTTATCTTAGAAATGATTAAATAGATATCTTACTGGAATTCTCCGAGGTTTTTATAACACTATTGTACTCTACTTTGAGCAGTAAGAATGTATAATTACTCTCCAAGCTTAATGGAAGAATCGTGATAATATCAATCGTAAACAAAAATTACATGTTCATCATTAATTAGTCATAGTTATGATCAACAGCGCGTGAAGGATTGAAATTAGGTTCACACACACACACACACACACACACACACACACACACACACATATATATATATATATATATATATATATATATATATATATATATATATATATTCCAAGATCATTCTCCAACTTATTGAACATGATCTTCGCTCTCTCTAACCTTCTAATTTTCTGTTCAGGAGTAACAAGTTACCTCACAGGTTTCACGTACGATTTCATTTTCAAAACTATTTTCAATGCTGTTTGAACTGCCATTGCTGAAACTCTTCTCTCTCGTACCAAACGTCTTATGAGTTGGATCTTTTCTAATTGATCTCTTTAGCACTAAGTAGAAATGATGATTCTTTTTCCTGTTGTGACCTCCTGATCCATTTTTCCTTCTTTTTTTTTCTTCTTATTCACCGTTCTCTTGATGGTTCTTGAATGTACTTTGAAGATGGATGCCAGAGTATCATTTCTGAAGGTCTGATAATCTTTTTGCTCTTACCATTTCTCATTTATACTCAGGCTCCCTTCATAAAATTCCATTCAGGAACCATCAAGAGAACCGTGAATAAGTTTAAAAACAAGGAGTATATATATATATATATATATATATATATATATATATATATATATATATATATATATATATATATATATTGCATGAATCACTCATACAAAAAAGTTTTAATATATTATATTCATACTTATAGATTTTTGTAAAAATTGGTCCGGTCTAAAATTATTCACCCATTTCTTATGGAAATTATGAAATAATATGAATTATTAGTGCTCTATAGCAAATGTTTTTTTTTGTTTTAATTTGACATTTAATACAACCACCCTTTAAAATTAAATAGCATTGACTTGATTCTATAAAGTAATGAAAAAGACAATATGTATTATGATAACTCATTCGTTCTGCAGCCATGGCGGAAACGGATGAACATGACAAGTAGCACTGAAGGAAGATAGTTGATGCGTACAAAGAAGGTGATTGAAATAAAACACCTTCTAAGTGTTTAATGTTCCGAGATCGATAATACGTAGCATTATCAGGAAGTACAATAAGATCATTGTGTTGAGAACAAATTAAGGACTAGCAGAAAACGGTTAATTTCTAAGAGAAGAGATATCTCAAAGACTTCTCGTTTAACGACAAAGGGCATTGGTAATGATATGAAGACATCAGGGTTGAATATATCAACGAAGGCTTTCATCGTACAGGACTTTGAGCTTGTCTCCAAAGGAAAAATCCCTTGATTATAGTTAAACACCTAAAATACTCATTAGCTCTTTTGCTGGAATCCATCGAGAGCATGGAAGTAAATATTTGGAAGAAAGGGAATAAAGCTCACAAACTAAACATACCCTTCTACAATTTAGCATGATGGTGGGAGCATTCTGCTCTGGGGATGTTTTGCTGCTTTTGGACCAAAAGAACGAATGAGAGTTCAGGGTATTATGGATAAAGAGCAGTATTTGGCTATTCTTAAGAATAATATAAAACAAAATGCACGAAAGCTGTCTCTGGGGCGTCAATGGATGTTCAAATATGACAATAATCTGAAACACATGGCATGAATTGTTACAGATATTTAGATGACAGCAAAATTAAGGTATAGGCCTACCCCACACAATGTCATGACCTCAAGCCAATTGAAAATTCCTGGGCTTGGAGGAACTAGAAGCTATTGCCAAGGAACAATTGCGAAATGCCTATCATTGTGTATGAGTGTGATATAGTAAGGATCTAACAAAGAACATTAAAGGCAATAATTAAGAATAACGGTTACAAAATTGATTATTGAGGCAAGTGGGCCAATAATTTTGACTTTAAATGTATTTTGGTATTTTTAAATTATTTTTTTTTACATCAAAATAAATATTTTCTTGTGGGTATCACTACACATTCTTTCAAAACCATTATTTCATCATTTATGAAAAAATGCACATTAAGTTTTCATAAAAATTTGAGGTTTTACAGCTTTACTTGAAAGTATGGAAGGGAGGTCAATACTTCTGCCCACAACTATATATATATATATATATATATATATATATATATATATATATATATATATATATATATATATATATATAAGCACAAGCCTTCACCACTCTAATCAAATCACTTGTGTGTATTTTCTGGCGGTTTACCTTGATTCGTTCATTCTTATCCACACAGTTCATGTCAGCTGTCAATATACCTCACGTGCGCTTAGCCTTGGAGCAGGTAGAATGGAGATCAAGGTGTTTCAGTGGACTTAGCAGTTTTCAATCAGCTTTTCTAAATTGTCTTCAAGAAGCGAGAGCATGATCTAATAGATCAGCCAATCTAACAGTGATCTCATCCCACAATCCTTACACTTGCTCCATATGCTGACTCCTTTGTAAATCACTAGCCGGTTTTTAGTACCACTTAAGATTATCGCACAAAATTTCATAATTGAATCAATTAAGTTGTCAGAGTCCATTGTGTATATATATATATATATATATATATATATATAATATCAATTGATGATTAGTAGGGATAATTCCATGGCGGATATATATATATATATATATATATATATATATATATATATATATATTATAATCTAGGTGATATAAGATTTATGGGTTTTTATAAAATTTTTATTTCAATGTTTTAATTTTTCAGACGTATTTTATTGAAAGTATCTTCTGAGACTGCCTCTTTCCATATAGGAACGTTAGAACACATTTCAAGCAACTCTCAACCGATAGAAGCATCTCTTCTGGGCGGTATTCTCCCCAAAGTCCAGTTCTGATAGAAATAAACAAAAAAATGGACAATAAAACTGTTGTTGAGTCTGCTGTCAATTCCGAATACTCACCGTCGGTTCAGTGACATTCATCAGCATCATGATTGCTGTTGTTAGAACAATTTATAAAGAAGCATCTGTTTTATGAAAGAGGCTAATCAATCAAATGGTTTATTGGGATGAGAGAAAAGATGCTATGCTTGGAAGCCGAAGAAGAATTTAATAGAAAACAATACAAAAAGGGGGGGAAATAGTCTCAATAAATCAATTGGCTCTCAACATTGAGCGTTAGGCGTCATTTTATTTAGGAGAGAGAGAGAGAGAGAGAATAGAGTGGTAAGAAAAGAGAGAGAAAGTGTAAGGATAGAGATATGAGAGAGAGAAAGGGTATGGAAGAAGATTTAGGACAGAGACAATAGAGAGAAAAAGAGAGAACGAGAAAGAGAAAGAGAGAGACTAAGATGAGTAAGGAAAGAAAGAAGAATGAGTAGAGATGGACGGAAGAGAGAAACCATGGATAGAGATAAGGGAGACAGAGATTAGAATAAGTGGGTAGAGCAGAAAAGAATAGAGAGAAGAGAAAGTATTAGGAGAAAAAGAATGTACAAGAAGGAGAGAGAGTTGTGAGGAGCGTAGTGAGAGTTTGTAGAACTGGAGCAAATTTATGAGGGAGTGAGATAAGAGCGAGTGAGGAACTAGTGACAAATGAGAGTATGGAAAGAAAGAAGGAAAAGAAGACTGAGAGAGTGGGAAGAGAAAACAGTGATTGCTTCGTGAGTGAAAGAAGCAAACATTGGGAAAATGAATGAAGTCTGTGTTAGAATATTGAAAAATGGTCGTTCAGTAATTAAGATGGATGCATTTCTTTCTTTAACTCTTTCTTTCTTTAATTAATTCATTCTTTCTTTCTTTAATTAATTCATTCTTTCTTTCTTTAATTAATTCATTCTTTCTTTCTTTAATTAATTCATTCTTTCTTTCTTTAATTAATTCATTCTTTCTTTCTTTAATTAATTCATTCTTTCTTTTTTCTTTAATTAATTCATTCTTTCTTTCTTTAATTAATTCATTCTTTCTTTCTTTAATTAATTCATTTCTTTCTTTCTTTAATTAATTCATTCTTTCTTTCTTTAATTAATTCTTTTTTCTTTTTCTTTAATTAATTCATTCTTTTCTTTCTTTAATTAATTCATTCTTTTCTTTCTTTAATTAATTCATTCTTTCTTTCTTTAATTAATTCATTCTTTCTTTTCTTTAATTAATTCATTCTTTTCTTTCTTTAATTAATTCATTCTTTCTTTCTTTAATTAATTCATTCTTTCTTTCTTTAATTAATTCATTCTTTCTTTCTTTAATTAATTCATTCTTTCTTTCTTTAATTAATTCATTCTTTCTTTCTTTAATTAATTCATTCTTTCTTTCTTTAATTAATTCATTCTTTCTTTCTTTCTGTTCTTTTATTTTTTCTTTCGTTTTTTATATTTCTTATATATTTTTGTTTATTTCATTCTTTATGCTGTCTTTTTTCTTTTAAATTCTAATTCTTTACTTTTATGTTTCCTTCACATGTTTTTTCTTGACAGTTTTCTTCATGTACTCTTTCATTTATTACGTCCTTTTCATAGTATTGGACATTTGTCTATCATTATAGACCCTCTTGAATCTTTTTTTTTCTTTTATAGTCTGTATATCAATATTTGATTTTGTCTCCCAATCATTAATTAAAATAATCATCTTTATGCCTCACAACATTTCTTGACCTCCTCTTTTGTCAAGGCTCACCAATTATCAAATGTCTTATTCTCGAAAGCCGAGAAGTATTCGCTTCAATTTATTGTTTGTCTTTCACTTGAACTGAAGACTGACTTTTTTTCCTATTTGTCAGGCGAGAAATTATCACCGATTTTGTGAAATTGTTCAAACTTTTTACTTAACCGGTATTAAAATCGAATTTTCTACCATTTCGATTCACAAAATCCTGCTCTTCAAATGTTCGAACTAAAAGCGCGCCTTGAGCGAGTAAAACTAGCACATTAGCAGAAATATGTACGTAACACATGGAACTTAACTTTTAACCGAAGGGAAATATTTTCACTTTTAATATGCAGGATATCTCCCATCATTTATATAATAAAAATGTTGATTCTCTGTCCTCCACTGTCTGCATGTACCCCCCTCCAATCTATGATACCCCCCGAATCTATGATATTTCCTCCGTTCTACAAAATTTCAATTTTTATAAGGTAGTATTCGTATAAAATACATAAGGTAGTATTCATATAAAATTTTAGTTTTTATTGTTACCTAATTATATACACTAATGGACCATAGGCAATATATGTGAAAAATTGAATTTTAAAAGTTGAAAATCAATACAATGTATCGAAATATAAATTAGAAGCATATCGTAATAGATCATTATATGTTAAATAAATCAAAAAATAAATGTTTTGCGGCAATTTTTATCATATTTTTCTTGTTAAAAAGTAGAATAATTTTAAAGCATTCAACATTATGGTTAAAAATAGTGAATTTTATATAGTCTTTTTTTTCGGGATTTAACATGAGTAAAAAAAAAAATCACGAATTTGGACGAAGAAAAAATGGACCACTAGAATGACGTCAAAATTCGCTAAAATTCTTCATCCTTTAATTGCTGCGCTTAGATTAATTTGTAACGTATATAAACGTATGTAAGAAAAAGCAAATGTTGATAAGATAGCAAGTGTCACAAAGAATTATCCATGGCCTACAATCAGGCTTGCCCACCTCGTGTCGGGGATAGTACGTGAGTGAATTGCATGCGCTTGTGCCATTTAATATATACAAAAGCACATACATAAACACAATTGCACTGAATTTGAAATAAGATATTGGAATAATACATTCCCCTCTCACTCAGTCTGGACAGCATCAGCCCTGAGCTAAGTAAGAGCACCAAAGTGGTGGAGACAAGAAAAAAAATGTTAATCTGTAAATGCTAAAGTATCATATATTTGTCAGATGTATATTAAACTTTTCTGAAATAATTAGGTAATAAACAGAATAATTTTCCAATGCTTTTACAACATGTAGCATAAAATTATGTTTGTCATTGAAATAATCTTGCGAACACGAAAAGGTACACACTCATATAAATTGAATTAAACTGAAGTGGATACCTGTGTTATGAGGGCTAATTTCCTTTTCTGTCTTGCAATAACACCTGGAAAGTGTATAAGCCGGTTTTTGGAAGGCATTCTAATAACACGTTCTATTTTAGTTTTAATCATATCACCCTATATATGACAGCAAAGCCACTATGACAAAAAGGTTACTGGGTGTGAAGGAATAAGTAAAAAAGTAGAACATTAGTAAGGAGCGAGAATAAATGAAGAATAATCAAGAGGATAACAACTGACATTGCATTTAAATTATTGAAGATCAAAGTTGGCTGGAAAGCATGGAACCAGAAGAATGTTTTTACAAGCGAGAAGTGCGAGAAAAAAAAGGTTAGCATAGAACTTACTGTTACATCTTGACAATTTAACTGTACAATGACGAGAGTTTGCCGCAAATCTAGTGCTGCACTTAAATTAATAAAGTCTAGGTACCATAGGGAAGACTTCATCCGAACAATTACCATGAAAGTATTTTCAGAAAATACACAGGGATGCAACTTTACGGCGGTGGGAATGTGACTGAAACCGAGACGCCAGGTCAAGACCAATAATATTGCTGATTCTTTTTTGCATTTAATCAAGAATCTCTAAATATAAAAGAGGAGCCCGGGCCTTATTTGGCAGCATTATTCTAATCATGGACGAATGGTAAACTTATAAGTATATAAGATTCGAGTAAAAAAAAAAAAACATTGTTTAGCACGACACAGTATACCAAATTTCTTATTAGAAGACCTAGCAGTGGATTCAATATAATCTATCCATTTCATGTCAGCCGAGAATGTTAGGCCAAAAAGGCACAACGAGGAGATTAGCATCAGCCATACTGATGAGATACAGGAAGAGGTTTGCGTGGGATTAATAGAGAGAAGTCTCGTTTTCGGGGAGTTAAAAACGACAAGCCGGAAGATCTACAGACAGAAGATCACTTTTATTTTTAGATCAGCTCCCAATTTGACCTTATCGAATTGATCAGACTTTTATGGAGACAGGAGTAAATGGTTCTGTCATTAGCATAGATATCAAGAAACTGAATATATTTTCTAATGAATGTAGTTTAAATGGATAAACTTAGATTAGAAATCTGATCATCTTTCGGCCAGTGAAACATCAGGTAGGGAACTAGTCTGTATAAATTATAGTAGCCTATATGTCACTCTTACGAGGTTTTATGAATTTTATCAGATTTTCCATTTTCACATAATCAGGCAGGTTATAAAATACCATTATGCTGTAATAATAATAATAATAATAATAATAATATATATATATATATATATATATATATATATTAAAAAAGAAGAGAGGTGCCGCAAACGTTTTTGGTTGTAATGTGGATTTATTTAGAAAAAATATTATGCTTTGTTTTTTTTTAATTTTACTACGACACGTGTTTCTGGTCTCGCGACCGTCTTCAGGTAAAAGTGGAGATTTCTACATATTATTAAAAAATAATTAATTTTTCTTCATGTTCAATGTGAAATGTTCTCGATATGAGACATTCTCTGTTTGTGTGTTGGCAATCCGAATTTTCTTTCTAGAATTGTCAATGAAGAGTTCTGCGCGTAGGGTCATAAAACAATTAAGGTTTGTCCAGCGAGTAGTTATCGGCATTTAATCTTTTAATGTTTTAGTGACCCCTATGTGCTCTTGGATCTGTTTCTATTTTGGTGTGTCTCTGTCAGCATGCGTGTATATATGCGTGCGTATATTTCCCCTCCATACATATTGTCTTACTACGAGGAATTCGTAAACTTATTTGTACCTATACACGCATACACACACATACGCACATACACACTATCCCACCACAAGTAATCAGTACACACACACATATACACACATATTTCCCAGCGCAAAAATAAACCTGTACAGACCACCACACCATAACACAAACAGTCAAAGATCAGAACACACACACATTCACACAACCAACTCTTACAAATACCACCTAGCACAACAAACCAAACCAGGCAACCATTACCTATATCCAGGAGTACAACCAGAATTTCACAAAAAGTTCTACACACAATCCACATACAATCAATACAAAAACAACAAACCTAGGAACATCTGGAACAGGCCCCCTAACAAAAGCAAACACACCTATATAGAGCCATCGAGAAACAACAACCCCAATTTTACCAAGGGAAACTCTCACTGGCTAGAAAACTCAAAATGTACAGGAAGAAGGTATCTCTTAGAAAACCCAAGATATATTAAAAGAAACAATCATTATTTTTTAGAAGCCCCAGTCCGAACAAGAAAACCCGTTTAGATGACACAAAACCCAAAATAATAAACTTATCTACATATACACTTACAAATGACGAAATCAACCTATTGAAATAGGGCCTAAAATTCTGCCCTGCTCCTAAAAGCAATATAGTAGACTTAAAAAAAGACATTAAGGAATTTGAACGCAAACTGAGACTAAGAGAAATATTTAACAATAGCGAAAGTAGTACAGATGAGTCACTAGTAAAAAACAAATCCAATTTATTCCCAAACAAAAATAACAATACCAATGAGATAAATATATTTTTTGAAAAAACTCTGGAACCTCGACCTACAGGAAAAATCCAAATCATTCGACAATCTCACATATAGACAAAGACTAGCCTTTTAGAGAACATTCGAAAAAAATAATAACATAATTATAAAAGAAGCAGATAAAGGCAGCGCTATAGTAATCATGGACAGAACATACTATAAAACAAAAAATTCTAGAAACACTAGAGGATAGGAACAGCTACAAAAGTAATTGACACTAACATAGACAAAAAATTTATAACAAAATTACAAAACTCTGCACAACACATAATAAAATATTAACAAAATAGAAGGATTTCCTAATAAACTTTGTACCAAAAAACAAGTAATTTCTACGGACTACCTAAAGTTCATAAATCGAGTGAAATAAAAGCAGCTATACATACACAAAAATCTGAATACATTAGCATCCCAAACCCCAGTGACCTTACATTCAGACCCATAGTAGCAGGACCAGTCTGTCCCACTAGCAAACTCAGTAACCTAATAGACATAATATTGCAACCATATACTAAACAAATTAAAAGCCACATCAGAGACGATATCCATTTCCTTAGCTGCATACCACAAAAGGTAGATCCGGGAATGCTTATGGCAACTTTTGACATCAGTAGCCTATACAGTAACATACCCCATGAACTAGGAAAAAAAGCGATCTCATTCTGGATTGAAAAACATCCAGAAATACTACATCCGAGATTCACTAATAAGTTCATTATCGATAGTATAGACCTAATTCTAAACAATAACACCTTTGAATTTGACAACAAAAACTATATCCAAACCCTAGGTACTGCGATGGGAACAAAAATGGCACCAACATATGCCACCCTAACATTAGCTTACCTAGAAGAAAACCTCTATGAAAAGATAGAACAAATATATGGGGCAAATATAAAGACCCAATTCACTAAATCTTGAAAAGATACCTAGATGATTGCTTCATCTTTTGAAATCATCATGGGGTGATATTAACCAATTCCATACACTACTTCAAAACTTACACCCAAAAATCAAATTCACGCAAGAATATAATTTTAACGAATTACCATTTTAGATATACTCATTAGAAATAAAAACAACCACATAATCACAGATATCTACCACAAACCCACAGACACCCAACAATACCTTCATTTCAAGAGCCATCACCCAAAAAGCTGCCTAAAATCCATCCCCTATTCCCTAGCACGTAGAATTTGTACAATAGTGACTGATAAACATCTCCGAAAAATCCGCTTAGAAGAACTACATAAAACTCTCAAGAAACGAGGCTACCCCACAACTCTAATAAACAAAGGTATTGAACTCATGAAAGAAATTCCTCTAGACCAACTTAGAAATAAAAAAACGTAACGTCGAACAAACTCTAGCATATGTCTCAACGTACAACAAAAACAATCCAGAAATATTCCCAGAAATCACAAAAAATCTAGCAAGAATAATAAACTGAATAATATACTAAAAACAACCAAAATAATTAAGAGCAAACGCCAATCTAGAAACCTAAAACACATATTAACCTCATCTAAATTTAGCTAACACAAAATACAGGGAGTCACAAAATGCAACAAAAAAGATGTGGGGTTTGTGACATCATTATAGAAGGAAACTCCTACATTTTGAAAACCCAAAAAAACATTCACAATAAACAAAAACTTAAACTGCAACTCCAAAATGTAATTTATGCACTTAAATGCACAAAATGTAAGAAGTCATATATAGGCATCAGCCAACAACTGAACAACAGGGTCTCCCTACACAAAAAAGCAATATAAAATTGACAGACAACAGAAAACTTTTTGTATCACAACACATTTTCAAATGTAACCAGGGTAAGTTTAATATCATGCCGATATATCAAACAGACAATTACTCGTATCTACAAATACAGGAAAAAAAACTTTATAGACAAATTCAAACCCGAACTGAATAGATCGTAACCCCACACACAAAAAACACACAACATGCACACAGGGTGACCCAATACAATGATCAAATCGCTCACATACATGGACGCACACTCATATACGGGAGACACGAGGAGACATATATATGTGTATGTACACATACATACATTTATGTATGTATATGCGGATGTTGACAACTTAAGAAGTGTGTGTGTGTGTGTGTGTGTGTGTGTGTGTGTGTGTGTGTGTGTGTGTGTGTACTGGTTCCATGTAGCTTGGGAAATATGTGTGTATATGTGTGTGTGTACTGATTACTTGTGGTGGGATAGTGTGTATGTGCGTATGTGTGTGTATGCGTGTATAGGTACAAATAAGTTTACGAATTCCTCGTAGTAAGACAATATGTATGGAGGGGAAATATACGCACGCATATATACACGCATGCTGACAGGAACACACCAAAATAGAAACAGATCCAAGAGCACATAGGGTCACTAAAACATTAAAAGATTAAATGCCGATAACTACTCGCTGGACAAACCTTAATTGTTTTATGACCCTTCGCGCAGAACTCTTCATTGACAATTCTAGAAAGAAAATTCGGATTGCCAACACACAAACAGAGAATGTCTCATATCGAGAACATTTCACATTGAACATGAAGAAAAAAATTAATTATTTTTAATAATATGTAGAAATCTCCACTTTTACCTGAAGACGGTCGCGAGACCAGAAACACGTGTCGTAGTAAAATTATGTAAAACAAAGCATAATATTTTTTCTAAATAAATCCACATTACAACCAAAAACGTTTGCGGCACCTCTCTTCTTTTTAATATACATACTTTTCTCTCGTTGGAACCACTACAACATATTTCTTTTATATATATATATATATATATATAATATATATATATATATATATATATATATATAATTACAGAATAGGCACATAGTTTACAAAACAATAGTTTAGAAGAAAAAATCGAAATCAGTGACATTTTAATAACAATTTTAGAAAGACAAAAGTAATATGAATTGCAGGATGCGATGGATAAATTGTCTTCTAAATTATACAAAAATTAAAATAACACTGATAACGCATGGCGACAATTTACCCATCGCACCCTGAATATGCTTCATATTTGAAACTAATTTCAGATGTCGTTCAATTTGTGTACTGTTTCGTGTTTCTCATAGGAGACAGACTGCCCATCATCAATTATAGTATTCAAAGTTCAACTTTGATAGAAAATTGACATCTAACAATGTGAACCTTCTTCAGAAGGCTCAATATGTTTTCGTTGAGTTAAAGTGACGCGATATAAACCGGCCACTTCTGCAAACGAGTGTTTTGAAAGACATTTTCATTAGTTATTCTTTAGTCTGCTTCTCAGAATGGGTTGGAGCATTGTAATACATAAATAGCTTAATCTTTCTGAAGTTATCTTCTTGAAACATAGCTCCACGTGTATCTTCAAAAATTATTGCAAACGGAGCTGTCATCTTAACGCCATCTGGCACTCGGCAGGGGGGGAACTACTTTACAATTTATTATCTCACCGCAAATATCACACCACACCCATCTTATTGACATCTCAACCTGTGAGAGCAGTTTGCACCAGGCTTTGTTTTCACCCGTCATCGAAGATAACACGTCATAAAATCGGCAGTAAAAAGAACGATTTTTATTCGATGTTCCTTATACATGCCTTTTACAAAGGCTTTGTGATCATTTCAGCCTGTGATAGCACAGGATTTAAGACCCTTTTCTGACTAGTGGGCCGTATGAGATGTGGCTCATCATAAGGTGAGTCGCACTAAGAAAAAAATTCGAAGTAATTTTTCGTTGAAAGTCAAGTCACCATTTTCACGAGAAAATATCATACGCTTGGTTTAAAACAGACACGGGCATCCTTTTCTGACTAGTGGGTGGCATGAGATATGGCTCATCATAAGGCGAGCTGATGACATTGATATAAACACAAGCTACTGCTTGTCATTTGGTTCTAATTTATTCATTTGAAAATACAAAAATATTTTAAAAAGTAAAAGTACATTTCTTCTTTAGAGAATAAAAATAATGTGAACGTTTCTCTTTTCTAAAATAAAATATATTTACACCTATGATTTTCCTTAAAGAAAATCGCCAATGGTTTAAAAAGCTGAAAACATTATTTTCAAGGAATGGTTTGAAAAATTCAAGTAACATCGTATTTTAATCGTAGATAGTTTAGTCGAACTGAACCCACAAATTAATAGGCATTAATACGTTTACTCAGGCATTTTATTATTTATTTTCCTTTGACGTCTGCTTCTCTCAAACTCTTTGCATGAGAGAGAATGGGAGTGAACAAGTGAGAATGAAACAAAACACAACATTTTAGAAAACGTTATATTCCTCATTAAATTAGGTGTGCCATTCAGAGAACCAACGGGTCGCATGTAGTCCCCCGGTCCGCTAAACGCCTACATTTGTTAGAACTGAGTGAAGACAGATTGTGCTATCTTCTATTGTGTTACGGGACACATATAGGCGGGATAAAGTCCACAATCAGCTCTGGAGTAGTGTAAGATCTTCAAGGAAATTCTTCACAGAACGTTGCTATCGGCAGATCATTTTTATTTTCAGTTTCAGCGCTTCTCCAAAGGTAGTAAGTATTTCTACTCTAGGGGTAATAAGCATTTCTATACGTCAATCAGCCCTACATCCCATTTTAAATCTTGAAACTAGAAACTTTGAAATACTTCGAAATACGCCGTGCGCAACCTTTCGTCGCAATGTCATTTTATGAACTGGAAATACTTCCACAGCTTAATGGAGTAAATTATCAAGTATTAATATCGGACAATACTTCCTAAAATCAATAACTAAACACTTCCACAAAAACAATGCTATAAATAAGATATTCAACAGGAAGTCGATCAAAATTAGCTACTCCTGCACTAATAATATGTGCCAAATTATTAATTCCCGTAATAATTATATCTTAAGAAAAGTCTATGGCAAAAAATAAATCTAGCATAGAAGTAAATTGTAGAATTAGAGAAAACTGCGTAGTGGAGGGCAATTGTAGATCCAGTAACGTAAAATACCAGGCAAAATATGACAAATTATAATATTTACATTGGTATTTCCGCAGGAGAATTGAAACAGAGAATTTATACACATAGGCACACATTTACCAATCCAAAATTAAAACACCAAACAGTCCTTTCAAAAAATTTTAGGAATTGAAGGAAAAGGGTTTGAATTCTCAGATAAACTGGAAAATGTTACGCTTCGCGAACAACCCCAATAGTTTAAGAGATAGGTGCACGCTATGTTTAGGACAGAAAATCAGAATAATAAAATACAATAATCAATGCAATCTATTAAAACAACGGAAAGAACTAATTATGAAATGCAGACATAGGAGTAGTTTTAATCTTATATTAGAATATAGATCTTACCTTATTACTTACTAACTCCCAAAAAACTACAGTCCCCAAACTGATGCAACTCTTTGTGATTAAATTTTTATATTAATATCTTCGTCTTATAGAATTCCGGGTGAAGCTTAGTATTCCTAATAAATTAACCGATCCCGAATGGTGTAATTGATTCACACACACACACACACACACACACACACACACACACACACACACACATATATATATATATATATATATATATATATATATATATATATATGCATGTATGTGTGTGTGTGTGTGTGTGTGTGTGTGTACAAATATATAGAAAATAGGAAAGAACTCGTTAGGTAAATAATCCAAAGTTCTTTAGTACTTTTGTTATTATTTAAAAAAAAAATAGTGCTCGATACAAAAGTAGAGCATTCAATTTAATTCAAATAATTATATTGAAGTTTTCGGCTCTTGTTTTGAAACATGAGAACTCTTATGTAGCGTTGGAATCATATTTTTAAATAAATAATTATATATAAATATAATATATATATATATATATATATATATATATATATATATATGGGGGGTATATACGCGTGCATGGGTACATATATGTATGTGCATGTAAACGTACATGTATGTGTCGGTATATGTATGCGTGTCGTACAGCATGATTTATTCCATTAGGCGTCTCGGAGTTACAAAATTTATGAATCTATCACTCAACTAATTTATTTTAACTTTAATTTGTTTTATATTTAAATCCTCAATCATTTGTTAAAAGTATTAAACACTTATTGTCTAAATACTAATTGCTGTAAATCCTAGTAAAACATACTTGTTGCTTGTATAGTGTAGTATCCTATAGTAGAAACCAAAATCCATTTACATACAATGAGAGGCTCTGGCTATAAATAAACCCCGACTCCAGACCACTTCCTCTTAAAGAGATACTTGTCACCAACACAAGCCCCTTTGATTAGGACTGCTGTCTAAAATAAATTCAAAACCTCTGTTCCAGACAGGCTTTCAAGGATTGATGAGGATCGGAATTAAGTTGGGCCGGCTTGAAATAGACTATACCCACATGAGGTAATTTTGTATTTTTGCTGTAAAAAGATATATGCTGTTATAATAAATACATTGAACTCTCTGTGGATTAGTTTTAATATTTGATATTACTAGGATCCACCTGGATTATATACCAACGGATATATTCCCCATGCTATATATATATATATATATATATATATATATATATATATAGTAATGAACATTAACTCTGTAAAGACAAGTAGCGTTTCTAACACCAACAACATCCCATGAATCATACCGACATTAAATTATGCCCATTAGCACTGTCGAGAAATAACTGATTTTACCTACTTAAGAATCAGTATTCTAATACAATTAATTTTGATTTGCCGTTACTAATAAAGAAATTGATTACATAATTTCTTCCAAAACAGATATTATGGCCTGGAAATGAAATGACTGTAGTGATGGCGTATAATTCAGCATATGGAATTGGTAAAAGCAAACCCCTTAAAATAACTCTGTGTATAGATCAATTATAACAAATTTAGTAGAGATAATAAGGAAATGGGAACATAGAAGAGGCTACATTAGGGTTAATTTTCTCCAACACCGCTCGATGATACAAATACAATATATTGACCTAAGAATTCGAGACATTTTCTTAAATAACTCCCAGAGATTTAGACTGTTATGAGATGTCATGCATGTTTTTAACATAGTTTTCCTTTTTTTTTTTCTATATCCATTGCCCATCGCGTCTCAGTTAATCACACATACCGGATAGAGTAGATCGATTCGCCTATCAGACGATTACCATTCCTTCCTGTCTTTTGAAAAGCAGTAGAGATTTCTTTGTTTCCTGTTTAGGATTGGCTTTCCAGTTCCTTCTAAAATCATCTCATTTTCTGTCACGTCCAGAAACCCTTTGCGTCTTACTGGCCTTATTGCCTTTGCTTGAGTAAAATCATATATATATATATATATATATATATATATATATATATATATATATATATATATATATATAATATATATGAATCCTCTTTCTTCCCTCCAGCTATGGGTAAATAGCAGGACAGACTGGGTTCTATAGACTTGGATGGCAACTGGTCTAGGAGAAGAACAACACTGAATTCAAAATCTGCGGGGCGTCGTTTGGGGACCTTGTGGCACTTAGTGCACCAGGTCCCTGTATTCGGCCCTTCAAAAAGTGTAGATGGCCCTGCACGAAACCTTCACCACTATAATCAAATCTCATGTACCGTTGTCGGGCTGTCGGTTTCCTGGGAACTGATCTGCTTGACCCTCATACGTCGAACTCGACGGCAGAGTCGACTATATATATATATATATACCCCTCTCTATAGCTCTAACATTTGTCCCACACGCTCATACTTACACTCTCTCTAAATTTTATTTTTTATTCTCGGAGTTGTTTTTTCTGTTTTCTTTTTGAATTTGTAGGTCTGATGAATTGGATCGTATTTACGATTCCAATGGAATAAATTATGACCATGGAATATTATTGTTTAAGCCTTTTTATTATATATATATATATATATATATATATATATATATATATATATATATATATATATTATTACAGCGAAAATTTAAGATAAAATTAGCTAATAACTGTGTCAGCTTGCGGACATACTTATGTAAATTCGCTGCATTATAAATTATACATAATGTTTGTAAATCTGATAAACTGAAAGCTAGCGTGAGTATGAACATTATTTTATCTCAGAAGTAAGGTAAAAAAAATTTGATGTGCACCAAGAAACACATGTATGTCTGCTTACAGATCTTCATGCTTGTATTCTGTTAATGCATGCATTAGGCATATATATATATATATATATATATATATATATATATATATATATATATATATATATATATATATATTAGATACCAGTGGATATATGAGATATAATAGAAAGTGGAAAGAAGAGAAAAAAAGAGCGAGAGAGTTTATGAGCGAGATCGCATGCGTGCACGCATGCGCATTTCTAGCAATTAAACTGCTGAGGCTGACTTGCAATGGCTGCTCTATCCGATCTGCCAACCTAGGTACATCCATTGAAGCTGAAAGGTCCATTACGTGTCATAGGAAATTTATTCGTCTTCACTTATTAGTTGTGTGTTGATTTTTTGTTAGAGCAATAGGCGAGATAATCAATTGCTTTTTCTTTTTTCCATGGTCTATCACCTTAATGAGTCTTAGCTTGTTTTCCTTTTCTTTTCTTCTTTTTTTTTTTTTTTTTACTAAAAACTGCCTTCATTTTCAATTTAATTCTTTTATTATTTCTTCTTTCTTTTCGTCTTTACTAATCACTCTTCACATTGATTAGATGAAGGAACGGATATGCGTTGGAATGAGTCAATTCGAGCACACGGTTGCATACGATATCCGTACCGTGAGAAATGATCTCACTACCTTTGGCGTAATTAATTACATCACTAATAAGTGCCAATTATGTGAAAGAAAATAGTCGGCAGAAGATATTACATGGTAAATAATTTAAGCAATTAAACTATTTTTTTAATCCGACTATTAGTATCAATGTTAATCATAGTGGGTGCACGTGTTTGAGTAGACGTCCCCGTTTTTGGCAAATTATGAAATTAAAACATGTTATTAGGCACATTTTCTTTTATTATACTTTCGATGATTCCAGGCTGGTATACGCTAATTTCAATGTTTAAAAAAAAAACATGTATATCTACTAAACCTACCTAGAAAAAATAAAGTTTATAGAAATGACGATAGAATACGTGCGCAACCCATAATGTTGCAAATTATCTGTGTATTCAATCCTTTGTCATTCACTTCCCCAATTTTTTTTGAAAGAGCTTATCTTGTGTTTTAGTTTAGGGTTATGAGGGCTTATGGGTACAAAATCTCTGCTTCCATTCCCCTGTGGAAATTCTAATGTAAACATTATAATTTTTTATATTTTCTTTAGGGAATCATTTTTTTGTTTTTTTTAGCTTTCCCAGTTAAATTTCTATTTCTGACACGAACACAGTCCACACCGGGGGGTTGATAAAACCAGACGACCGATATCTTCGTCTGCCAAAATAGGCTATTCCACATATGAGGTGATTTTGGATTTTATTGTTTATTACACACACACACACACACACACACACACACACACACACACACACACACACAAATATATATATATATATATATTTATATATAAAGACATTTTATATTTATGTTTAATATTATATATTTTATAGATACAAGTATTTATTTCAGCAAATGCTTTTTATTTGTTTATGATAAACAGTATTAAATAACATTTACCGGCCTGAATGTCCGAGAAATTCGGTTTACCAAATTTTCATAACTTAAAATATATATATATATATATATACATATATTATATATATATATTTATACGAACCAACCATCCTATACGGAACCGTAATTTACGGGTTAATGTGCCTTAACCACTCAGCCACCATGAACCTGAACTCTGGTAAAAGATAAGGTCAAATTTAAACTTGTATAAACTGTAGTGAATCTTCCATGAATCTCTGTCGAATGTTCATTCACAATTCTGCTCTGGCGTATCGAATGGGATAAACAACATGACGTCCCATATGGTTAAGAAATGGACGAGAACCGTCACGGAATTTATTAAAGAAAATTTTATTTATGTTTAACGTTGTTATTTTAAATAATTCATCATCCAAGACGCTTTTTATCAAGATAGCAATGAGGACTGTTTATGATTTGGTCAGTATTAAATAACATTTATCCACTGAATGTATATATATATATATATATATATATAAATATTCGTTCATGTGTGTGTGTGTTCGAATGATATCCTATATGGAAAATAAATATATATATATATATATTTTACGTGCCTTTAATACATTCTTTTACCAAATATTTAAGAAAATGATGGTTTATACAAACAGTCGAATTTTTCCCGTTATAAACTAGAATCTTTCATGAAAATATTCGTCCTCCGACATCGAACCTGTATCCTATACGGAACGTATCGAATGTAAACAATTGACGTCATAGGATCGTTCCGAAATGGACGATAAAAAATTTCCAGTATTAAAGACAATTTTATTTAAAGAAACTGAATTTAACGTTGTTTTCATTTTATAGAATACAAAGGATTAATCTGAACATTCCAAATGCTTTGTTTATGATAAACAAAGATTGTTGATTTTATTTAAAGTAATCAAACTCTTTTACCGGCCTGAATGTCCGAGAAATAATTTTATAGAAAACTAAATATATTTTGAACGCAATTGTATACATTCAACTACACATAAAATGTATTGTTGGTCATTTTGTATTGTTGGTAATTTTACTATAGGTTTTGTGGGTTGGTTGATTTTGTTTAGCAGTATATCAGCCTCTATGGATTATTTAATGCCGAAATCTAAGTATTTTGTACGCAATTTTATGCCTTCAACTACATATAATTTATAAATCATTTTATTTTAAGACATTTTTATGTTTAACATTTTTTTTATAGATACAAATATTTAAGTAAATGCTCTGTTTAAGATAAACAGTATTAAACAACATTTACCGGCCTGAATGTCCGAGAAATTATCACAGAAAATATTCGTCCTCCGATGTGTAGACATGGATGTACGTGAGAGATTCATGGAGGATTGAAGTTTAAATACAGTAAATTCGACGTTGATAACCGAACGCTCCTTCGTGGCCAAATCGGTAAAGGCACGTCAAACTAAATGACGGTTCCGTATAGGATACAGGTTCGAATCCAGTCGCTGAACGAATATTTTATTTGAAAATTTCTCGGACATTCGGGCCTGTAAATGTTGTTTAATACTGTTTATTATAAACAGAGCATTTACTTAAATATTTGTATCTATAAAAAGAATGTATAAACATAAAAATATCTTAAAATAATTGTCGGACTTTGTCCATTTCAGAAAGTGTGACATCATTTTATACTTTCAGAGTAAAAAGAAAGTTTTTAGATATATAGTTTGTAGATGATAAAATGTATTGCTGGAAATTTCACTAGAAAAATATATTTTTGGTATTTTTTATCAAACTGTATTGCTGGTAATTTACAATAAATATGTATTTTTATGTCTGCCTATATTTCGGAGATGAGGTACTGTAACTATTTACTCTGTTTACATTGTTCGGACTGATGTCATCTTTGTGAGTTGAATACCTGGACACAGCAGAGGTGAATAAAAACTTGAAGAGCTGTGTTACTCAAGGGCATATAAAACTGAAACTGAGATACCCGGAAGAAGCATGGCACGTGGAACGAACGATCTACCCCGGTGGAGGAAATAAAGTGTTCGGTTCAAAATTCCAATCATCTGAAGAAGGCTGGAGTGTACAACAGCCGAAACGTCGTGAATATGGAAACAAAGATTATGGCAATAGTCCGAACAATGTAAACACTTTAAATATGTATTTTTATACTTTTTTAGTATTGTATTATTTGACATTTTGCTTTAAAAATGTATTGTTTGTAATTTTGGTATAAAAATACGCTATTGATTTTTGTTTTGGGGTTAAGTATTTGCCCATAAGTGGTACCATAACAGGTGCTATCACCTCGGATCAGGGTGTATTTGGGAATAACAATGGTTAAGAGGTGATTTCAAGTTCCTCAAAACCTGTAATCTCCCGATCATAGGTTTTGATGCCGAATGTAGTTTATCGTCATACAGTTCAACAAAGTGTCTGCGCCTCACGATCTTATTTTCTTTGCTTGAGGCGTAAACACAATGAGAACATTCTGAAATGTTTGCTTTTGTAATTAACAAAAATAATCGTTTCCTATGATTTATAATCAACTTTACAGAATTAGACAATGTCTTCCTGAAGTATTATGTATTGCTATCGCACAATACGTCTTTCCCCTTCAGTGATGAAGATGCAATCTCCAAAGAATTATGATATAAGAATAAAAAGTGGGGGGGCTGCATTTTCCATATCAACGATAGTACAGAAAATTTTAATTGGTAACAGATGTATTGGCCAAGAAATATTTTTGTTCATTTCTGGACTATACTCTAGGTGGACGATAGAGTACATCCAAACTTCAGGCCAGGTAACAGAGCGGAGGAATGAAGGTCTCACCAGCAAGCGAGTTTTCCAAAACAGCTAACTTAGACTTCCGGTCCAGCAATTTTGGTAGCTGCACTGCTAGGTGAATATCTCCACGACACCAGATGCTTTGCCCCTCAGGAAGGACTGGTCGACGCGGTCCTACTTCATAACTACTTCGCAACTCAGAGCCAGATAAAGCTCGATCGCATCTCCATTTGCTAACCGATGAGGCAAAATGACCGCTAGACTATCCGAACGAAGACATCTAGTGACCACTAATCGGTAACACGTGATGTGTAGCCCCCATCCTAAACGGTTCAGAGACCGAGTAGAACCGCATCGTCAACTATATCATGCACACTGGTTCGAAGGAAGACCAATGAACGAGGCACTCTAAAACACCACTTGCCTAGGTGTCACGCATATATGTGTCATAACACCTCAACGTGCCCACCGCCGACAAAACATAGATCGGGAAGTATAACAGCAGATGCTTGAAGGCAGTGTGTGAAGCATTGGTAAGTCAGAATGACAGGACATGGCTTAATTGGTAAGATGCGGCTTTGGGCAGGGATATTGATCGCACTACAGGTTGATTAAAGGGCGTGGTTTCATGATCTTGCCTTCCTAAGCAGGCTCAAGACTACTGTCACCCACTATCGTCACATTCAAAACGACTTTTACAAAAAAAAAAAAAAAAAAAAAATTTGATAGACATCACTTTAAATTGGTTCAACTTTCATCATCCAGTATATTTTGTCTTTGTCACTTTTATTTTAAAATAGATACTTTTAAAAGTTATTGATGCTATTAACACTTTAACTACCGTGGCCCTTCAGAACATGTGCGATCATGGCTTTCTACAACTTCCTATTCTATATAGCGCTTGGAAATGTTTAGCTTTTTCCTTTCCCTTTCAATCTTTGGGGGCTGTTAGGCAGGTTACTCACCGTCCTCCTAGACTCCTCTGTTGCCTTCAATGTCCTGTGGGTATCATATTCTCTAAGACTTATTTCCTCATTTTGTGTTTCTTTCTGATTTTAACTAAACGTTTCTTTTTTGTTTCCATTTTCCTTTAAACTTCCTCATTGCTTACATGCGCCCTTCATAGTATTCTCAGCATCCTACTATAGAACCACAGCACTGTGGTCTCAAGTCTCCTCCTCATTGTCTACTGCCAGATAGGAGGATTGATATTACATAGCACTTCCGTTCTCGGTATGACGATAAACTACAACCGGCAGTAAGGCCTCCGATCGGGAGAGTTTGAGGAACATTTTTGCTGTTCCCAGGTTCACCATGACCCAAGGTGGTAACACCTGTTAGGGTCCCAGCTATGGGCAAATAATGACCCCCCCCCAAACAAAAATAAAACACTATGAAAGTATAAAAATACATAATAATAGTAAGATTACCGGCAGTATATTTCTATAGCAAAATGACCAGCAATACTAATTTATAATATAATGACCGACAATAGGTTTTATCTGTAGTTGAAGGCATGCAACTGCGTTCAAAATATTTCGATTTCGGCATTAAATAACCCATATAGGTGTTGATATGCTGCTAATTAACGAACTAACCGACCCGAAAAAACATTTCTTGGCTTTAAATTATGTCATATACTTCACTTTCTTAAATCAAACTGTATTCCAACAAAACTACTATATAAAATACACACTTTACTTCCTCAAATAATTATGTCCACACAGATATGTATAAGAACAATTGTGAAAGCAGAATAACATATTAATTACTTCAAAGCTCAACAAGAAAATTAAATTTTGGCATTAAATGACCCATAAGGAGTTGATATACCGTAAAATAAACAAAACAAATAAACCTTGTCTATGAGTTATTGCATATTTCTTTCTGTGTCTGGTTTTTAATCTTTTACACAAACATCCGGTTTGATTATGTAATATCTAGTTCCTCTAGTCTGCAGGCATTTCTTTCCCTAATTCGGCCCCTTTGCTTAATTTATTTAGAGTATGAACATATCTGAAACAATATATGGAACTCTTGGTCAATGTTCTTACTCTCCTTTCGTCTTACTCTATATGCGTGCATCCCCTGACAAAGTATGCATTTGACTCAATAATACTAACTTACACGAGTTGTTCTTTTTAATACATGTAAAATCTCCGATATCCATTAAACATATCCACCAAAGTTAACCGTGTAATCTACGATATCCATTAAGCATATCAACCAAAGTTAGCCGGCATAAAATAAAACCAACAACGGATGGTGCTTATTATTTAAATGTACATTCTCTCTGACTTCTTTCTTCATTGTTTTTATTTGCCTTTCTTGTCGGACAGTCTACACCGCGGATGCACGTAAACACGTAGTCAGTGGTCAGAGATCAGCGAACAGTGCCAGACCACGGGACACTCGAGCCCGGACGGTTGTGCCGGAGACGCAAATATCCATGTTGTGGTCTGCTCATCGAAATGCGTTCATCTGTATCGGCGAAAGGTCGCAATAATGCACCTCAAACGACTGCCTGCATGCCAACCGAAGCGTTTTATGACGAGTCATGAAATGATGCACCTTAAAGAACGCCGAACCCTCTTTCGTGCCCCACCACATCCGACCCTCACAAATTCAAACAGATCACTTTTGTTTTTACTTTCTTGTTTCAGACACGAACCCGTCCAAACATGGAAGCTTTTTCTTTCTTTCTTTCTTTCTTTCTTTCTTTCTTTCTTTCTTTCTTTCTATTTTATGCATTGTATTCTTCCAATCTTGTCGTGTATCTAATGTTTTCCAGATTCAAATTTCATCTGTATACTGAATTCTTCTTCTTCTTCTTCTTCTTCTTCTTCTTCTTCTTCTTCTTCTTCTTAATAATAATAATAATAATAATAATAATAATGATAATAATAATTGTTTCTTTCTTTCCATTGATTTGTTCTTGTTTCGACCATGAGCCAGTCCTAATGCAAAACTTCTTTCTTTCTTGTTTTTCTTTATTGTGTATTTTAAGGATTTTTCCATATTTCTAACGTTCTCTAAATTTTAACGTCGTGTCCTTCTCAAATGTCTTCTTCTTCTTCTTCTTTTTCTTCTTCTTCTTCTTCTTCTTCTTCTTCTTCTTCTTCTTCTTCTTCTAACCTGCTCTTTTTAATTTGTTTATTGCAGTTTCGTAATAATCGTTTCTTTCTTAACATCTACCCTTCACTTTTTTCATTCCGTCCATTTCAATTTCTGTTTATCTTTCCTTTCGTTTCCAAATGTTATCTGCCATAGATTTCTCCGGATTCCTTTTCCCTTTCATACTATTTCTTATATTTTTCTTCTGCTATTCATTCATATACTTTCCATTCTTTGTCTTTTCTTTCCTTCTTTCTTTCTTTCTTTCTTTCTTTCTTTCTACACGAACTTCTTTTTCGTTTTTTTTCCTCTAAGAACACCACCTTCGCTGCCACCTCGAAGATTTACCCCCCTTTTTTTTAACCACTCATCCCTTTTATTTCTCTTTCTTTCTCACCCCTTCCATCCCCGGCAGAAGAAGAGTTGCTCGTGACGCACTCTTGCGGAAGGTAATATCAGCCAACAGCCCATAAACAGACTCCCTGACGCGTCATCGGTAGGCAAATCAAGTCGACTGCTCGCCCGTTCTTGCTTTTGATCTGTCGTCCGTCAACGTGATAATTAAGCCCTGTGATTATGACCGGTGTAGCATGGACGGGATGGTCGGCCGGGGTTTTTATACGCCGCTAATACTATTGTATATGCTCATATGGGACGATGAAGACTCGCCGCCGACCGAACATCAAGTCACTGGCGGAGAGAGGAGGGGTCCAGGATGGTAGGGGTGGATGCAAAAGATTGAGGGGAGTAGTGGAGGACGGTGTTATGCGGTAGAAAAAATAGCGAGAAAAAAGAAAAGCGAACGTATGAAAAAAAATTAAAATATAAAATAAAATAAAAATGGTAATTAAAATAAGAGAAAATAATTAAAAAATAAATGTAGAAGAACATGGAAAATAAAAAAAAGAGAAAGACGACAGGATGGGAATAAGAATAAGAATATAAGAAAAGATGGAGAAACTAAAAAGAAAACTTACAAGAAAGAAAGAAAGAAAGAAAGAAAGAAAGAAAGAAAGACACAAACAAACAAACAAAAGAGAGAATTGTGGAAAAACGAAACGAAGACAGAAAGAAAGAAAGAAAGAAAGAAAGAAAGAAAGAAAGAAAGAAAAACGAAAGAAAAAAGAAAGAAAGAATGTATGAATGAAGGAGGAAAAGAATAGATATGAATAAGAAGATAAAGAAAATCAAAGTGATCTAGAAAGAAAGAAATAATTAAAGAAAAGAAAACTCACTGGAAAATCAATAAATAAATAAAAAAAGAAAGAAAGAAAGAAAGAAAGAAAGAAAGAAAGAAAGAAAGCCAAAGATATCTCACGGAATAAAAAAAATAAATAAAGACAGAAAAAACAAGAAAGAATTGTGGAAAAACGAAACGTAGAAAGAAACACATGAAGAAAGAAAGAAATAAAGAAGGAAAGAAAAGAGTAGATATGAATAAGATATAGAAAATGTAGTCATCTAGAAAGAAAGAAAGAAAGAAAGAAAGAAAGAAAGAAAGAAAGAAAGAAAAAGCAAACTCACTGGAAAAGAAATAAATAAAGACAGAAAAAAGAAAGAAAGAATTGTAGAAAAACGAAACAGAAAGAAAGACAGGAAGGAAGGAAGGAAGGAAGGAAGGAAGGAATATGTATGAGTGAGTTGATAAAGAAAAGTCAAGTAATCTAGAAAGAAAAAAAGGAAAAAAAGCAAAAGAAAACTTGCCGGAATAGAAAGAAAGAAAGAAAGAAAGAAAGAAAGAAAGAAAGAAAGAAAGAAAGAATGAAAAGCGAAAGAAAAGCATAGATATGAGTGAGATGTTAAAGGAAATCATAGTAATCTAGAAAGAAAGAAAGAAAGAAAGAAAGAAAGGAAGAAAGAAAGAAAGAAAAGAAAACGAATCAAAGAAAGAAAATGTGAAGGAAAATGAATTGTTGAAAAAATGAAAACGAAGAAAGAAAAAGGAGATAGTGATTTTATAAGCGCATCTTATATGTGTCACATGACCGGAAGTTTTGGAAACCCAGTGAGGATCGAACTCACTATTCAGTCATAAATGATCTAGCAAAAAGAACACGAAGAGAAATAGATAGGAGAAAATAAAGAAGAAAATCAAAATAACGTAGAAAGTAAGATGTGAAAATGAATCAAATAAATAAAAATAAAAATAATGAAGGTTTGAAAAAAGAAAACAACCAAAAAATTTATATCTGACAATGAAATCAGCGAAAAGAAAGAAAGAAGGAAGAAAAAGAAAAAAAAGAAAAAAGAAAATAATGGAGGAGAAAGAATTGTGGCAAAAGGAAAACGAAGAAAGAAAGAATGAAAAGAAAGAATGAACGAATGAAAGTGGCAAAGAATTGTAGAAAAACGAAAAGAAAGAAAGAAAGAAAAGAAAGAAAGAAAAAGAAAAAGAAAAAGAAAAAGAAAGAAAGCAACAAAGAAAAAAGAGAAAAGATTGAATTGTGGAAAAAAAGAAAAAAGAAAGGAAGAAAGATAGAAAAAAGATTGTGGAAAAACAAAAAGAAAGAAAAAAGAAAGAACAAGAGAGAAAGAAAGAATTGTGGAAAAACGAACAGAAAGAAAAAGAGAGAAAGAAAAAGAGAAAGAAAGAACTGTGGAAAACGAAAAGAAAGAAAGAAAAAAAAAAGAAAGAAAGAATTGTAGAAAAACGAAAAGAAAGAAAGAAAGAAAAGAATGAAAGAAAAGAAAAAGAAAAAGAAAAAGAAAAAGAAAGAAAGCAACAAAGAAAAAGAGAGAAAGATTGAATTGTGGAAAAAAAGAAAAAAGAAAGGAAGAAAGATAGAAAAAAGATTGTGGAAAAACAAAAAGAAAGAAAAAAGAAAGAACAAGAGAGAAAGAAAGAATTGTGGAAAAACGAACAGAAAAAAAAAGAGAAAAAGAGAGAAAGAAAGAATTGTGGAAAAACGAACAGAAAGAAAAAGAGAGAAAGAAAAAGAGAAAGAAAGAACTGTGGAAAACGAAAAGAAAGAAAAAAGAAAGAAAGAAAGAATTTTAGAAAAACGAAAAGAAAGAAAGAGATAAACAAAGAACCGCGAAAAAAATTAAAGAAAGAAAGAATAAAATAAAGAAAGAAAGAAAGAAAAATATACCGGAAAGACCATGTGAAAAAGAAACGAATGCAATGAAAGATAGAACGCTTGAAATAAGATCGGAATGTAAGAAAGCAAATAGGAAAAGATAGCAAAATATGGGGATAAACGATAAATAACCATAGTAAAGTGTATGAAATGTTTTATCTGTGTTTGTATGTGTCTGTGAGAGAAAGAAAGAAACAAAGAGTGATAGAGAATGTTATGATAAAAATAAACAAAGACGAAGAAAAAGAGAGGATAAATGAAATGAAAGAAAGAGTAAGTAGAAAACGGAAAAGAAAAATTTAACAATACAAAAAACAAAACAAAAAAAAAACAACAACAAACAAAAAAAAAAAGAAAGAAGATAACTATGGGGATAAAGTGGGTGGTTGAAAGCGATGCTGATAAAAGAACAAGGCGAATGAAATAGCCAAAGGGTGGGGTTGTCTGATCCGGTGTAGGGGGTTGCGGAACAATCGTAAAGGATTGGTTCGGGTGAAGAGCAAGGGCTGGTTATTGGGGTAGAAAGAATGGGGTATGGCGGAGTAGGGTACATCGTTCGATGAATTCATAAGACATTGTGAGAGAATTTTCTTTCTCTTCATCTCGCTCTTGTTCATCCTCATTTCAACTCTCTTTTTCCCTGACTTTATCACACTCACCGCCATCTCCATGACACTCGACTTCGTTATCGTCGCCAACACGATTTCGATCTTATTTCGTCATCAAACACGCAGTGACTTTAGGGAGAAAACAACCGAGCTGTTTCCATTCATTTTTTTTATTTACTATCGTTCACTCAGTAACTAGCTCGAGAGCCACTCAAAGTAGAGGATTACTAAACGACGTTATGATATGGACATAAGAGGAGATTAGAAGTGTAGATTATAAGAATATGTAGGATAGACAAAGATTGGCCTTAGATCTAAAGATGTTAAAATTTTAGTGCTCGGGCAGCATCCTCTCAAATGTCTGTTCCACAAAGTAATGTTTTGTTTTGGTAAGAGAACTTCTTTCTTACCAATGAAATATTGAAGGAATGAGGATGATTTGACATTATGGATGTGGCATGATTTGTCCTATCTGTAAATGTTTGGTAGAAATAAGGAATGTTGCATGTTAGAACATTTCCCATGGCAATTGCGATAAAGTAGCAAGAGGCATACAATGTTTCATCTACAGGAAAGCGGTTGTAAGCTGGACAATAATTCATCACATGCATGAACGAATAGACGCTTATGACCTCTGTAAACGCTAGTTCTAAGAAACAGGTTTAGTTTCGTTTGTTTTACGGCATATCAACCTCAATGGGTTATTTAATGCCGTCCAGATTTTTATTACTGGTAATAATTTTTACTTCAAAAATGTATTGCTGGTAATACATTTTTTTTCAAAAATGTATTGCTGGTATTAAAACCTATTTTTATACATTCGTAGAGTTTTGACCCCTTACCTACAGTTTGCGGGTCAACTATTTCCCCATAGCTGAAACCCTAACAGGTGTCAGCATCCCGGGCCTGAGTGGACCTGGAAGCATCAGCAATTAAGACGTGGTTCCATGCTTCTCAAACCTCGTAATCTGTGGTATTGCTGCCGGATGTAGTTTATCCTCATACTCCTCATAGAAACAAGGGAAGGAGTACTAAACTGTTTTTTTTTTGTCCTTCTGTGTGGCAGTGAGTTCTGGACGAGCAAACTTGAAGCAACATTTATGCGGTTCTACAGAATGATGCTGAAGTTTCCATGGACCGAACATGTGAGCAACAACGAGGTTTTGGAGAAGATTGAAACTGTTATAGTGGAACACACCTATTCTATAGTTAATAGACTCTCCCATCTATAATACGTAGGAGTAGTAAGAGTAACGGGGGAGTCGGTGAGTCAGTCAGTCGGTGAGTGAGTCGATGTCGGACGACAGTTAGTCGAATACGAAAGTATCAGCGACCACCACTAGATTACTCTGCGTCATACCTATTATATCAAATTCCTAACTTTTTTTAAGTCGAACCTATTTTAGGACCGACTTAGTACAAATACAAGCCTCCACAGTGAAATCACTCCACAACAGAATCAAAAAGAAAATTAATACTTAACATCAGGAAGAGACCGCTGAAATTTCTGGGGTACATAATGAGGAAGGAGAGCTTGGAAAATCTAATACTCACGGGACGGGTAGAGAGACAAGAGTAAAATAAAACCATAACATACTTGATGAGCTTGAGTATATGGCTGGTGGAACTACATCTTGAGGGCTCACGGTACATAAAAGCAGAACAGTGAGCATGGGTAGCTACAGCCCAGATATGTCAGTAATAATCTATTTTTAGTTAAATGCGATTCTTGAAAATGCATTGCAGGAGGTGTCAGAAACTTTCTGGAGAGATACAAGGAGCTGACCACTTTTCCACCATATGATATATATATATATTTCGGCACTTCACTGCTACTAACAAGCAGAAGATGTTTTTTCTGCTGATGATGGCCATGTTGGCCGAAACTAGTCGAGGAATCTAACTGAAATAATAAAAACGAAAGAATATTAATATACAACCCAGTGTGTCTGAAGATTATAATTTTTTAATAATTTTTATTGTTCAAAACACACACACACACACACACACACACACACACACACACACACACACACACACACACACATATATATATATATATATATATATATATATATATATATATATATATATATATATACTATCTACTAACACGGGTACTATATATATATATCTAGGCATAATATCTACTAACACGTGTACTATATATATATATATATATATATATATACACAACTATCTACCAACAACTATTAATACTATATATATATATATATATATATATATATATATATATATAGTACTAAAAGTTACTACTATTAATACTAATAAAATCACATTTTTATTTGTAAGTTTTACTTGGCCCGAACTAATGACTAAATTTTTTGTCGAGAGGATTTTTTTTTTCGGCGGACCGAAAATTTTCCGTACAACCCGTTTATTTTGTGTGTGTGTGTGTCTGCATGTGTGTGTGTGTGTTTGTGTGCGTTTGTGCATTAATGTATATGTTTATATGATCAAATGTAGGTTTATGTCTGCGCAAAGACTATTTATATGTAGAGAAATTACACCTGTCTATCTGCATCCATCCATACACACAAAACGCGAGGGCGCACACACACACATTCACAAATACATACGCACACACAGTCCATATATATATATATATATATATATATATATATATATATATATATATATATATATATATATGCTACTGGTGCCAACTAAGCCAGTATTACTTGTACTAGTTACCGCATGGCCGGGTTATCGGCGACTAAACCAATTATGTCATGAGGTTTTTCTGGTGACTAGACACATAGTAGGATAAAAAAAATGTCCGTCAAAGTATGGCTGCACCATTTCATACCATGAACGGCCATATAGAACATGCATGAGGATAAGCCCCTTGTGAGTGCTGGAACTTTTAGCCTTCGTTGGCACATCCATCTAGAAGAAGAAAAACACTGGTGAAATACCTGCGGTTCGAAAGTATCCATTGACTGTTACTTTTTTGTGGGGGAGGGGTATATGTTGTTCTTGCTCAGCAGTGTCGGATTGACTTAGTGAAATAATTTTGCACATTAAAAATTTAATGCACGGCCATTTTCGTGATATTGTAAAAGAAGATATCATTGTAAAAGTAGATTGTGATAGAAATCACAATGGCGTTTTACAATGATAGCTTGCGATGGTCATACTCGACAACGAAGCGACAGACATCGCACTTGTCTTTTTTTTTGTTAAATAATAGTTTAGCAGACTATTATTTTTTTAGAGGAAGTGTACCCTTTGCTGTTACTTCCTGAGGTTGACCATGGGGCCAGATGCAAGACATAATAAGGAAGTCGATTTTGATTGGCTGAACTAGCGTGGGAATGATTGACCGAGAAAGGTTTATCAGCGAGTCGAGTCTTAAACCTCAACCTATGTAGACGTTTTCTCTCCTGTGTCTGAAACGGCTCCCCAGTGAGGGGGAACAACCTCCACTGGATAGTTAGTACATGTCGACATTAATAACAGTTAAGTTCAAGTTTTCCGTGTTTTCATCTCTGAACCAAAACATCTAGCGATCACCGGCCAAGAGAGAGAATACGACATTTTGTTAGGGTCTAAAATCGGGAGATCATCAATCAAATTAATATAGAAAAAAAAATAAAAAAAATAAAATATTAATAATGAAAAAAATCCAAGTCGAAAATTGAGGATGTGGCTCTCATCTTTTATTTTTTTATTTTAACTACATTGACTATTATTTATGCTAAAGACTGAATTTAGTTGCAGCATGAATGATCCATTCATTTTGCAGGATAGTACATCCCGTGGCCATCTAGCCATGCAACTTATCTTCTTGTACACTAACGTTCAGAAGTTTGGTGATGGCCGAGACCAACTTTTTTGATCGTGTGCCTCGTACTGAGAAATGTAAGAAAGGAAGACATTTTAAATATGTAAAAAGAGATGAAACATGAAATAAACACTTTATTAAATTTAAATATAAGCTAAATTTTTATTCCACTCTTTGATTGGATGCCCTGGATCGTCGCACCCTCTTCCTCTTTTATGCACGCTATTATTTGAGGGTCTATTTTTTATGCTTAGGTACATTAGAAAGAAAAGATGGTCGTTTGTCTTAGCTTTAACGCTATTGCCAACTATTTCTGCGTTATAATGTTTTATATACATTAGTACACTGCCAAAAGGCATATTTTCGTTAAAGAATTTTTGGTGATATACAGATACGGTAATTTGTAAATAAATAGATATAGCTACTCAAACCCGTGTACCATTAAAACGACATTTATAGTGACATCGCTTTTAATGTATTGTGCCACTGCTTGGGCATTAACTAAAAACCTTGAGTTTAAACTTGATAAAACCTACACTTGGATGCTGATAGCTATACATAACATCTCTTGGAGACAAGATCCAACAGCTCTATGAACCCATCCCTGATATTTCTACAATTTTACGTGAACGCAGAATGTTCTTTGCAGGAATCAGGTCAGAAAGAGCAAGAACTTGTGAGTGATCTACTGCTCTGGACACCTAGCCATTGTGCAAGATGTGTTAGCCGCGCAACAACCATTAAAGAACTATATAATGACATAGAATGTCATCCTAATGACATAGAATATCATCCTAATGACATAGGATGTCATCCTAATGGCATAGGATGTCATCCTAATGACATAGAATGTCATCCTAATGACATAGGATGTCATCCTAATGACATAGGATGTCATCCTAATGACATACAGACCTTGATGCAGGGCCATGATGGTTGGCGTGATAGATTCATGAATGTCTTATATTTTGAAATTAATAAATTTTTAAAGTTTAAAAATTTCAAAAGAAAAGTACACGAGTTTGTTTATCAACTGTGTAGTCAGCGAAATCATTGTTAATTTGTTTTTGTTTTATATTTTTTCGTCCGGTTCACACACATCCTTGGTCTTTTGAACAGGAGTAGACCTTTATCCCTTGTTTCATATAGGATTGTTTTTATACTCCTAACGTCACAGTTTAAACTCTGAAATTTTATTTGCTATTTATTTATTTTTCCTCTATACAGGTTTGATTAAAAAGAACAGATAAGGTAAGCTAAACTTTCAGCTATCCAAAAGAATACCGTATAGGATTTATAGCAAGGAATTCTGCCTACCAGACAGACACCATATTGATTCTTGAAAATGCCTGAAATGTTCGAAAGCACTTGAACAAAAATAAGGCAATATTCACTCCGGACTGTTGTTTATCCACAATTTGGAACACAAAGCTCAACACCTTTGGAAATTGGAAAATTGAATATTCCATTTAAAGTTTGCTGATAAAACTAAAAAAAAAAAACAAAAAAAAACTGATATTAGTCAAGATTTGGAGGGTATTTCTTGAATCAGTTTTGGGTATCATTTGTTGGAATATTCGAAATACACCGTGCATTTATCAGTCAGATTTGTCGCATGCTCGTTAATATTTATTGCGAAAATAGATGAAGATATACAGCGATTTCCCTTTATTGAATTGGATAATTTTAGTATACAGCACCCACCCGTAAAGATAATTTAGGAGCGTCTTCTGAAGACTTTAATTGGTTTTTATCTAGCGTATTAACATCTAACGTTCTATGATAGGCTAGATGTTAGTTTAAGTTGGGAAGTTAATTAAAATCCAACTGGTGCGTGCTGGGCGCCGTAATCTGGTGTCCTATTGTCTTCTCAGCAGAGCAATTAGGTCGTTTAGAGACAGGCAAATTAAAAAGCAGACAAAACCTTTTATGAGATGACGATTCATTAGAAATGATTAAATTCGTGTTGACGAAACAAGCAATGATTGCTGAACTGCAGAATACCGATGATAAGATGTATAATGATGCTTCACAACGATGATGAGTTTGACGCTTTGGAGAAATAAAAAAGTGAAAGGTATCTGCCAAGCAAATTTTGGCTCTCGGCATTAACTTATGGCAGTTCCTAAATAACGATTAATGGTAATAGGAATGGTGATATTAGTTGATTCCAAACAAGAATAATTCGGTATTCATTGAGAAAACTTTGCGTTACTGTCGGTTGATATTTATAAAACTGACATTATTAAAACTTTTACACGCTACTAAACGGTTAACATTATTAAATTGTCGACATTATTAAATTGTCGACATTATTAAATTGTCGACATTATTAAACGGTTGGCATTATTAAAACAGTTTTTCAGAAAAACAGGCTTCTAAATTCCACTGTTATCGCTTTATTAGGGTGGTGCATAATTATCAGGCGTTTATTCAACATTTATTTTATTTCCTACATACTATTATTTCCTTTTATTTTTCTTTCTGAAAGCTTCATTCTTTCCTTCATTTTAAAAATTTTCTCTTGTATTTCACCCTCCTTCAATATGTCTTTCTTTGTTTTATTCGAATTGTATTTCTTCTCTCTTATTTATTGTTTCTGCTTTTCTTTCAATCCCACTATGTTCTATCTTTCTTTCTTTTTTCTTTCTTTCTTTCTTTTTTCTTTCTTTCTTTCTTTCTTTTTTCTTTCTTTCTTTCGTTCTTTCTTTCTTTCTTTCTTTCTTTCGTTCTTTCTTTCTTTCTTTCGTTCTTTCTTTCTTTCTTTCTTTCTTTCTTTCAACATTTATTTTATTCCCTACATGCTATCATTTCCTTTTATTTTCCTTTTTGAAAGCTTCATTCTTTCCTTCTTTTTCAAAATCTTCGCTTGTATTTCACCCTCCTTCAATATGTTTCTGCTTTTCTTTCAATCCCATTCTCTTAAACATTATGTTTCTCAAATATTAACGCCTTCTTTCGCAACTTGCTTATTCATTCTTTTTTGTCTTTACCTCATTTAGATTTTTTCTTCTTTCTTTTTCCCTATTTGAATGTCCATTGTTCAATTTGTTTGTTTGTTTCTTTCTTTTTGTTTAATTTTCGGTTTTCTTTCGCAATATTTTATATATTATATCTCTCAAAGCTCACACAATTCTGTACTCATTTTTCTTTCTTTCTTTCTTTCTTTCTTTCTTTCTTTCTTTCTTTCTTTCTTTCTTTCTTTCTTTCTTTCTTTCTTTCTTTAACTTATTTTGTTGGTGCATAATTACCAGGCGTTTTTCAAACAATATTTATTATGAAAAAAGAAACAGCAATTCAACAATAACATTTTTAAATGTTTATACCGTATGGTTATCGACACGCATTCTTATAACCGGAAAATAAAATAATATTTTTATTAAAAAAAGTAAACAAAACAACAATTTTTTTTATTAAGAAATGATTTGCCTACAAAACGCCTGGTAATTTTGCACCAAACCAATAGCATTGATGATGGTGTCCTTCCTAAGCATTTTTTATAATTTAATGTGTAAAGTTGGCATCTCGGTTATGTCATTATTTTTCCTTCTGGTTACATATATTTTTTTTAATGCTCGATCTCTTTGCAATTAAAAAAGTAATAAAGGAAATAAATCTATAGAGAGCCATCATCGTTACATTCCGAAGGGACATGTTATTTTAAAAATATAAATTCTTATTTTTAGGACGGTATTGAAGTATTATTAAATTTCACTTAAATTTAGTTACTGTAAATTCTAAAAAGTCAGTGCTTATACATTAGATATGTTTTAATAGAATTTAGCATTTCAAAGATAGCTACGTGCTTTATATACAAGTGTGTTTTATCTACGAATAATTACGCTATGCCAAATGATCTTGATGAAAAATTATTTGATCTCATATTGTCTAGCAAGTTACACGCGTTGGTTTTTGTTCAAATAATAGAATGTTCTTGGTGATAATGCAGTAACGATCAGCTCTGATGATTAGTAAATAATAAGTATATATATATAGGCAGGCAACGGACCACAAAAACGCCGATCACTTTACGATAAACGAACCAAAGTCATTATCTATTTAGTACTGATTGACCAGATAGAGTTCTGTGTCAGGCTAGTGTTCAAGAAGAAATGGCCGTATGGATATAATGTTTATTCAGTTAGCCAGTTATGAGACATTTGTAAATAACGATATATTGAATGAAAAAAAAGAAGAAAGAAATGTAAAGAAAAAAGACATTAATAATACACGAGGATTTTGTTTCTTCCAGTATCGCATGAGTATAAATATGTTGGAGACGGCATAACAATGTCAGTCTTTTTCAGAATAAGCAGATTTAATCGTCATTGCTATCGTAGTGACATTCTACTTGGTTATATTTGTCTTAGCAAACGGACACATTCAATTTAACCTTGAAAAGTTCGAGTTTATTAAATCAACACATCGTTTCGAAGACATTTTTAATTTACGATGGTTATACGAAACCAATATTTCTCTCCTGTTCGGAGTTTTATGACGATTTATATTATACTTTATATTAAATTGTTAAATATATCTATATATACATACATATATATATATATATATATATATATATATATATATATATATATATATATCAATTTAATATGAAGTATAATATAAATCGTCATAAAACTCCGAAAATGTATATATATATATATATATATATATATATATATATATATATATATATATAACAATTTAATATCAGCGAATACATAATTTAGTGCTTACTATTTTTTTTGAACCAAAGCGCCTTTTATCCAACACTTCTTCAGGGACTAACATTGGCAAAATTATTTTATCAAAATTGGTATGAATAAATAATATGGAGGTAGGTTTTGAGGTACGTCTAAAACATGTAAATTAACGATTAAAATATACGTAAATTCAAAGGTTATAAAAAACTCTAGTGTGAGTGTAAAATATGAAAGAAATTATTATTCACGATACTCCAAATAAATGAAGTGACTGGAGAAAATACTTCTTCTTACATAAAGAAGCTTGCTGTAATACATACAGCTTCCAAAACTTGCAAATGTTGTTTGGAACGAGCCTTATACAAAATAGAGAATGAGTTGATAGAAAATGTGGAAGAGCATAGCTCATTCTCCAATAGATGTTGTCTAATCGCAGATTCATGCGTGGATTGCAGAACAAGAATGCGATTATGATGATTAAATCTAATAAATGAAGGAACTTATTACTTATCTATTCATACCAATTTTGATTTTGCCAACATTGATCCCTGAAGAAATGTTCGGTGAAAAATTGATTACCCCCCCAAAAAAAACCCCCACTAAACAGTGTTTGTTTTAAACAATATATACATATAAATTCTCGGTGAATGATGGCCGACGACAACTAACAGTCCCATGTGTTGTCACGCAATCAAAATTTTAAGGGCATTTTACGCACCCCTGTCAAGCGCAATATATTACAAGGGTAGCTGATGCGTACATATCACTTCGACGTGCCGTAATGGTTAGCAAGTTTGTTTCGCTAGATTAATGACGACTAAATAGTGATTTGGATCCTCACTTGGAGCCCCATACTTTTGGCCTTGTGTCACATATAAGCTTCACTTAAAGAATTTCTATACCCTGTCCACACCAATCAAAGTCACTGGGTGTATATATATATATATATATATATATATATATATATATATATATATATATGGGGGGTGGGGTGTATTTAGGCAGAAAGTTCTCTTTTAGGCATGTCTGATTGAATAAATTACAGACATTGCTAATCTTTAAAAAAATCCGTTTATACTCACGAATAACCTTCCGTGTATTGATGATAAAGGATGAGAGAAATGTGCTACAGCTTCTTAATTTTCTTTTATTTTCATTTCCCCGGTACTTTTGATATTCTACCAAGATCATCTTCAGGGTGCAAGTAGTACAAAACTATATATATATATATATATATATATATATATATATATATATATATATATATATATATATATTAAAAATATTAATTAATATTAAATTTTATCATATAAATTTATAATTATTAGTTAGTATAAATTATTTTTAATATTACACGTATTTAAAGATCTGAATAGCTATTATAACATGATTTCGTTGTCAAGCTTTTGAATCTTTCTATACTTCGTTTTTGATTGGTTATTCTAGCTTTTGTAAAAATGTTTCCCCCTAGTGTAGGATCGTTAATTAATCTGAAACTTTTAAAACCATTTATTTTCTTTTCAACATCATCACTTGATAAGACACAGAGTGTGTTGAAACAAAATGGCTATTTTTGTAGTGATTTTATAACATACTTATGTTATAATTTTTTATAAAAATAATTATATATATATATATATATATATATATATATATATATATATATATATATATATAGGTTAAGTAAAGGAGATAACTATATATTAAAGATGAATTGGGTAACCAACGAAACTCGAGTCTCACATCGAACGAAGGCATATGTGTATTTATTAACACACACACACACACACACACACACATATATATATATATATGTGTGTGTGGGGGGTGTGGGTGTATGTGTGGGTGTATGTGTGGGTGTTAAAATTCTCTAGCAGGCTAAAGATAGTGATCTGGTTTCTGTTTCTGCATATTAACACGCTCCTTAAGCATATGACATCAATAACATATATTACATAAAATATTTCTATCATAGTGGATTACTCATGGCTTGACAGACAGACTGACAGAAGGGTAGACAGATTTCAGTTTTTACTGGTGCACGCCGTATAAACTAGTCATTTTTAAAATAATTCAAACAACAGAGCAACAAAGATAATTGACACAGACATTAAAAATCCCAGGAAATTAATTTTTCATCTGAAATGAGAAAAGTGTTTCATGTTCTGATATGTAGAAAAAAAATGAAAAACTCTTTCAATCCAATAGGCTCAACTTCCTCAGAAAAAATTAATTTCTCTTAGTTCTCAGGTGAAAGAGTTGGCAAATTATTATACCAAACAGCAAATCACAATAAATAATAAGAAAAATATTAAAATTCTCTTTGTTCCTGGGTTTCTTAAATATCTTCCCTACACGCAAGCCACCAATCTGCCACTGGATGGCCACTAGCGTTTACCGCGGTCGTGTTCCTCTCGGCAGTGTTACTGCTGGCGGACCGCTAGAGGCCCACCGGTAACCCGCCGTTGACATGCCTGCAGCTGCCACCCGATGACCGCTGGCTTTGCCAACGGCGGCCCGCTAGCAGGCCATTAGCTGCTTGCGTGTAGGGTTAGAATAAATAGCTAACAGAAATAGATAAGTTCGCCTATTATCCAGTTCATAATCTTCCTCAGTCTTTTGAATTCCTTGTTTCCTGTTTAGTATTAGATTTCCTGTTCCTTCTAAAGTCATTTTACTTCCCTTTCACTTCCAGTAGAAACTTGCGTCTTAGTGACATTATCGCCTTGCTTGCGGCGAATTGATTAAAACGTTTAAAAGTTAGAACGTACGTTATGCCTTGCCAATAGCGTCGATCGCGATGGAAGACGGAAAAGCTTTTAAGTTTCTTGTCAAATTTAATTCTTTTCGTTAGCACTCTTCTACTTGGTTAAATAATGACCTTCATTCCTACTTATGATTTATTGCAGTATTTGTTTAAAGTTAAGCTCAAATATTTAACAACGCAATAGGGACTTTCCACGTGTATTTTGTAGAGTAAATATTACTCACTTAACAGACAAGATATAGTTCAATTTATTCCTAAAATTCATTAAAAAAGACTTAAAGATTAACCGGTACCAGCATTTCATTGGATTGTGATATGACTTTTCTTTTCGGTGAGTTGTCATCACCCTTACATCTTATGTAGGCACACACAGTCTGTAGGTGATACGCTTATATTTCTACGGAATACACGTATTTCTAGTACTACTTTGCTGCTCTGGCCCGAGAAAAATCTCAAAAAGTTGCTACTTCAGAAATAAATTGATTGATTTGTTTGTTTAACGGCATATCAACTCCATATTCGCCATTTAATGCAGACATTTATTTCTTCTTGGGAGTTTTGAAGTAATAAAAATATACTTTTGTGCTTTCACAATTGAATACATGGTAGATATTACTACGGGCCCCATCGTCGTGGTGTAATGGTTAGCAAATTTGTCTCGCTAGATTAATTACGACTGAATAGTGAGATCGATCTTCGTTGGGTGCCCAGGCCTTGTGCCATCTCTAAGATACGCTTAGAAAATCAACATGGGAGATGATACTTAGCATCTATGCATATACATATATCAGAGGGTATCCCCAGACGAGGCTCTGCCGAGAGGTGGAGTCTCGCCTCGGGAAACTGACTCCGTTTTTATGTGATCTATAGGGAATTTTTGTCCGAGCCTTCGGGCTCGGATACCCCACTTTAAACTCGGCCTTGTGCCACATCTTGCTGAGTGGGACAGCGGATAAATAATTATACATGTTTGTGTGGACATAATTACTAGAGGTGGTGATATGTGTATAATTGTCGGATATTATATGGATTAATATCATGAAAATGTTCTTTACTGTTGATTGTTTGGTTTTGTTTAGCGGCATATCAACACCTCTATGGGTTATTTTATGCCGAGATATAAATATTTTGAACGACTTTGCCTTCAGTTACAGATAAGATGTATTGTTAGGCATTTTCCTATAAATAGGTATTGTTGATAATTTTTTTTTAATAGAAAAAATGTATTGGTATTTTTTTAGACTTTCATAGTGTTTTGCTTTTGTTTGGGTGTTGACTATTTGTCCGTAACTGGTACCCTAACAAGTTATACCACCCGGGGTTAGGGTGGGCCTCGGAAGACCAGCAATTAAGGTTAGAATCTCCCGTCTTGTTGTCAGATGTTTTTTTATCGTTAAAAAGTAAATAAATCAATGTCATTATTTTTTAAATAAACTTATATTTCAATTTCATTGGATCGATAAGCAAAAAAAAAAAAAAAAAGAAAGTAAACGAAATACAACTGTTTCCCCTATACAAGTCCCTATAGATATTACAGATAGAGAGTTACTGTTAACAGGGTTATGAAGAATTGGATGTGTGATATGAATGAAAGGGGAAGAAGTGAAGATTATGCTGATAAGGAAGATAGATAATGACTGACCTTTAACTTAGAGAGCTTAAGATATTATTTTCATGGAAGCATTCACATGGAGTCAGTTTCACAAATAAGCTGTTCTTGGAAGCTGAGAGAAACTTTCTATTTACATTTGGATTAGGGCGCAAATTCGACTCTGTTGATGTTGCATGTCATGCCCTCGCTGTAAAGATCTGAAATGATGATGCTAAAGTGTGGAGGCTATCTGAACATTAACTGTGGAAATGGCGATAGATTAGTGATGGGCTTGCGAGTTTGTGTCTGGGGGAAACAGACTGCAGTGCAAAATAAACCTCCCCCCACAATAAAACCGTGTAAAGGATTTTGAACTGAAAACTGGAAAGGGAAGATTGAGCAGCTCCAAAGCATATATGACCAACAGTACTCCGCTTTTGGTCTCATTCGACTTTCTCTCCTCTCCTTATTTCAACTCAATTTTATATACATATATATATACATAAATATATATATATATATATATATATATATATATATATATATATATATATATATCTCTTAGGATATTTTATTTTTTTACAAAATAGTGCTCAATGTAAATTTACAGATTAATATTATAAATTAATTGGGTTATTTTCACACAGTTCAACTTGTTTCAAAAAATAGAAGCTAAAAAACCCTAATTTTATTTTTTTTATTTTATTAGTTCTATTTCATAACTTTTAAAATTTTATTTTTAAAATAATATACGCTAAAATCACGTTTCCATGTTTACAGAATATTCTACTCAAAATTAACACAGAAATGACAGTATCATTGTATCAGTTATTAGCTACATTTTGAATGGGTGAGGATGTATTTTACACTGAAACCTGACGTGAGTTGAATTATATCACTAGGTTTAAAAAAAAAAAAAAAAAAAAAAAAAAAAAAAAAAAACGTCATCTTTTAAAATTAAAGATTTTTTTTATATTTTAATTAGTTTTGTAGTTAGAATCCATTATATTACTTAATTATTTTTAACATTAAGTTTAAGTATGTATAAGTTTACTAATTTTTTTTTTTTTAGATAGTTTTGTAATTAATATTACTTAAATAATATCTAAATTAAAAGTTTAAAATAATTTACATATAATAGGAAAAATTTTTTTACTTACTATGAGTAATTATCCTTCTGTTATAAAGTAATATAGTCTAAATTAAAACTAACAATGAAAATATTTTAAAATTTTAAAGTTATAATAAATTTTAAAATTGAAATTAAAATTGTAGTAAAATAAAATGAATTAACATATATATTTATACATATTTAACTTTATTAATTAGGTTACATATATTTGAAATAAATAAATTAATTAATTAATAAATAAATAAAGTTTACTAAATCTGAGAAATGACTTAGCTAGTTTTGTAGTAAGTGCTATTAATATTTAATTAAAATTAAATAATATTTAAATTTAAAGAGAAGAAAATTTGAAAAAAAAAAAAAAAAAAAAAAAAAAAAATGAATAAATAAATAAATAAATAAACATATACTTTGATATGGAAAAATAATCTTACTTAATATGAGTAATTTTCCTTCTGTTATAAAGTAATATAGTCTATTAAAACTAAACAATGAAAATATTTTAAAATTTTAAAGTTGTAATTTTGAATTTGTAATTAAAAATTGTAGTTAAATTGAATGAATTTAACCTAAATTTCTTTTAAATAATACTACACGCATTAAAAAGAATCCAAAAAATAACACCTATAGTAAAAATAAAATTAATATGAATACCATAACATGTAAGCTTTTGAATGACCCATGTCCTCAGTACTTACATGTGAAATATTATAATAATAGGTTTATATATAAAAGAAAAGTTTACTGAATCAGTGAAATTAAGTAACCATTTCATTTTAGTCTTTCAAAAAAAAAAAAAAAAAAAAAAAAAAAAAAAAAAAATGTAAATATACATATTAATGTTAAAATAATCCTATAATATAATGGATTCTAATACATTTAACTGTTCTTAAAAAGAATATTAAAATATTCAAATCGTAGTTAAATATAAAAAAAATATTTAATTTTAAAAGATGACGTTGAAAATTTTTTACCGTTAACAATTTTTTTTTTTTTTTTTTTTTTTTTTTTTTTAAATTCAGACGACATCCATTCAACTACGTCAGGTTTCAGTGTAAAATACATCCTCACCCTACCAAAATGTAGCTAATAACTGATACAATGATACTGTCATAAGGAAAATCTAGACACCCCGTGTTCAATTTGAGTAGAATATTCTGTAACCATGGAAACGTGATTTTAGCTGTGTATTTAAAACCCGGTAAATTTTAAAAGTTACTCCAAAATTCGCTTGAAGATGAAATAGAACTAATGCTTTTAATTTATTTGCAAAAATAAAATTAGGGGTTTTAGCTTTATTTTTGAAACATGGTTGGAACTGTGTAGAAAATAACCATATTTTAAATCAATTAATTTATAATATATATATATATATATATATTTATTTATATATATATATATATATATATACAATTTATGTATATATATATATATATATATATATATATATATATATATATATATATATATATATATTTGGTTGGATAGATGTGAGTTTGTGACCCTGGGTTTCACGCTTTAGCTTTCTAATAAGTACCAATCATATAATATATAAATAATTATACATATATATATATTTATTTATATTTATATACACTTTTCACACGCTTAATATACTATATAATATATAAATAATTATACATATATATATTTATTTATATTTATATACACTTTTCACACATATATATATATATATATATATATATATATATATATATATATATATATATATATATATATATATATATATATATATATATATATAAAACAGCTCTATGTCAAATCCATTAAATACATATATTGAACAGGGAAACAATATTACAATTAGTATTGGATGGCGGGAAAGTGTTTAGGAGAAATAAGGGAAAAGCAAAATTTATAAAGAGCTACAAAAAACAGAAAATTGTGGAGAGCCATGATCGCTTACGTCCTGAGGGAACACCGCACATTAAGTCAGGTCGATTTTAGAACCGTGGTATTGTACTCAATTTGAAAGTTGGATTAAGTCATAATAAATAACGACAAAAATATTTCTTTACAAATAATTATTGTTTTTTGAGGAAACGAGTTTGAAAATTAAGATTAGGTTCAAAATTTAATTCCGGGAACAGTGAAAACTTATAACACAGTCTTATAAAACTGATAAATACTGAAGCTTTACAAATTGTATATGGACAAGATGCATGGCACAAGCAAATTATTATAAAATCATTGTGCCATCAAATAAGACCTTTTAATTCAAAGCAAAATTATACAAAACAATTTAGCTATAATATGATTTAATATGTTATATATTAGTTTTAGTTTGATTTTGAATAAACAATGTAAATTTAAAACATTTTATCTAATAATTTATGCCCAGCAGTATTATGGTGTTATATAAACTTATACATGTTTTTGTTTTTATTAATTATGATCTAACAAATGATCTAACAAATCTTATTACTTGAGTAGACTTTTTTGTAATGTTTTACAATTTTTTTACGCAGTTTTTGCTTATCGAATACAGTAAAAAAAATGTATATTTTGTGGTGATTAATAATTAGAATTCTGCTTTGAATATATTTTCCATTCAATATACCGAATGCAAAAGATATCAATTTTGTTTGGATTTATTCTTGAAATAGTAAAATTTCAGTCAGTTTGTAAGCAAAATCCTCAGGAAATTATTTATTTCTGTACATTTTTCAAGCGATCTTTAAAACTAAAATTGGTAAAAGCTATGAAACTAATTTTAGTGGTAATACTTACCTCATAAAACCCCAGCTTTCACATCTAGGGCAGTGTTGATTTTCTAAAAAAAGTGAAAAATCAACTGTCCTACTGCGCATAAGGAAGAAGAAAGATAAAGAAATGTCTTGCATTATTATAAGTAAGAAAGAACACGAATTAATGAAAAAAAAAATAAGGGGATGATATTCGAAGTTAACATTGCAAGTGGAACTTGATTTCTTAATATTCTTTTTTTTTTTCTACTTTATGATTTGATTTCGCCAGAATGTTTTTTCGGGAAAATTCTGCTGAAAAAATCATGTGGAACAAACTTAAAATTATGAGGAATAAACGTTTTTGAAATAATGTCTTTTAACATCTTAATTTTACTTATTCATTTTCCATCTTTCTATACTTCTGAAATGAGGTATTGTAACTATTTACACTATTTAGATCGTTCGGACTGCTGTCCTCATCTTTATTCACATATTCACGACGTTTCGGCCATTTTACTCTCCGGCCTTCTTCAGCTTCGGTACGAAATTCCAAGGCCGGAGCGTACAACAATCGAAACATTGTGAATATGGCAATAAAGATGAGGACAATGGTCTAAACAATGTAAATATTTATTTTGCCTTTAACAAAAAATAAAATCACCGGCCACCAAATTCAACGGACGTTTACTAACTCCCCTTGACGGGAAACAAACGTAATTTAAAGGAAAACTTAAAGGAAAGTAATGATTAATTTGTATTATATTATTATTTTATTGGGAAAAAATGTATGACAAAGTGGAACTTTTGCTTGTGATGCATTTCGTTCATTGAATTAAATTTGTTATGTTGGTGCGACTACACATGCGCACGAACGAGGGATGCTGGGAATTTTAAATTTAAAATGTAGCCAATTTCATTTAGGTTATTTTTCTTTGTATCACTTTTGTTAGTAGATATTGCACATTGCGATATAGAAATTCTGCCAGGAATAGTGAAATGTTGTAAGAAGCCAGGACGCAAATTTACTGTAGATGACGTTGCGATAGAGGCAATCTCAAGCCATTTTCATCATATGAATTGTTTTGTCCTTTGATCAGAGTAGCACTTTTTATGTCAAAATTGTGGTCAGTTTCGCTGCGGTGGGAAACAAATTTGATCTATTGTTTTGTAGAATGTCTCTTTTTTGTTCATATAATATTTTATTTAGATTCATTGAGGTTTCTGCTATGTTTTACAGAATATGGAGTAAATTTCTCCATCAGGTTTTAGCTTATTGTTTTGTTTAGTATTGACTAAGTTTTTATTGTTTTAGATGTAGTAGTAACAAACTTTATGTTGAGTGCAGGTAGAATCTTTCCAATTGTAGATGTGATAGACTTAGTTGGTAGGACAATATATTTTTTGATTCATTGGATTTATCAGGAGAGACCGTTTTTCTATTGTTATTTTACTTATGTATATAGTTTTTATAGTTGGATATTCAAGTTACATATATTATTTATTTAATATTCTTCCTTTTTTTAATTACCGTAGGAGTTGGCATGAACTGCCTAAATGTAACTTGAATATTTATTCACTTACTGATTCATTTTATAATGACATTTAAATATAGGTACCTCCACGAGATCGCTAAAAAAAGAGCATAGCGTGATGAAAAAGACGCCAAACTTGACGAAAACAAAATTTTATCGTCTAAATGTTTATGTTATTATTAAAAGGAAAGATCAAAATATTTTGGGGGTACTTTTTTAATCGTTCCTAGTACGTCCAAAATTTTCGTTAAAACTGGAAATCTCAATTTGAAATTCTTTTAAATATCAATTATCATTTTTTCAAAACTTATTTTAAGAAAATCAGATTATATAATGTTTATTTAAAATATTTTGAACTAAGCTTAACTTAGCTTCTGCGCCGAAAAGATGTAATTTTAAAATAAAACAAAGCAGGTCATAAACTGTTGCGTCACTTGACAGGTGATGAATGACATATTGACGGATTCCGTGAGGATAATTTGTTCTACGGAAGGAGAAAAGTGAAATAATTTACATTTAAGTGAACAAATTATTTACGTCGTAATTTTTAAGGAAAAACTTTCAGCGCCTTAATTTTTTTGTACTTAGCTTTCATATTTACGTTTACGGTGCTTTATGGAAAATATATTATAAAGAAATTAAAATAAGACTGTTAAGAGTGAGATTAAATTTCATATTACATAAGAAAGGTATCTAATTAATTTATAGGTACCTTTCTTATGAAATTTTATCAGAAGTGTACATAAAATACTATAATTTTATGTACATTTATTACATTTTACTGTGTTATTTGTATTTCCATTCATTTTATTATTAATTTTGATATTTCATTTTTGGAAAATGTCATAACTGAGATTAATATAAAAATAAGATCATATAAATTTCATAAGATGATACTGATACTTGCAAGTATCATTCTCAGTTGAAATTGAAAAATCAAATTAACTTCTCTACACGTGTTTCGCAAAAGTAAAGGCCTTAACAGCGGAGAACAATGCTTAACTCAAATAATGCTACTTAATTGTATTCTGGTTGGTCTTCCGTGCGTTATAATTACAACCTGATTATAAACACAAAATTACATTTCTTAATTACTGCGGATCTTCTGATTAGTCAAAATGATACAATTTACAACGCGTTAAAAAAGATCATAAGGAGACTTAGGAAACCTGATGCGGCTTTTAACTAATTTTATAATATTTTAAAAAATTAAATGTAAAAAAACTATTATAATTAAGAAATAACAAATAATTGTATTAAAAATTCATTTTTCATCGAAAAAATTTTTTGCTTTCAGAAAATATTGTCCATATTCATAAAAACAACTAAAAGCAAATAAAAGCATTTGAAATTAAATAATATCTTTGTTTTATTGAGTTTTGTATCAGAGCTGATTTTCAGGTAGGGGGGGTCCAATTAAAAAAAAACAACATGATTTGCTTTCCTCAAAGCCTTGTGCTTTTAACTATTGTAATCATTAAACTACACTCGATCGAATTTCTAGCGTTTTCATAAAATTAGTTATGGGGGTAGTAAATATAAAAAAATTTATTTCTGCCATGACTTTGAAAAAAAAAATATTTATAATAATTTCGATCATCAGTAAATAGTTCCTGAAAGTTTCATTAACATCCGACAATTATTTATATTTTTGCAAGATTTTCCAAATTAATGTGTGTCACACCAAAAAAACGTGGTAAAAATTGTCTATGTTATTTACTTACAAAGAGAAACAAGGTTTTTTTTAATCAAAATTTAGAATGTTCTAAAAAGAAGGAAAATTTTTTAAAAATAATTAAAAAAAACTTTGGCTTTTCCTCTTAATAATAACATAGGCATTTAGACGATAAAATTTTGTTTTCGGTAAGGTTGGCGTCTTTTTCATCACGCTATGTTCTTTTTTTAGCGATTTCGTGGAGGTACCTATTTAAATACATTATATCAGCTAAGCTGAATTTAAATTTAACATAAATGAATGGTAATTTATTTAGTTTCTTATAATTTAGCCTTTGTTTTTATACGATAAATTAAAAAAAGTTAAAATTTTCACTTTCAGAAGAGATGTGTTCTTAATTCTAACGCCTAATTTCTAACATATACATTCTACGCTTTAATATAAATATTTTCTATTGTATTTTAACTTGATTTATTAAATTATTTTATACCATAAAACAGTGTTATAACAATACCAACAGTAATAGTTAAGAGAAGAGCGCAATTTAAGAAAAGGAAATAAAGGAAAAACATAGTTTGATAATGTTCAACAATATTTCAACAGAATGTCTGTCTTCTTCAAGTTATGTTTTAAAAAGTTTTTTCAAGTATAAAAATATGAAAAATTGCAAAATATAAGTCTCTGTACATACGTTGCTTGTCTACGATTTATTACTGATTAAATACAGTAATTGTGGCCCAAGGCCGAAAAAGTGGGGAGATGGGTCTAGCTAATCAGATTCACGACCTATTCGTTCATTACAATTTACCATCAGAATATATCACAATTCTGTCACAATTCGCTCCTTCATACACCAACCCCCCAAAAAACCCCCCAAAAAAACAAAACAAAAAAAATAATTCATGACAAAAAAAAATTTCACTATGTACAGTTGTGTATACAAAATTATATATAAAAAATTCTATCAGTTATTAAATGATGGGGAGGGATGATGATCCCGAAAATAAACTGAAAAAACAAAGCTTTTAGTATGACCCGTCTACCCCTCAAAAATAAGATTTGCCGCTGTATTCTGTCATCCGAAAAAATCAAGAGGCTTTCTCTCTCTAAGGGAGGGGGAAGGATAAAATAATATGAGCCTTAGAAAATTCAAAAAAAAAAAAAAAAAAAAACTGACCCAGTCGAGGATTGTTGAGAATCTCGATTTGGATCATAGAGAGAAGCCGGGTACAGGCCGGGAGCAACACTTACCTACATCAAATAGGTACACAAAAAGAGTCTATCTTAACCAGCAGAGGGCTCCACAAGAAACCACCTCGTTGTCGCTTGTCTTGTAATGAAAAACGACTGTAATGACCGCGTCAAAACGAATGAAACGCCGTCAGCGTGAAGACATGCAGCTGAAAAATGCTTAATAAGATGGTGATGTTGTTCATCTTGAAATTTTCTGTTAGTTGATTAATTAATAAGAGGAATTAATTAGATAAAGAGAATTTTTCATTTTCTTAAATCGCGCTCTTCACTTAATTGTTGAAAAATATTGGAAGAATTACATTAATCATTTTGTTAATAATAATAATTATGATAATAATAATAATAACGATGTGATTATTTGTTATTATTTATTAAATCATTTTATTATATTATTTGTTAGTGAATAATTATTTATCTAGTTTATTTAGTTTTATGTTTTATAATGAGTTATAGATTTTATATAAACACGTAAAGGAGTCGTGCTTATACTCCACTATTGGGCGGAAGGGCTGCAAGAGGCGGCCGACGGCTAGGGCAGAGGGGTTTCCATATAGACTCAACGGCCTAGTGTACAAACCGAGGGTGACACACACAAAATTCTGTGGTCTTCGGCTGTCGGTCAAGAGCTTGGAGAGGAAATGGGCCTACTGAAATCTACACGCCCCACCGAAAGGATCACGAGGAAGAAAAATCAAAGCAACACCCCATGCCGGATCAACAACAGCGACGCATTCCATTGACTCACTCCAGCATGGGCGTGACAAGTGAGCGACTGGAGCGACAAACGTTGTCAAGATACCAACGTAGGAACAACTATCGGAACGTAGACCGTTCGCACTCACTATGCTTTGAGAGTAAGAGAGTCGGACATCATAATGGCGGAACTCCTGAGAGCCACCGCCAACAGAGCAAGCTAGAGGAAGTTGTCTGTTTTTTTCTACCCTCAAGTCCGAACATCCTCCCGCGACGATTGAAGCGGCCTAAGGACTAATGATGATGATTAGAAATATTCATATGATCATCAACGAAACGGACTTGTCTGATTCTGAGAGAGGCTTTTAATTGAATTATTATACTGAAATAGTATGAAAAAATAACTGCACCATTTTTTTCTCTACTTTCCATTTGTGCCAATTTTACCGATGTTAACTTTATGGTTAAGTAATACATTGAACTTTGAGTGTTTCACTATGAGTCGTTTATTGTTAAGGGATTTGTTTTTTTAATAATAGCTTTAATTTTTTATATAACATTTTATCTTGAAAATTATTAATTACTAAAAAGTTTTTTTTTTCTAATTATATTTAATTATGTTTATCCAGCTTTTTATTTTGCTGTTCCGGCTGTTGCTGTTACATTTTTTTTGTTTGCAATCAAAACAAAATGAGTGGGTGTAATTGCAATTTTTTTTTTTTATATTTTATAGTTGTTGTTCAGATTTGAAATGATATTTAGAAAGCAAGCAAATTCTTCGAACACGCTCTAGGGGTACAAACACTAGACACGCCGCTGGTTAGGGAGCTTTAGTTGATTTTATTTTACAAAATTGCCAGAAAGTGTAAATCCTATTGAACGAAATGCTTTTTATTTTTCTATTAATTTATTAGTGTAACGGGTTACATCAGTTTTTTCTTTTGGTTATCTCCCTTATATTTCAACGCTTTTTTTTTACGAATCTTTACTTTTATTATTTACAAGCATTTTTCTTTTTTATGTTTCTTCTCTCCTTCAATCTTTTCTTCCTTATCATTTGCCATTTTTTCTTCTTTTCTATCTATCTATCTATCTATCTATCTATGGCAGAGTTACTACTAATTCTATATTCTATGGATGAGGGTACGTGCTTTATTATAGATGGAAGATGATTAGATTTTGGGTGGATATATAAAGGATTTTTATGTGTCTTTTTATGGCTGGTATATATTATTTACTAAGACTAATATTACATCGAGGAAGTTATCCATTTTTTTAGATTTTTATTGATAGTAACTTTTAAGTATAGGTATTTAAACTCCCTACATATTAATTTTCTAAAACCTAAACCTATATTTTAAAAAGAATTTAAATAGAATATAGAATTAGTAGTAACTCTGACAATGATGATGTATTTTATAAACAATGAAATTTGTATAATAATGCTTTAAAAATAGTGAATATGAATGCCCCGATATTAAATACAGATGAGATAATATTAATAACCAGAAAAAGAATAGAAATAAAAAAAAAAATTTGGTATGCCCCCCCACCATTTATCTGTAAGTTAGGACAAAGGTTTCTTGCTTTGATTGAGAAACATTTTCCGAGTAATAAACCTCTAAGCAAGATTTTCAATTAAAATACGCTAAAAGTAAGTTATAGTTGTACAGATAATCTAGAAAAAATATTAAAAACATAATAATAAAATTTTAAATATACACTTGAACCTAAATAAAAATAATATTAATTCCCAAACGGAAATCAATAATTTTGAAAATAAATTATGTAATTGTAGAAATCCCATAAAGTGTCCATTGGAAAATAAATGTCTTACTGAATCTATTGTTTATCAAGGCACGATTTCATCTACTGAAAACTCAGATGTTGAGAAATTTTATATTGGAAGCACAAAAAACTCTTTTCAGTTAAGATTGTACCAACATATTTCTTCCTTTAACAACAATACATACTGTGATCGAATATCCCTATCTAAATATTTTTGGCATTTAAAAGAAATCAATAAAATCACCGCAGTAAAATGTAAAATATTTAAAGAAAAAAAAACAAGAATTTGTAAGTCCTTAAATAAACCATGCCCACTGTGTCTACATGAAAAGATACATATTAAGTTTCCTAAATATAATGATCTATTAAAGCAGCCTAACGAACTGACTCTAATATGTAAGCAATGTTTATGTTAGAATATAATTAATGGATTTTTCATTAAAAAATCTATATATTACAATGATATATTAATTATATATAATGGTACATGTAATACTGATTTAATTCCTCGATTTTTTAGTTTTAATATTGCCAAGTATTAAGGTCCATTGAATAAAATAAGTATTGTATTTTAGATTCAAAATTATATAAAAAATGATTTAATCATACCAGATTCTTTAAGATAGTTATAAAAAATAATTAAAAAAGCAAAAATTAACTTATTGTTATATATATATATATATATATATATATATATATATATATATATATATATATATATATCAGGTCATCCCATAAGTTCTGTCCGAATTTTGAATAAAGAAAACAAGTGACCAAATGTTACATTTAATTACAGATTCAATCAACAATGTATTTTCTCTGATTATCTATGACTTCCTTCCATCTATTAACAAGCTTACTAATTCCATTACTGTAAAATTCTTTGGGCTTTGATTCGAAGAACTCACAAATGTCAGTTTTAACCTGTTCCTTTGTTACAAAAACTGTTTCTTCCAAATGATTCTGTAAGCTACGAACAAATGGTAGTCTGAAGGAGCAAAATCGGGAGAATAAGGTGGATGAGGAATTTACTCCCAACCAAGTTCTTCGATCTTTTGTGACCTGATTCTTGCTGTGTGGTGTTGCGCATTGTCCTGATGAAACATCACCCCTTTTCGATTCACTAGAGCAGGTCTTTTTTTCCTTCAAAGCTTGGTTCAAACGCTCTAATTGCTGACAGTATATTTGAGCATTGATTGTCGCATTAGGTGGTAAGAATTCAAAGTGGATTATTCCTTGGCGATCCCACCAAATTGAAGGAAGAACATTTTGCCCATGAAGTTCCCTTCTCGGCTGTGGCTGGGGTCCTTCCCCTTTACCAAGTCACTGTCTACGACGCTTAATATTTCGATAAAAGGTCCATTTTTCGTCGCCAGTCACAAGTCTATTCAAAAAAGGTGAAACAAGTTGGCGAGAATAGACAGAAGAGCAGATGTCAACTCGAGATTTGAGGTTGTTTTCAGACAATTCATGAGGTACCCATTTTCCAAGTTTAGGAACTTTTCCAAGTTGTTGAAGATGACGATGGACAGTTGAATGGTTTGAACTGAGAACCACTGCCAATTCCTCAACTGATAAAGCAGGATTTTCTTCAAGGGCTGCTTCAAGAAGCTTTTCATCAAACTCAACTGGACATCCGGTTCGATCTTCATCTTCAAGAGTGAAATCTCCACCTTTGAATTTTGCAAACCATCTTCTGCAAGTTCTTTCATTCACACATTCCTCTCCATAAACTGAGTGAATGTTTCTAGCCGCTCCGGCTGTTGAGTTTCCTTTCTTGAACTCATAAAGCATTATGTGCCTCAAATGATTCTTGGATACATCCATGTTAGCAGGGTTTTAATCAAACAAAATTTAATTTTATTGTTCTCTGAAATAAAATTTGATCAGTTTAAATGCCTCTAAACATATAAATAATGTTCAACTCCATTAGACATTATAAAATGCTCTTTAAATTTCATTCATTTTAAAAAAAAGTTAAAATTCGGACAGAACTTATGGGCTGACCTGATATATATAATTATAAATAATAACATTATTTTTTGGTAAATTAAATATATGTTAATTAACCGGAAGTATGATGTCGTGTCTATATTTTAATGTATCAGTTATTGTTACTACACCCCTACCCACTACCAAAAGTAACAATAACTGATACATTAAAATATAGACATATTGAACACCTAGACACCCCTGTCTAGAAAAATAGATTTATCTGTAACCTTAGAAATATGAATTTTGTTTTAGCTGTGTATTTAAAACGCAGTGATTTTAAAAGTTACTCCAAAATTCGCTTGGGGATGAAATGGAACTAATGTCTTTAATTTAATTACAAAATTAAATTCGGAGCTTTTAGCTTCCATTTTTGAAACATAGTTAGAACTGTGTAGCGGAAAAAACCATATTTTAAATCAATTAATTTATATATATATATATATATATATATATATATATATATATATATAAATCAATTAATTTATAATATATATATATATATATATATATATATATATATGTGTGTGTGTGTATATATATATATATATATATATATATATATATATATATATATATATATATATATATATATATATATAAGGGCAAAATTGTGGACAAATTAAACGTGGAAACCTGTCTAACACCTATCCTCAACATATGATGAATTGAAAATCCGCATTTAAATCGTTACCTTTCTAGGGTTCGAACAAAAGTGGAAATAACGTACCTATAAGTATACCACACCAATAAGAATTTTTCTTTCAAAAAATGTTAAATTTTTATTGATTCGTTTTTTTTTACGGCTCATAACTTAAAGTATATAAATCCAGAAAATAATTTTAGATTGTAAGAGTTTTTTTTCTTTAAAATAACAATGTTTTTACTGAAACAAGTCTTAATAATTAACCCATTGCTGGGAGATCGAGAAGAGCTGGATTCATATCTTCCCCAAGGATATTTATGCGTAAGTGAATATAACAAACCCAACTGGAATTGGAACTCTGCTCTCCGATTAACAATTTCGAGCCATTACACCACACGCACATTCAAGCTTATAGCATTCGGTATTCCCATTCGATCACCCAGCGAGATACTGACCAGGCTTGACGTTGCTTAACTTCGATGTTCGTACAGAAATCGATGGTTTTATGTGATGTAGCTATAAACATTAAATTTTTAAATAAGTTCTTTCAAAAATTTTCATTCATGGTAGCCGTTAGAAAGATCTATTTCTATTAACTATATATCAACATATATAAATGCAGTATTAATTCACACCCTAGAATTCGTTATTTTTTTCTTAATACATTTATTGCTTCAATTCGGCCATTTCCTTCATTCTCCAGCGAAATACACTCTCGTTTGAATGTCTCGCCATAAATCTAGATTTGTGGTTTCTGAAGACATTGTGACAATTTTTATATTTCGGTTGTTGGTTCCTGCATCTTACGCTGAGTGAAAAAAATCGGCTTGTTCAGCTCACCCGTGAGCGTCTTTGAGCTTAACTGTGTCCATCGTTTCTCTCGCCATCCCATGTTGTTAATTTCCGTATACAATAGTTGAAATAACGCCGGCGGGGAGAATCGAACCACGTTCGTATTCAATTCAAATGATTTCCCACTTGGCTACAATAGATGGTGACCCCTGCCAGCTGGCGAACGCAGCTTACAGTACGGGGACGTATTTGATTGGCTCAGACGGAAAGAATCTGGAAAGAAATAAAATGGGATGAGCGAAGGAAATAATAAAAAAAATGGTGTTAGAAGAGAAATGTTTGAATGATAACGATAAAATGAAGGGACTTAAGATCAAAATTTGAAAAATGAGAATAAAGGAATTAAAGAATCAGAATAAGATTAGAAAGGCGATTGGAAAGAAAGGGCATTGTGAAAAGAAATGATAACTATAAAATGAGGGAACTTAAGATCAAAATTTGAAAAACGTGGGGTAAAGGGAATAAACGACTAGAAGAATAAAAATTGAAGAAGAGAATGTGGCAAAAAAAAAGAAAATAGAATAACAAGAAACAGCGAACGATAAAATGAAAACAATAATGAAAAAAGATGACACATTAAGAATAAAAATTAAGAAGGAATAAAAAAAACTTACGAGATTTAGGGGAAAAATGATTAGAATGAAGAATTAAATAAAAAAAAAATATGAAGGAAAAAGATACGAATTAAATAAAATATCAGAAATAAATAAAAGAACAAAAAATTAGAAAAATGAGAAATGGAATGCGATGTTGGCGCCGAACACGCTTTTATTCTTTGACGCAGAATACAAGTAAATCACCATTTGTAATGAAACGGAACAGGAGGAACATCGAATTCCACCAATTTTCCAAATGTTTTACAAGCTGGTGCGGAAGTGACGTTGTGCGCGCGCATCCATGCGTCAAGATAGGATGAAATTGATCTGGTGTGGTGCGTTACGGCCCTTTTCGCACGCTGGTCATCTCTAATGACTAATGAGATGAAGGAAATCTGAGCGGGAAGATGCCGAATGATTGGTGCTACTTGGCAACCTGGTTGTTGCTTGGCTGGATAGAATCTGCTTAACAATTGCGAACAAAGATAGAACGGACGGGTCCATTGGAAAAAAAAAGTAGCTACAAGAAGGGAAAACTAATATTCACCGTGAAAAACTTTCTTTTAGACTTTCCTACCTTCGTCTTTTGCCATCTTCTTTTTCTTTTTTTTTTCCTTTTAAGCCGCTTCTTTTCATTTATTCAGCATTTCATTCGTTTTATTTCTTTCAAAAATCCTTCACTTTTATTTACTTACATATTCTCTTTTCTTCAACGCGCTCATTCCTTTCTCAAATACTGTTCTTTTAATATTCGTTCTAGCTTTACTTTTTCACGCCATTATCTATTTATCTATCCATACCTGCTATTCAATTCCTTTTCGTTTCTTTCCTAATTATTTCTTCCTTATAGTTTTTTCACCCTGCAGCCAGACTCCTGCAAGAAAGCCCAATTGTTAAATGAAACGAGACTTTCCATTGAGAGTGTATGTGCAAAACTCCCGCACGCTTTCCACTAAGTTTAAAAAGTGTGAGTGGTTGTGCAGAGGAACGGAAATGGCATTCAGGCATGCGCACTGAGTCGGTGCCTAATGGCGACTGGTGGTTGCGATGTGGGGAGAAAGGTGAAGGTAGTGGCGGCACCGGATATAGCTCCTGGGCATGCGTAAGAATGAAGTGTGTGCAAGATGGCTTTGCGAAGGCTATTCAGTATCTGCTTAGTTCGAGCATTCAGTACTGATTGCCTCCCTTTGTTTGACCTCTCTTCACTGAAATTGTCTTATTTTCAAGGATCGGGGAAAAATGCAAATGGTGGCAGTGGTTGTTGGTGTGTAAAGCGTTGATAAATCCTGGGTAAAATTTCATCTTAAAGGAGGGCTCACCTGTCCGGCGTTTAACTACATTGGAGAAGACTTGGCAACGAGTTACCAATTTTCAATTTTCTTTTCTTTATGTTTTAAGTAACTTTAATTTTTTGTTGCTTTCTTTTAAAAAAAGAATTCTCGCCTACGGTATGAATCACGGCAGATTCAAACTAAATATCCAACTAAATAGCATATTACCACTGGAGGGCTTCAAAATATTGATTCAAATTGCAATATTATGAATGGCATTGGTAAATTTTACAGTCATTATGGAGTGAATAGTTTTGAAAATTTCTAAAGATTTTTTGCCTATTCTAAGTGCCTATATATCTTTTTGGTGCCCGCACTTGCAGGTATAGCCCATTAGCAGAGGCTAGGATTCATAAAAAGGAAGGGTGATGTGCCATGTTGATGATTTATTCGAATAATAAAAGTATAATAACTCATTGGAAAATGAAATAAGTAAAAAACTCACCTTAGCTTAAAACAGATAACATTCGAATAGAACAAATACAAAATCTAACCTCAGAGCAAGATAGATTTAATCCCAATAAATCAAACTAAAAAAATTATCTCACTATAAAACAGACATCATTCGAATAAATCAAACCAAAATACCTCACCTTAGATTAAAACAGACATCATTCGAATAAATCAAACCAAAATACCTCACCTTAGATTTAACAGATATCATTCCAATAAATCAAACCAAAATACCTTACCTCAGAGTAAAAGACATCATCTCAATCGATTAACATATCGATCTTAAAATTAATATATTATATATGTTGTTTGTAACTTAAATTTTTAATTCTTCTAAAGGCTGAAGGCTGCTCTATTATTTAACTCATATCTGGGAAGTGAGAGATGGATTCTTACATTTCAATTCGATCTCGGCTCTCCGATTTCTCGTTCGAAAACACTATCCTGCACATCTTAGTTGCGGTAAAATCATGGATACATATATACCATAAATATTATCTTGGTTTTGGCAGATGAATTGAATTTTCACTAGAAAAAAACCCCGGTTATTTTACGTTGCACATTAGAGTTTAGAGGTGATAGTAATTTTTAATTAAAAATGAAACCATCACATCCCCAGGAATATTCTCAAGAATTCATTTTAAACATTCTAAAAATGGATTCGTGAAAGTTTACTTGATTTAGTTTTGTTATGTGAGTAAAAACTATCATTCTCAATATGTGTAAAAAATTTACTGAAGTGTGAGACCGTCCGGCACAAGGTGAAATTGTAGCTATCTAACGAAGATGAAAGTGTATATAACATCTGGCAAATAGACATTTGAAATTGAATATTTTCTTATTGTTTTTAATGCCATTTGTGCTCCCTTATATGAATTTAATGGCATATTATTATTATTATTATTATTATTATTATTATTATTATTATTATTATTATTATTTCCTTTGATTTCTGATGTATACACAATATATTCCGGGCCTAATGTCAAAAATGGTTTCACTGATCCTTTCTTTAAAAAAAAACACACTTCTTAAGCTCTTACACATTTTACATAGATAAACCTCTTTGTAATGTATGGTCTGTACTTGTGAGTACATTTTTTTTTTTGTATTACTTTAAGGCGTGGGCAATCAGTAATCTCTTCAATGAGTCTAGCAGAATCTTTTCCAATCAATCCGAGGGCTCCAACTACAACTGGAATTATTGATGTGCCATATTTTTGGTATTTCCACTTCAAGATCCTTGTGTTTTGATGGTTTCCTTCCAAGATAGATTACAATCTTCAGGGACTGCCATGTCAATAAGAAAGCACATTCTGTTTTTGTGGTCTTTGATCACAATATCTGGGTGATTTGTATTGATTGTTCTCTCTATATGTATTGTAAAGTCCCATAAAATTGTTATGGGTTCTATATCTGTAACCGTCGCTGGGTGATGTTTATACCAAGTTTCTTGTAGTTTCCTTCCCGTAAAAGTTGCATATTTTCCAGTGTAGATATTGGCCCACTCTATCATGCCGAGTTTTATATTCAGTGGGTCCTAAGGTGCATTTAATATCAATGACAGATTTCTTATTTACATTTAATATTGAAAGAATCTACATTCCTTACTAACAGATACTTTCATTTCGTATACAGGTCATCGTCAACTTATGGCCTACGCGACTTACATCGACTAATTGGTATGTCTGGCCACGACTGCACCGCTTCTAGCGGCGGGTTTCCCAGTTTCGTGTACGACAATTTCTGCCCTAGCTCCCGGTAGCACTAGCAGGCCTGAAACTGTTAGGACAGTCTCAGTTAAAAACAGTTTGTCCAGCATCCGTTTGTGTCTTTGAGGTTTTGTATTTGTATGTACTTTGATTATTGCATATATTTTGTAAGTTAGCGAATATTAAAGCAATGTACAGTGATTGGCTTGAAAGTGACGAACAACAAATAAGAAACAAAACAGAATGCAGCGTAATTATGCAAACGGTATCAAACGGAAAGAAACAGAAAATTATCAAAAAATTAAATAATGCCTAAAGTAAGATAAAAAGATCGCAAAATTAATTACAGGCCAACTTACGAGCAGATCGATTTACGATCTGTCGGACGTAAGTCGACGATGACCTGTATAAGTCTTGGAAAATATTTGCAAAATATTGACTTATATAGCAACAACATGTGTACATTATATATATATATGTATATATCAAAGTATATAATTGGTATATACGGAATGAATTCCAATAACCAACAATTACTATTCTTAAAAGAGTGCTCAATACAAAGTAGAGCAGAGCGTCTTGTCTTGTCGAACGTAATTTCAATGAAGAAATGAATTGAATAAACATATATATTTTTTCTTTTCTCAATAATTTTGTAGTTTTTAAACTTAATAGTGATTAAATTTGGATTTTAAAAATTGCCAGTTTTTAATTTTAATATTAAATTTTATCATATAATTTTATAATTATTAGTTAGTATAAATTATTTTTAATATTACACGTATTTAAAGATCTGAATAGCTATTATAGCAGGATTTCGTTGTCAAGCTTTTGAATCTTTCTATACTTCGTTTTTGATTGGTTATTCTAGCTTTTGTAACAATGTTTCCCCCTAGTGTAGGATCGTTAATTAATCTGAAACTTTTAAAACCATTTATTTTATTTTCAACATCATCACTTGATAAGACACAGAGTGTGTTGAAACAAAATGGCTATTTTTGTAGTGATTTTATAACATAATTATGTTATAAATTTTTTATAAATAATTATATATGTATATATATATATATATATATATCAATGTGAGTCACTGTGCAATATGTTGTATATTTTGTGCAGGCCCCGGGGAGTTGCGTCAAATACAAGGGCGGTAAACACGCTGCCCCGGTGGTATACATTCTAGCTACTCTACACAGTGACAGCCCATGGGTGGATGGCATACCCCGGGCAAACTGAACTTCGGTGCCTTTACATGTATAATTTTTTAAATTTTCACAAAGAGAAAACTGAAAATGCAAAATAACGAGTTTATTATAATATAGAACTGAATGCATCCTAAAGAAAACATTCAATATTCTAACTGAAACATTTTTTGTGATCTGAAAGAATACATGAACGGTATGACGGTTTGGTATGTTACGCTTATTATTTTTAAAACGGTTTGGTGTGTCACTCTTTTTATTTTTCGAAAGGGTTTAGTATGGCACGCTTAATATTTTTTGAAACGGTTTGGTATGGCTCGCCTATTATTTTTCAAAACGGTTTGCTTTTGGCACGCTTATTATTTTTCGAAACGGTTTAGTATATCAAGCTTATTATTTTTTAAAACGGTTTGGTATGGCACGCTAATTATTTTTCGAAACAGTTTGGTATATCAAGCTTATTATTTTTCGAAACGGTTTGTTTTTGGCACGCTTATTATTTTTCGAAATGCTTTGGTATGGCTTGCTTATTATTTTTCGAAACGGTTTGGTATGTCACGCTTATTATTTTTCGAAACGGTTTGATATGGCTTGCTTATTATTTTTCGAAACGGTTTGGTATATCAAACTTATTATTTTTCGAAACGGTTTGGTATATCAAACTTATTATTTTTCGAAACGGTTTGGTATATCAAACTTATTATTTTTCGAAACGGTTTGGTACATCCCGCTTATTATTTTTCAATATTTTAGGTATGGACACTTATTTTTCAAAACAGTTTGGTATGGCACGCTTATTATTTTTCGAAACTGTTAGGTATATCTCGCTTCTTATGTTTCGAAACGATTTGGGATGGCACGCTTATTATTTTTTAAATGGTTTGGTATGACACGCTTATTATTTTTCAAAATAATTTTTTCACGGTATATTAACTTTGTTCCAAGAATCATGCCCACCTCTTAAAGCATGCATGTTTATTTAATCAACCTGCTTATTTTATAAACTGGCAACTCTTCTCTAAAATTACTATTCCTGCCAATAATCCTCTTGAAATGCATTCGGGACAGGAAGAGAAACTTCGCTTCATTGGTTTTCGATCGTCTGTGTTATTCGTTAAATCAGAGGACACGTTTGAAACATCGGACATTTGAGAGTTGCTTCAATTAATTGTGACATACTACTCTGTCCGTACTAAACAAGCTGATGTAGACAAACTACGTACACATCAGTGGTTACGTAGTGCAGGGTTAAAAGCTGGAACCGTTTGTTTGTTTTTTTGTTGTTGTTATACAGGGCAAATGATTGCTAACTAGAAATTACCAAGCACACAAACTGAAAAACTGTGCTGACCCGAAATGCAGGTTCTGTGATAAATATCCGGTTGCATAGTGTTAGTACCCACTGAATATACAAATCGGCATAATAAAGTGGGCCAAGATCTGCACTGGAAAATATGCCACTTTTACGGGAAGGAAACTGCAAGAAACTGGTATGAACATCACCCAGACAAGGACCTGTAACAGTTTTATGGGACTTTATAATACACACAGACAGAACAATCTAAGCTTATTGCTCAAACATCGTGATCGAAGACCACAAAAAAGAGAATGTGCTTACTTATTGATATGAGGATTATAATATATCTTTGTAGATCGTAAGAAACTATCAAAATACAAGAATCTTGAAGTGGAAATCTAGAAATGTGGCACAAAAGGGCTTTAATAATTCCAGTTGTAGTTGGAGCCCTCGGATTGACTGGAAAATCTTCCGATAGACTCATTGAAGTGATTCCTGATAGCTCATGCCTTAAAGAAATACAAAAAAATGTACCTACAAGTACAGTTCACATATTAGGAAGTAGTTTATCTATGCAAAATATGTGGTCTGTTAATTTTTTGTATTTTGTTTTACAAAAATGATCAGTGTAAAATATCATGATACCATTTCTGAACTTGGGGCCCTGATTGAGACCCTGAAGTAAATATTTATACAACAGAAATCAAAGGAAGGAATAAAAACGGTGCCTCCTTATTGATATGGCAGTCCCTGCTGACTGCAATGTATCTTTGAAGATATTCAAAAAGTTGTCAAAGTACAAGGAACTTGAAATAGAAATCGCGAAAATGTGGCATATGGGAACATCAACAATCCCTGTTGTAGTTGGAGCCCTAGGACTGGTTGGAAAAGATTCCAATAGACTAATTGAAGGGATTCCTGGAAGTCCATGCCTCAAGGAGATACAGAAAATTGTTCTGACAAGTACAGCCCACACCTTACGAAGGGCTTTATCTATGTAGTCTTTTTTTTTTTTTGTCAGTGGAAAGTGTCATGACGCCATTTCTAACCTTAGGTCCCTGGGCGGGACCCGGAAAGAAATGTGTAAACGCCAGAAATCAAAGAAAATAAAAATAATAATAATAATAATAATAATAATAATAATAATAATAATAATAATAATAATCCTCTTGAGTTGCATTCGGGACAGAAAGAGAAACTTCGCATCACTGGTTTTCGATCGTCTGTGTTATTCGTTAAATCAGAGGACAAGTTTGAAACATCGGACATTTGAGAGTTGCTTCAATGAATTTTGACATTTTAAAGAATTACTGCTTTTTAATAGTAAAAGATTTACGTTCGATTCCGATAATACCAAAATTTTTTGGCATTTTCAGACAATAGGTGCACTTATTAGAAAATGACTCATATTTACTACGAGTATCTAACTCAACTGATTGTACGTATGGGCAGATGGCTATTTCCGATAGCATTTTAAGTGTAAATACTCATACATGTAAGTATACGTGCGTTTGTTGTAAATATATATATATATATATATATATATATATATATATATATATATATAGGCATATGTTTGTATGTAGAAGGAAATATATACAAAAGAAAAGTATACTTATATTTATATGTGCTTTTATATCTATATGTGTATATGTATACACATGTATATCTATATGTAGTTATATGAAGTATGAAAAGATAGAATCTGTATGTGGTATTAAAGATAAATCTATGCCCAAAGATATATATATATATATATATATATATATATATATATATATATATATATATATATATATATATATATATATATATATATATATGCGAATGTTTTGTGTTTCATAAAAGAAAGATAATCAATTTGCTTAGATCAATTAGACACATGTCTTGCGTCGCGAAAAGTTTTGACCTTTTAAAAGCAAAAGACTTTCAGCTATTGACGACCCATTTTAAGAAAAAACTTAAAGCAATAGGCAAAAGATAGATAAATTTGACTAAAAATAGACTGAAAGCCAATATATGTCGACGCTTGATTAAGCAAAGATTGTAACTTATATAAAAAGATTCCGTTAATCAAATACCCTGGAGAACTATGCAGTTCTCTCTTCAATTCTATTGCTATTAACCTTTCTTTCTTTCTTTCTTTCTTTCTTTCTTTCTTTCTTTCTTATATTTTTCTTTATTTTTGTTTGTTTTATTCTTGTTTTAATTATTTCTTTTCTTTCTTTCTTCCTCTCTTTCTTTCTTTATGCACATGCAAACATATACTCCAGTTACATGTTTATACATAAACAAAAACAATCCCTCTCTCGCTCTGCTCTGTACACACACACACGCACACACACATATATATATGTGTGGACAGACATAGACATACACGTGTATCTCTCTCTCTCTCTCTCTCTCTCTCTATATATATATATATATATATATATATATATATATGAATGTATGTCTGTATTTAAACTTTGTTGGGTATATACATAAATAAATTAATCATTAATCTATATACAAAGGGCTGCTGAAAATTTCGCGATTCGCGCGATTGCTCAAAAATTAACAACTTGATCTGGCTGAGAACTTTTCAGCACCTGCTCGTGTATATGTGAGAAAAATGTGTATTTTCACTATACACATCCAAACCCTTTTCCTATATAGAAAATTTTGCATATTTAGGAAGCATGCATATTGAGGAGCCAGGGTTGATTAATGGATAGCGCCTCCGATGGAGTAATGAGAGAGACGTTCGAATTCCAGTCGGATCCATTACATTCACTTATGTGCTAATACACATGGGAAAGGTATAAATCCTCTTCTTCTCCCCCCTCCAGCTATGGGTAAATAACAGGACATACCGGGTTATATAGCCATGGATGACAACTGGTCTACCGCAGAAAGAAATGGCAACCTACAGCGGAAAAGAAAAATCTGCCTCGTCAGTCATGTATAGAAAGATACATGATTACCTAAGCGTGTATTACGCATGGCACATAACTGACTGACATATTGCAACCCAGAAAATTTGTTTGTTTTCTGTTGTGCGTAAAATATAATCATTAGTAAAAGAAAAAAATAAGAAAGAAAGAAAAAGGAAGAAAAGACAAAGCAGTATGATTTGGAACCTTTCCGTAGAAAACTAGTAATTTTCTTTTAATATTAATGGCCAGACAAAAAAAAAATATTTGTGTGTTTTGAAAAAAGCAATTTAACACACACACACACACACACACACACACACACACACACACACAAAAACACAAACACAAGAATTCACAAACAAAAATATAGAATTTCTACTTTTATAAAAATTATTTTGTTTGTACCAAAACCAGAACAAATGAATTTTTTTTTACACTATTAATTACTTAGGAACGGTGAAGTAATAGATAATGGCTCGAATCGCAGAGCTGTCTTTGAATTTCAGTCGGATCCATTACATTCACTTACGTGTTAATACGTTTTCCTAAGTTTCTCTCCTTAGCTTTGGGTACAGGACAGACTGGGTTTTATAGTATAGCCTTGAGTGTCAATCGGTCTAGAAGAAGATATATATATATATATCATGTGGTGAAATCTAGCGAGATAGAATCTGGCTCGTTAGGATTTATTTTACTTTTGGTTTACTCAGCATTTACACTTCGTTTTAACTTATTACTCGCTGGGATTTTTTCTTTGTACCAGAAATTTAAGGTATTGGGGAATTTCTTTCGCCCTTTTCGGAGGTTTCTGGTTCTTTATTTTTTTTTTACAATTTTTTCCTCGGATACCAATTTGTTTGAAAATTGTGCTATCCAGTTTTTCACCCACTGAGGTTAAATTATATATATATATATATATATATATATATATATATATATATATATATATATATATATATATATATATATATAGCCTTAAATAAAAATAATGTAAACATCTTAATATTAAAAACTGAGGATAATATCTTGGGAAAATTTCAGCCAACTCTTCATCAGAGAAAGATCGTTGACGAAATAATTACTTAATATTTTTTTACAGCTACTAAATGGGAAAGCAAAACAAGTCCCTTAAAGTGTATTTCGTCATTCCTGTTGAAAAATAATAAATAATTGTTTTTCCAACGATTTTATTCTCTGATAACGGATTAGCCGAAAAGTTCTTAAAATATTTTCCTCTCTTTTTTAGTATTAAAAAGTTTGCATAAGTTCTATTTAAGGCCATAATTAAAATGTGGATTGTTTATATTAGTTGATAACTATATTTGAGTAGATGCTTCGTTTATTTATTAAACAGTATAATTATTTTAGCCTACCGCCTTGAATATTCTTATTAAATGAAAATTTCACCTATTTTTCTTTGATAAGACTTCTCGAATATTCAGGCCGATAGACGAAAATAAATAAATATACTGTTTAATGAATAAACGGAGCGTCTGCTCAAATACGAATATCCACTAAAATAACATTTAAATTCATAAAATCTGTTGGATTAATAGATAAAAAATCCATTACTTCTTTGGAAATATATACATCTATATATAATGTATATTTAAACAACAAACAATTCTTATATATATACATACATACATAAATACACACACACACACACACACACATATATATATATATATATATATATATATATATATATATATATATATATATATATATATATATTTACATTAGTCGGACTATTGTCCTCATCTTTATCGCCATATTTGTCACAACGTTTCGGCCGTTGTACGCTCCGGCCTTCTTCAGGTGGTTGGAATTTCAACTGAACCCTTTTTTCGATCGCTGGGGTAGACTGTTCTAGTTCCACGTGCCATGTTTGATGGATGTCAGTTATCAGTTATCTCCTGCTAATTTTCCCTCTGAAAGTTCTCCACTGCCTTAACCAGGACTTAAACTCACCTTCTTAAGGACACATGGCACAGTGGATAAAGGCGTTGGTTAGATCCAGTGACAGACCCAAAGAAGGTGAGTTCAAGTCCTGGTTAAGGCAGTGGAGAACTTTCAGAGGGAAAATTAGCAGGAGATAACTGATAACTGACATCCATCAAACATGGCACGTGGAACTAGAACAGTCTACCCCAGCGATCGAAATAAAGGGTTCAGTTCGAAATTCCAACCACCTGAAGAAGGCCGGAGCGTACAACGGCCGAAACGTTGTGACAAATATGGCGACAAAGATGAGGACAATAGTCCGACTAATGTAAATACTGTACATAATACCATCTCAGAAGAAATATAGATATATATATATATATATATATATATATATATATATATATATATATATATATATATACAATGAATCATTCACACAAAAAGTAGATTAGTTAACTTAATGATATAAAATGGCGAAATCCTTTCGCAAACAAAATTTAAAGCTGCATTAACCTAAAAAATCACTCGAATGTTATGATCCTTGTTTTTAGTAATTATAAGCTGTATAAGGTCTTTTTTTGATACGCAAGTACTTTCAACTCTACATTCAGTCATCCTCAGGCATGGAAATTATTTTGTTTTTAGTAAAATCCAGGTAGCATCCGAGACGAAAAAATTGAATGCAAATCGAAATATGTTTTTTTTTTTTTTTAAATGTGTTATTGTTAACTAAAAACAAAATAATGCCCTTCGACATATCCTCGTTTGGGGATCCTCTCTGCTCGGAGGCAGAGAGTTTGACCTGCAGAGCTGGAGACGAATCTCCAACTGCAGGATAGCTACCAACCACCCCACGCGGTCAGATGTGGCACAAGGCCGAATTTAATGTGGGGTATCGGAGACGAGACTCTGCCCTTCAACATAGCCTCGTCTAGGGATCCTGTCTGCCCTGAGGCGGAAAGTTTGACCAGCATAGCCGGAGACGAATCTCTAACTGCAGGCCAACATATAGTATTTACTGCTGTATTTATGTGAATGGGAACATACCCATTATAGACCGTAGGTATGCTTCAGCAATATATATATCGTCATCATGGCTTATTTTTACATGATTAAATAAGAGATTGTTCGTATCGAAAATAAGCTTTATTTGGAAAACTGAAACTACCGGAAATCAATTCAAAAACGATGCAAGTGAAGTTAGAGAGAACTTGGGGATAAAAATAAGAAAATGAGAATTAGGAAGAACATCAAATTCGATAAATGAAAAGTAAGATCGTGGTGAAATTGCCTAATCTTTTGGTATTTGATGTTAGATACAATTTAAATACTGATTTTCTAGGCAGGTATATTCTCCTCCGCTTGGAATATCGCATCGAGTCAGCAAATTTTGTTCTTTAACGGCAGATCAAATATTTGAACTTTCTCTCAATTGGTTATTCAGTTCTTATGTGAAGTGAATGTAGTATGCATTAATATTTGTTTCTTATCTATCGTCCGGTTTACACACCTCAATCTTTTGAACAGAATTAGAGCCATTATCTCTTGTTTCCGGTTTAGCATTGAGCTTCCGGTTCTTTCTAATGAATACTTCAACGCTATTACTAACTTTCCCACCTAAACTCTAAAATTTTATTTATTATTTATTCATGTATATTTTTCTCAAGAAGAGTAGATAGGCTTATCTATCATTCGGTTCACACTCTCTCGGATTTTTTTAACAGAAATATAGGTCTACCTATTAAGGTTTCCTGTTTAGGATTGGGTTGCTTGTGTCTTATAAAGTCTTTTCCTTGCCTTTCACTTCCAGTAGCGCTTTGCGTCTTAGGGGCATTATCACTTTGCTTGGGATGAATCGATAAAAAAGAAGTTCGATATTTCTGTCATCTCAAACATCCAAACATCAGAGAATTGAGGATTGCAGGATATTAACGTTCTCAGACCGTCTTGTGGTTTCACAGAACTAATTAAGAATGGGTCGGCATTGAAAATTCACTATGCAAAATTATGATCTTTGTCTATACTCCAACGAAAAAAAAATTTCTTTCATCCAGGATAAGCTGAAGAGATAAACGCTTAAAGTGAGAATATTTCATAAAGGTATGCCGCTCTGCTAAACCAAAACTATTTGTTTTATTTGCCCTGTCCCTTCAAGTCGTAGGAGATCATGGTCCTCCACATCTTCCTGTCCCTTGTAACTCTTAATAGGTTTTGTCTTTTTTCTTATTTCTCCCAAGTCCTGTTCACTCAAGTCCATCAAGTATGTTACGCGCTGCTTTCCTTTGTCTCTCTTTCCCTCAATCTGTCCCGTGAGTATCATATTTTCTAAGCCCTCTTTCCTCATTACGTAGATCAGAAATTTCAACTAACTCTTCCTTTGTTTCCATTTTCTCTAAAGCCTCGTCGTTGTTCAAATATTCGGTCCACGGTATACTCGGCATTTTACTGTAGAACTACATTTCTCTTGCTTCAAGTAGCTTCTTCATCTGTGAGGAGATTGTCCAGCATTCACTGCCATATAGGAGGACAGATATCATGTAACAGTTCCGTCTGTTTTTTTTTCTTACTTTTTATTTGTTTCTAACGAAATTTTTCAGTCTCTTAATACTCTGCTTAGCTTTTGGAATGCATCTTTGGCCATCCCAATACGTCTTCTGATATCAGTGTTGCACTTCTTGTCCTCTGTTAGAACACATCCCGGATATTTCAATTTCTGTACTTGTTTGATTTTAGTGTCCTCGATTTGTAATTTGCATTTTGTGTTCATCCTTTAACTGATGACCATACACTCTGTCTTCTTGTAGTTTATATATTTAGTCCTTTCTTTTCGATTTTCCTTCGTTACGATCTGTAGGAGCTTTTGTAGATTCCTTTTCGTGTCTGCTATCAACACTGTGTCATCTGCATATCTTATGTTGTTAAGATTATGGACGCCAATAATGAATTCTAGTAGGACTTATAATTCTTTCAGAATTTCCTCGCTGTATTTATCTAGTGATTTGATTTAAGAAAAGTCGAAATCATAGAGCAATGATTCTCAACCGCCGTGCTGCGGCACACTAGTGTGCCGCGTGATCCTCTTAAATGTACCGCAAAATATTGTCATGGCGTACATATATATGTGTGTGTGGAAGTAGTGTATCATTAGTATTTGAATAAATGAATAAGTATTAAACTTTTTCAAATAAGTCTTTTCACTATGCTTCGATTATGTTATTTTAAATACATTGTTTTATTGTACATTTAAAAAAAAAGTATTTTAATTATTGTTGTAGAGTGATTTCACAGTGGAGGCTTGTATTCGTACTAAGTCGGTCCTAAAATACGTTCGACGTACAAAACGTTAGGAACTTCATATAATAAGTATAACGCAGAGAAATCTCGTTGTAGTTGCTGATAGTTTAGTATCCAACTAACAGTCGTCCGGCATCGACTGATTGACCGACCCCACTTAGCGACTCTCGTTATTATTACTACTCCTACTTATTATAGGTGGGAGAGTCTATTAATTATAGAATAGGTGTGTTCCACTATAACAATTATTTAATGGCTCAAAAAAAAAAAAAAAAAAAAAATTCGGTGGTACCCATTGATACATTTTCAAATATATAAAAGAATTATTCCACATTGGTTGAAATGACTTTATCAGTTTTATTGCAATTTTCTATATCTTATTTATGTGAATTAATCTTCTCAACCCTAAATAGCATCAAAAATAAGAAGCAAGGAAGACTACACTCAACTGAAGAAGAAATGAGGGTCTGCTTATCGCACATTCGACCAAACATTGAAGATATCACGAAAAAACACCAGGCATAGGTTTCAGACGAAATAAGCTGCACCAATAGTTGAATAGAAACATTGAAATAAAGTAAGTTGATATTTATGTGTGTATTTTTTCTAATCTATGGTTTTATTTCATAACATTTTATATGTATTCCGTTTAAAAGTTTTGCTAAGCGTGTCGTGATATTTTCATTTGCTCTTAGGTGTACCGTTCCTTAAAAAGGTTGAGAAACATTGTCTTAGAGGATCCATCTCTCTATTAATGCTTAATCCTAAAAGATTGCTACTAATCTCATTCATTTATAACAGGTACCTTGGCTAGATAAATAAAATCGGGTGCTATAAACGAATAGTAGTTACTAGTGATTAACTATAGACATTCCCGAAATTGTAAACGGAAAACGCGTATGACAAGAGGATTCAAGTGGCAAGACTGGTAACTAGGCAATCATACGATAAAAAGATCTTCTCATAGAAAGAAAGGAAGAGAACGAAATACGACAATAAAGTGAGGAAAAAGACAAGTCTAGTGAAAGAAAGTGACTTGAACGACAAAATGACCAGATGAGAGTCCTTCTCAAGGCGGCAATTAGGTAGATTAATATGAAAATGACGAACATCTCGTCCAGCGATCTCTCGCTGTAATGGCTTCTTTGTGCGAGAATTTGTGAACCCGCCGTATGCTGCCATTAATTATATACTATCGATCCACCAATGAAGAGATTCTTGATAGGAGTAGAAACGGGTTTGAAAAGTAGATTGGATAAGAGCAGGTCATAGTGTCGCGTGTGATTTGGCTTGTAGCACGCAAAGACCTTGTTTTCTCTCTTCTTCTGCAAGACTGTCCGAATTAAATTGGCAACCGACTAAAGGTTGCAACAGGCCTACGTTAAATTATGAGACAACTGAGTTATAACAGCTGACACTTATATTTTCTGATTTTTTAAAAATTGCCGAATAATCGTCATAGGAACAAGTTGAGTTATAACTGACGTTCTACCTCTATAAAACTTCGGTATAAACAAAATTTTCAGCAAGGCATTTTATTTCTAATGTTTTTTGTTTCTTTTATTATGCTATGTCTACTTGAATTTCTATTCTAAGTATGACTACATAGGACTGACCATGAGAGAAACATTTGAATGATTTTCTAAAGTTTGTATTATTATTATTATTATTATTATTATTATTATTATTATTAATAATAATAATAATAAATATTTCAGCAAACTTACTATTTTTTCCTTGTTTACATAATTTGGTACAGCTTCAAGAAAATCTAATTAAATAAATTATTTTGGCTTATTTAGATAATTCCATATATTTATTTTTGGATCATTTCTACTAATTTTTATTTAAAATGTCAGATGACAACAATGGTTACTACGAATGTTACATGTAATAAGATCATAATTAACAGTTTATGGGTTAAAAATGATAGAATTCTATAAAAACTTTTGTGTACAGGGAGGATTAGACGCAGAAAAATAAGACAGAGAAATTCAAGGGGGAAAAGCTTATTTTCATGTATAAAACACACCGGATTTTAGAGCGAAGAAAATGACCAAAACTTGGGAAAAAGAAAGAAAAAAAAGTGACATTGTGTTTACTTGTGCGATTCGTAAGCATTACGAAAACATTGGTAATTGGTTGTTTGCTGAACTTGCTGACGGTGTTAACTGTGCAACCCTCATTAACTACCTTCCAATAAAAATAATTTTTTATGGTATTTATTTTAAAATTAACCACCATTTTGTATTTTTTAATTGTAAATAAAATAATGTTTATTTTTACCTTTGGATAATTTCCAAACTCACATAGGTGTCTATATTCAACGAAACCCGGAAAATGTACGAAAACTTCATGGGACTTAGAGAAACATTATGAAAGATTTATTTCCCTTTCTTGCAATACGCCAGGTGTACAACCCGCTAAAATAACTTTTATTGTTATAGAAAATGACAGATTAATATACATTATCATTTACACTGTTTATATTCGAACTAATGTCTTCATCGTTGTTATTTTTATGATAACGTTTCGGCGATTGTATGCTACGGCCTTCTTCAGGTGTATATCGATCTGGGTAGCCTACAGGGAATTTTGTTGGTATTTAGATAGATGTCATAAATTAATTTTTGTATGTACATCTTTGTGTATCTATATAAATGTGGATGTATATGTATATTAGTATATGCGGACATGTTATTATATTTGGGTATACGTTTGTATTATATTTGAAGCTACATAATAAATGTGTATATTTGTATTTAAATTATAGGTATATATTTATATTTGGAGGTATGTAAGTGTGTGTGTGTGTATATATACACACATATGTGTCTGTGTGTGTATCTATACTTAGATGTATATATCATTATTGTTATTAGTAGTAGTATTAGTAGTAGTATTATTTTATTTTGTTACTCCAACCTCGTAAAAAATGTATATATATATATATATATATATATATATATATATATATATATATATATATATATATATATATAATTATTATTATTAGTAGTAATAGTAGTAGTGTCATTTTATTATATTACCCCAATATTGAAATTATGCAATGGTCAAGAGAGAGGAGGAGGGGGAGAGAGAGAGAGAGATATTTTTTCCTCGTATTTTAAGACATTCAAGCTGACAGTCGACTAAAAATTCTTACGAACATTATTAACATCTAATTTTATTTTAGTTCAGCCATATTGAGATGTGTTGGTGGTGTAATGGATAGCTGCCCGGAATAAAAAAATCGGAGGGTTGATTTCAAATTTCAGTCAGGTTTGTTACAATCACTTGCACTCCAATACCCTTGCGAAAAGCCCTGAACCAATTTTCTCCTTCCAGCTATGGTATAAATACTAGAAATTGTATCTGGAAAAATCATTGTTATTCCCCAAAAAATATTCATGCAATATTCCCTCGTAAAAAAAAAAAAGAATTGTTCTCATTTTCCAAAATATGCTTCTGCTTTGAATGAGCCACAAACTCTTAATAAGCAGTAAAATAACAAATCAATCGATATTGATTTTCATAGCTAAATAATATTGTTAGATTCAGCTTAGTTTTGGCATGAGTTCAGCTTAAAGAAGCTTAAAGTCTCATTGTCAAAATGATTACTCTAACTACTGAATTTTTCTCAATTTTGTCCCTTACTTTTGGACGATCCTATTTTGAAAATAAATAAATAATTGTTATAATTCTTTTTCTATCCTTTGCAAATGATTCACATTTTAGTATGTTATTATGGATGATAACGACTACCAGTTGTCAAAATTTCAGCTTTTCACAGTTGTTATTTCTAAGAAATATTAGGTTTTAAAATTTTGTCCCTTAGTTTTGACGCTACTGTATATATATATATATATATATATATATATATATATATATATATATATATATATATATATATATTAGTGAATCTATATAATATCGCGCGACTCAGAGTTTCATACAGTTCTTGCAATCTTTAGGCGTGGAACATAATCTGACTTTATAGAGTTTGCGTACTCGTGGTGATGATTCAATATTGTGTGTTAAAACTTGTTAATTTAATTATTGTTGCATAAAATATTAAAATTAATTATTAATAATTTATATCATTCCAAAGTTGGAAAGGCGCTGAATTAAAAGAAAAAAAATATAGAAAATTATTTAAATTTAAAACTGAATTCAATAGTAAACATAATATCAAAGGGGATAACTGTCTATTTTTATATAAAATACCATATTTATACCAATTAAGACAAACTAGTACTCAGAGTGTAAATATAAAAGTAACAGTACAAATATAAAAATATTAGGTCGAGACTATATATCTAATGTGTTTGGAACCAAGCCTTATACTTATAAAGGTGAAATTATATAGACACACGTTATAAATTAATCTAGTAAAGTAATATTGGATTATATGTGTGTATAGATAGATACCCATACCCCCCATATATATATATATATAGAGAGAGAGAGATAGATATATTAGTGGACAATATATATCTATATCTATATATCTATGTCTGAAGAAAAATATACAGAAAAAACAAACAAAAATCTTAATATGCAATTATGCTGTATTAATGTTAATATAAAGTCAACGTCGGACGTTTCGGTCTATTTTAGACCATCTTCAGGACATTTTCATTTGAAGTCTTCCATGTTATAAAGTAAATTCAGGTTTATATTTCCAGTAGACAGTATATAAGCAAATATATGGATATAGATCCGACAGTATGAAGAAAAATATACAGAAAAAACAAACAAAATTAATACAGCATAATTGCATATTAAGATTTTTCTTTGTTTTTTCTGTATATTTTTCTTTCAAGCTTGTACGAAAATATAAGAATCTATTGATCAAGTAAGGAAAGGATTTATTATCGAACTGTTTTTAAAATTGTTCCATCGTTCTGATATTTTGGAATCATTTTTGATTTGCTTTGTAACGTGGAGGACTTCAAGCTTGTATGAAGATATAAGAACCTATTGATCTCTGCGTATTCCTATATCAACGGAAGGGATTTCTTGAACTGTTTATATAAAATAGTTCAATCGACTTTTTTAATATTTTAATATTTGGAAATCATCTTCGAATACGTTTTCACAACATCGCCCACGTGACGACGACGTGATCATATTTAAACGGAACGCTTATCTTATATAAAAATTTCAGTTATCTGTTTGGATTAGTTGTGCTCTTATGTCCATCGTCTTTTCGTGTTGAATTTTTATATGTTCTAATGTTAATTATGTTTAAATGAAAATATCCTGAAGATGGTCTAAAATAGACAGAAACGTCCGACGTTGACTTTATATTAACATTAATCCAGCATAATTGCATATTAAGATTTTTGTTTGTTTTTCTGTATATTTTTCTTCATACTGTCGGATCTATATCCATATAATTGCTTACATATCTATGTCTATATATATATATATATATATATATATGTAAGAGGATAAAATATATATATATATATATATATATATATATATATATATATATATATATATATATAAGAGGATAAAATCCAAGTAGCGCTATATGTACAAGACAGAGGAAGCATATACTCAGACCTACAAATTCAGAATTTTTTGAATTTGTAGGTTTGATCAATTGGATCGTGATTACGATTCAAATGTAATAAATTATAACCATGGAATATTAGCGTTTTACCGACATTATTTGGAAGTCTCTTCACAAATAGGATGTTAATTCAGTACACAGATCAATGTACACACACACACACACACACACACACACACACATATATATATATATATATATATATGTATTTATACCTATATACATATAAATTTAATATATATATATATAAATATAGTAAATAAATTTATATAAATATATAAATAAATATATATATATATATATATATATATATATATATATATATATATATATATATATATATGTATATATATATATTTGGTTAGATAGATGTGAGTTTGTGACCCTGGGTTTTCACGCTTTTAGCGATCGTCAGACAAACTGATTAATTTTTTAAAAAATTTGGGTTTATGTAGATTGCGTGTATTGGTGTTATTGTGGAAGTGGTGGGGGAAATTTCTAATAAGTACCGCGCATATAATATATAAATAATTATACATATATATATTTATTTTTATTTATATACACTTTTCACACACACACACACACACACACACACACACACACACACACACACACACACACACACACATATATATATATATATATATATATAGGTATAAATATATATGTGTGTATGTGTGTGTACAGTGATTTCTGTACTAAATTAACATTCTATTTGTGAACAGACTTCCAAATAATGTCAGTAAATTTTGTTTTTTATTTTAGCTGCTAGCTAAATAAAATCCTGATTGTGTTTTCGACTATGCTTACTTTGCCGAGTTCTGTTCTTTGCAGGATAAAACTTTGCATTTCTGTAACTGAGATCATGGGGAAAGACAGACCTGTAAATGTTGTAAGTCGAAGTTGTTTCAATCTTTACTGCTTTCCATGGCTATGTTCCTTTTTACGTAAAGGACATCAGTGTGTTGTCTATTCGTATATGTGTGTGTGTGTAAGTGTGTGTGTGTGTGTGTAATGTCGAATTGATTTGTTTTATACTTTTCGTGAGCTTAACAATCTATACGATCTCCTATAAAACTTCTAAACTCCATCAATAAGGATAACATTCTTTGAAATAATCAAGCGTCTGTTGTGTAAAGTCGAGCGATGTTGAATAGAAGTTACAGCAAACGAAGCAAAATATCAGCGTCTAAGGCGAAATGTACCAAACATCGTTTATCAGTTTACCGTAAAATCTAGTCTCTTGCTTTGCGTGCCGGAAGTTAAAGATACCCAGCATTCAACTGATAGAGTGAAATTGACCAGTGACACCATATGCCCTTTTCTATTTTTTATTTTGTTTAAAAAAAAATCTTATGATTTACTTTCCAATTCTTTAACAATTTGCACGTCTGCAAAAAGGACAAAGAAATTCGGAAAATCAAGGACTGCATACACAATAGAAATGTTCTGTTGTTTTGACTCATCAGTTGGGTTTGTTATTTTTACTTTTTTCATTATCAAATCAAGCGATCCTGACTGACATTTAAATTCTCGGAGATTTACTTTTAATGTTAGTCTTCGAAACACGACATTTAACACCGAAAACTTTTTAGGAGATTCAGTTAAAAGTTTAAGAATATTAACGGCTTTGCTTGTTTAAAAATAAGAAATGGAGTCATCATAAACAAGTATAACAAATTCATTAGAAAAAGTGAAAGAACTGTTACAAAAATCAATAAAATGAAGATGAAATTATTAACAGTAAACTTATTAATAGTTAACTTGTACTAGGAGCAAAACGCCTAAGCTATTTAGTAGGAAAAATTAGGGGCCGAAAGCCTAAACCGTACTCGGATACACAATCGTTCCTACACAATAAGCTATAGAGTAATTTGAAACATAACCGTTATCGCCTAACTAATACATATTAGAATAATACAATAGACCTTACTATCATCAATGCACCAATGACAAGCATATATAAATCGTAAGGCCAAAGCATCAACACGTAAGCCCTGAAGATTGGACTCAAGCGTGAAACAGACTGTCACCGCTTGTTGTTGAACTCAGTGACCACTTTTATAGTATATATATATATATATATATATATATATATATATATATATATATATATATATATATATATATATGCAGCATATCTTCATTCAAGGATATTGGGTTGAATAATCTTGACATACGTCAATTGATTTTAATTTTAATCCTTTCGAATTCTCGTATCATCTTAGTGTTGATATCAATTCCATTAAGGAAGGCGCCGTAGGTAGTTTTCTTTTCATTTCTTTTATTTTTCCCTAGTAGTTTCATTCTTATAAAATAAAAATAGACATAATATGTTCAGATTATTCAAACAAACATGCTTGAATGAATATATATATATATATATATATATATATATATATATATATATATATATATATATATATATCAACAGGCGTTTTTGCCGATTAATTTCAATGTTTGATTTTTCCAGATTACAAATAACCATTTTCAGAGAAAGAGGAAATTCAATCAGAATTTGTCCGAACATATATTCTTTTACTTTTTTGCCGAAATGAATTTCGAACAATTTCGGACGAACTTACCTCTGGGAAGAATTTTTCGTAAGTTGTCAAAATCGATCGATAAAAGTAGTTGGCACAAAATGCCGGCTGTTTTTCATAATATTTACTGCGTAAATACACACACGCACACATATATAACTAAATATATAAAGCGGATACACACACACACACACACACACACACACACATATATATATATATATAAAGCGGAAACTTTAGAAATCCATTTCTAAAACCTCCGCTTTCATTATTATATATATATATATATATATATATATATATATATATATATATATATATATATATATATGTTTGTGTGTGTCTGTCTGCAAAATAGAACAATAATTTCGTAGCTTGAAACATAATTAATGCCTGAATTCGGATCTGAAAGTTTCACTGTATTATGTCACATTTAGGAGATGATATGAATAAAAAATTTTCCCCATGAATCTATGAACTTATTTATATATTTAAATACGCACACAGAGAGACACTCATGTACGTAAATGTATGTATGTATATATATATATATATATATATATAGTCATCCACGGACAGACTGTTTCGCTGGTAATCAGTGTCGCTACACCTCAGATTGCCTCAAACCGGAATCGAAACCCGACTGATTTAGCATCAGATTTTAACCCTGACCTATCAGCGCCCGGTAGAGAAAAAGGAGAATTTTTACATACTTATTGTATGTTTTGTCTAGCTAATATAGATTGCATTATGAATATGTTTTTTCTAGCTAATTTTTCTAATTATGCCGCTTCAACGACAAAGCTTGTCAATTTTTTTTTACAAACTGTTATTTATTTAAAATTTCGTCATATTCTAATTGAATCTTACTCGCAAATTAAATATACGTGCATAAATTAGAAAGTAACGGCAATTTTGAAATAAAGGTGTTGTCTGGAAATTGCTTTCACTTTTGATTTACCCTCGTGTATGTATGTGTATGCGTATATATATATATATATATATATATATATATATATATATGTATTGTAGATTTGGTTTGGTTTGGTTTATTTTACGGCATATCAACCTCAATGGGTTATTTAATGCCAACAAATTTTTACTGCTTGTAATATTTCCTTTCAAAATAAACTGTAGTTGGTAATATTTTTTTCTAAAAATGTATTGCTGGTAATAATTTTTTTTTTACAAAGTATTTCTGGTATGTATTAAAACCTATTTTTACACTTTCATAGTGTTTTGACCCCAGTCTGGGTGTCAACTATTTGCCCATAGCTGGGACCCTACCAGGTGCTACCACCACGGGTCAGGGTGGACCTGAGAACATAAGCAATCAAGAGGGGGTTCCATGCTCCTCAAAACCTCCCGCTCAGAAGCCTTGCTGTTGGATCTAGTTTATCGTCTTACCCAGGACGCGGATGTAGTTTACCGTCATGCCCAGGGCGGTATATTGTAGAAACTACAACTATAATAGTCTCATACACATGTAAAATAAGACTAAAAATAATGGAAGCATTGGTAATAAAAAAAAAAAGGGCAACGCTCAGTAACATCAACTATGAAAACGGTCACAATATGCTGACCGTGTTTGCGAAAAAATAAAAAAAAACAGATTCTCACATAACTCTAGAGTAAATACATTCAGTTTGAATTAAAAAATATATCATTGATAATGGTTAAAAGAATAGTCAAATGCGCTCTAACATAAAAAAACCCCAAAACATTCGAACAATTTTTACATATATTATGTCCAGAAATGAAAAAAAAAATATGAACAGTAGAAAAATTAAATGACAAGCTTAACGCTATACTCAGTCTGCCGTCTTTAATGAAACTAGTATAAAAAACGGATTGCTGCTCAAATACACAATTATATATATAGGTTAGTTATTATGACATTTTATATACGTCTCAAAAGCCTATATCTACTCAATTTCGTACCCGGAAAGGAAATAAAGCAATTTCGAAAGAATTAATGGATTTATTTTTAATCCGTTATTTTTATTACTTCAAACGTTATTACTCTGGATACTCCTATTTGAAATAAACGACCATTTTTATTTTTATTTTAAACTGTGTGTATTATATTTATTGGCATGTGCATTTGATTTCAATTTTAATAAAAAGATGTACTCTCTGTCAGGGATGGAACCTGCGACCCTTTCGTTGGGGAAACCACTGTTTGATCTGGCGTGCTTTGCCGCCGGGCTACAGAGAGCGCTACAACTCAGCTTAATTGTAAAGCAAGCCGGATCAAACAGTGGTTTAATGTGCTTTTTATGATTTTCCAAATGTATCGCATGCTAGGCTCGCCTCCCCCGTATAAAAAAAAAACATAACGAAGTGATATCCCTGACAAATGATAACACCGAACACTGATCTTATGTTCGGGAAGCAAACGACTCGGGCATACTATACGTGCATATAACTGTATGAATACACCCAAACACTGAGTAATTATGTTTAGTCAACTTAGTTTTGTCGACTGCTAAATCGAAAAAAAAAAAAAAAAAAATTAGGAGGATTGTGTTGCACCAGTTTCCAAGTGATACAACGTGCTTTAGAGAATAAGTATTTTAAAATGCTCTGTTTGTACCTGGATTTGACCACAGACAAAAGACATCACTGCTAAATACGCAACGATATCAGCCACCAAATAAGCCCTACACACGTTATGTATATGTGTGAGTGTGTACTTATATGCGAGTGTCTACCTGCGCACATCACTTTTCGTATCCATCCCGATGATTCTGGCCTACTGAGACATGCTCGACTGTGTATATGTGTGGATATGCACACACATCGATGATCAAATCGAACAAAAACAAAGGGCACTGAACAAATAATGCGAACAATATCTGTGCAAATGGGAAGAGAAAAAAAATGGAAGACGGTAGTGGAATGAAGAAGGAGAGTTATCGTCTGAGAAATTCATTCCATCTTCGAACCTCCCGCCTTCCGAATGTCCCCATCCTCTAAAATGAATGGGGCTTGGGAAAAATCGACGGCCGAATTAATGGCGTGTGTACCGAAAACCCATGTTGGGGAATTGACAATCGTAACTGCGCGCACTCGCCTACAACCAAATATCCTGTTTGGCGCTATCGGCGCGGGAACAAAGCGACGGTCTTAGCTAAATATTAATCCATTGAACGCATTGGCTGCACTGACAATAGCAGATCCCGGGTTGGCACTAGCCAGAGACAAAAGGGCCGACGCCGAGCGATCAAGCGACTGCCCTCGGGTGCTGGTTATTTCCCGTGTCAATTTGGGCCACATGTGGCATCGGCGTGAATGAAATACACCAAGTGGAGTTTTTCTGTATGATTTATGCTTTTAGCGATAGAAATTAATGTAAACATGGGATGTTTACCTTGGTAAAAAAAATGCGTAAAGTTTATAAACATAACAAGTTTTAAGCTTTTAATAATATAAAACAGAAACGATATTTGCTTTTGTACACATTTGAAAATTACTAAATTGAAATGACATTGTCTTCACGCTCTTATTAAGAGATTTAACAAGACCATGATTTACACTTTTTTAACATTTACATTTATGAGCGAAAAATACATTAAATATAAAGAATGTATACATATATATATATATATATATATATATATATATTGATAAATATACATATTTTTTCTCTCCGGCAGCACTGTTATATTGCATCAAGAACTATTTTATTAGCACTAGCACTCAATGTACTTTAATTATATATATATATATATATATATATATATATATATATATATATATATATAAAATAAAGTGAACATGGAAGTCAACACTTACAGGCGACAGGTGACCTGACGATTGCGACTAGCATGAAACAGACTGTCGCCTCTGAGTGTTGACTTCTATGTTCTTTTATATTTACACACGCTCTATCTCTGATATTGAGCACATTATCCCATAAATATAGCACACCTTAAGAGTATATTTCTTCACACACACACACACACACACACACACACACACACACACACACACACACACACACACACACACACACACACACAGAGTTAACAATTAATTGCAGGCCACTTTCGAGAGCAGCTACTAGTTTTACTTTGTCGTACCTATCGGACTCACTGTTAAGAGCGGAGTAAATAGTTGTATCTTCATTATAAGTACCAAGTTAGAAACAACTGATATCGATGAACATATGAAACAACGTAGGTTCAAGGATAGAGACCTTGGAAAAAAAACCCTGCATTAATCCGACATTACCTATAAATGGTCGCGAAACGTGACTATTATAAAATGTGTTATGGGACCTTACCCATAATAACATAATGAACTATTCCATACGTAATAAATACTGCGCCTCAAGAGGAAGCAGGGAGTTCCGTCTGAAGTCTGAGTTCCGTCTGAAGTCTGGATTGAAGTCCGTCAGGAGTCAGTCAGTCGAGTCAGAGGCAGTCCGAAACAGAGCCGCGTTCAGACAATTACTACTAAACCTGATTGTTCGTACTAACACTTTTCTACCTCTCTGTATATATTGCTGTTGTAATATATCTGTGTTATTCCATATCCGCCTTCGAGTTCTTCTTTATCGGTTCTACCTTGGACTATCACCGTGGTACAAGGAACCGGACCATAACAGAATGGATCCAGTCAAATATCCGGCGATATCCCTTCAGAGTCCATGCAGAAGGCCAGCATACCTAACCGTGTTAAACGCCTTCGAGATATCTAAAGCTACAACCCCAGTCTCACTGGTTTAATCTAAAGCCTGATAGATAGATTCAATGATATCAGATGTTGACGTAGAGATACTGAAAGTAGGCTGTGTGAAGTGCGATGCCTAACGAATTCAGAGTTGATTATAGACTTTAGTACTTTGCCAAAAGAGGTATTATGTATAGCATTGCAGCTCAGACCAGACACCAGGTTAATTCCCAGGAAGCAGTCACTTCCAGCCAAACGCTAGTGGCGTAAAAATAGCCCTTTGGCCCCACGAATTAAATCTATAAGTCTTACGTAGGAGTAAGCTACTTTTATTCTACGGCCATAGATGAGCGAAGGAACGATGAAGCGAAGATGTAGGTAAGAGGTAGTGAACAGATTAATGGACGTTTTCCCTTTCACGTCGCTGTCAGTCGATCTTCTTGTCACTTTTCGTGGATACTCTCCGTTTTTAGTTGATCGTGACCACTGTCTTATAGAGTACATTGTTCTTTCTCTTTTCTTTGTCTAAAAAGTAATTTATCTTCATTCAGTGACATTTTTGTCAATGCCACTTCACTTAGGTGATAATCATCAGGAAATGCGGAAATGCAGAGCTCAGATGATTTCATTTAACAAGATATCGGCTAATACTGATGTCGATACAAATGTCAGTCTTAGTCCAATTCACTTTCTTACTGATACCATATTTATTTAATGATTCAATCGCTGTGTCACTTCTTTTTTGTTTCCGCGTGAAATCTTCACCCAGATGCACGCATGCGCAAGCGTTATCCAGAACGAATCATAGCAAAACCTTCCTGCTGTATCTAGATGCTTCATTCATTCTTCATTAAAGTCTTAAAGGGGTTGTTAATAGAAGCATAGTGAGATTAAAGCTGACTTGTTAAACCGCCGAGTATAACAGACAGTTGTGTTTATAGGTCATCAGCTTCTTTTTATTTTTTATCCCTGTCTTATTTTTTATCATTTATACATTGATCATACTTTCGGTATATAGGACGCATTTAGAATTTATCATATTTTGGAGGGAAATGTGCGTATTATACTCCGAAAACTACGGAAGATTTTATTTGCCTTACACAAAGCTACAAGTCATACGTAATCTTCAATATATGGTCCCCCATTTAAATACTGGTCACGTTCGACACGCTCTTCTATATAAACAAATAAAAGAAGATAGTATATACATATAGAAATATATACTTTATATTACGAACAGTGAAAGAAGATATTTGCTGATAAAAATGAGAAGAAATTTGTAAATATTTTATGATCAGATAAGAAAAAAAAGTAGAAAATATATCTAGTTTTAGTAAAGATATTGACGCCCATTAATTTTACACACAAGACTCCTCGCCCAGACACGTAGATAACATTACTTCGGAATTATCTAATGGTGTCAAGATTTAAAAAAAGAATTTTAAAGTTTAATTTGAGAGGTGATTTTATCACTCCAGGCATGAATATGACATTTCAAAATTCAGGAAACGCTGGCTGGCAATTTAATCTCATTTGCTATTAGAGCATTAATATCGACATTTCAGACCGATTGTAAATAGTACGTTGATGTGTGTGCGCGCGTGCGCGGGCGTCTGTATGATTATGTGGGAGGGGGAGAGGAGCGTTTATTCATGACATTTATACCGTTCTTAAATGTATGAAGAATACTTTAAAGTCGGCAATAGATAAAACAAATTGGATATATATATATATATATATATATGTGTGTGTGTGTGTGTGTGTGTATGTCAAAAGAAAACATATAGAGAGGCAGAATAGATAAACGAATACATGTTAGATATATAGATTAGCAAAGAGGTAGTTCCATAAACGAACTAAAGAAAGATAGGTAGATGTAGATAATTTAGTATTAAACTGAAACTATCTTTGACAAAGAAACGTGGGCATATATATATATATATATATATATATATATATATATATATATATATATATACTCATCTTCTTTGATTTATCAGGTGTTTCTCTTTTCTATCTATCTATCTATCTATCTATCTATCTATCTATCTATCTATATATATATATATATATATATATATATATATATATATGTCCTGGGTATGACGATAAACTACATCCACGTCCTGGGAAATAGTGTAAACTACGTCCAACATCAAGGCTTCTTATCAGGAGGTTTTGAGGAGCGTGGAACCACGTATTAATTGCTGCTGTTCTCAGGTCCACGCTGACACGGGTTGGTAGCCCCTGTTAGGGTCCCAACTATGGGCAAATAGTTAACCCCAAAACATTATGGATGTGTAAAAATAGGTTTTAAAATCAGCAATAAAGTTTTTGAGGAAAAATATTGCCAACAATTAAAATCTTGTCAGCATTAGATAACCCATTGAGTTTGATATGCCATAATACAAACCAAATATATATATATATATATATATATATCTAAGTTGTTGAAATCGTTCGGTCTCAAAGTAGTTATAAATGCTAACATTAAACAAGTTGATATCCTAGATGTTACATTTAATTTAACGATGAATAATTTCCAACCTTACGTGAAAAATAACGCTGTTCAAGTGTATATACATCCTGACTCCAACCACCCACCGCCCGTCATCAAACATATTCCATCATCAGTAGAACGGCGAATTAACCAGCACTCCTCTAGCAAAGAAATATTTGAAAAACATAAGACGATCTATGACAAAATTCTTAAGGATAGTCGTTATAAATCTTTAAAAATCAAATTTGTGGAAAATTATGGTCATTCCAAGAAGATAAACAGAAAAAGGAAAATCATATGTTATACGACTCCATACAATCAATTAATGTGTATTAAATTAGAACGTAAGTTCTTAGAATTAATTGAAAGACATTTCCCTAAAAAGGAAAATTTTCAACCGTGACACTCTAAAACGTAGCTATAGTTGGACAAATAATTTAGAAAAATAATCAAATCACACAATACTAAAATATTAAAGTTATATATATAGGTATATATATATATATATATATATATATATATATATATATATATATATATATATGTAACCCGGATATAAGAGAGTTGTCGGGACCGGAGAAGAAGTCTCTTATATCCGGGTTTCTCTTATATCCGGGTTTGGTCTATTTTGTTTAGTTAAGTATGGCTCTAATTTAGGACTAAAGAAAATCTCTCTTATATCCGGGTCTCTTATATCCAGGTTACATATACATATATATATATATATATATATATATATATATATATATATATATATATATATATCATCCATCATCAGTGTGGCCTAGACATGCGGACTACTCTGCATTACTTTAAAAAACACTTTAAAATGGGATATTCTCATATTCCTTTAAAGTATGTGATAAAAATTCAGTAACTACAAAAAATAAGCATTTAATAATAATAAAAAAATTATCATACAAAAGCATCATATTTTGTATTCTTTAAAAAACGACACCAAGAAGACGAATCAGAATTTGAACTTTTTGGTAGTAAGTGGAGCCTGGAGACAGAGACTGAAAAATAAAAGAAAATACACCATTTTATCATTTACTTAAAAATACAAAAAATTTTAAGGTGTTTTTTTTTCAAGAAATGCTGAGTAGCCCAAACATTTATATATATATATATATATATATATATATATATATATATATATGTGTGTGTGTGTGTGTGTGTGTGTGAGAGAGAGAGAGAGAGAGAGAGAGAGAGAAGGTGAAGAAATATAGTTTTAATGTGTAATAAAGTGCTCAATATCAGGGATAGAGCGTAGGTAAATATAAAAGTCAGTATTGAAGTCGACACTCAGAGGCGTCAGACTGTTTTATGGTAGACACAATCATCAGGCCACCACTTTAGCATGAAACAGTCTGACGCCTCTGAGTATTGACTTCAATGTTCACTTATATATATATATATATATATATATATATATATATATATATATATATATATATTCCTCCTCAGTTTTTCGCAGGAACCCAGATAGCGGAATGAAAAATGCCACAAACTTGACGAAAATAACGTTTTATTGTCAAAATTCTTATATTATTATTAAGATGAACGACCAAAGTTTTTTTTTAAATTGTTTTTTAAATTTTTTAATCGTTTCTAACACGTTCTAAATTTTGGTTAAAGTCTTCTTTTGTTTACGTCATCGCGGTGACATAAAAATAACGTTTTTTGGCTTTTTTATACGTTGAAAGCACATTGATTTGGAAATTCTTATAAAAATCAAATAATCGTCTGATTTTAATGAAATTTTCAGGACTTATTCACAAATGAATGAAATTATTTTTGAACTGTTGTTTTAGGAAAATTTTAGTGAAAATCTTTTTTTTTAAATATGTTACCCCACACTTAATTAATTTAATGAAATTTCACACAAAACATTTCTATTTCCTGAAATTTTTTTTTGTTAAATGTAGGAGTCTTTGGAGATTGTAAATCACCTACTTTTTTTCAAATTTGAGCTATCTAACTGAAAATCTGCTCTGAATTGAAAAATAATGAATCCAATAAAACTATGACATTACCTAATTAGAAAAGCTTTTAATTGCTTTTGTAAATAACTAATATTAAGGACATTTTTGTCTGAAGAAATAAAATTTTTCTTATGAATAATGAAGTTTTACAAGAATCTATTCATTTTTATAATAGTTTAAAATCGTGTAAAATTCTGTATTGGGCTATTTCCTGGATGTGATATAGTAATTAAGTGGAAACAAAATTTACAAATCTAAAAATGAAAAGATTAATCAACTTAGTTGTGCTATTCTATTTTTAAAATAATTTTTTATTTTGTATTTTTTTACTTAATGCGTTCATTATTTTCATGTACGGTAGACTGAAATTGCCATTATTATTATCTAAAAGTTTTCCCCCTTTATTATCTCGCTTCAGTTATGTTTCAACAGGTTTTCAAAATGTCTATCTCGCTTTAAAAGTTTAAAGCTTAAACTAAGTTTTACTTTTTTCAATTACTATTTCGCTAAATATTTTTATTTTATGTATTTACATTAGTGTGGGACATACTTCAATTGAGTAATCATGGTATTTCATTTGTTATTAAATTATAAAATTAATTGAAGAAAATTTTATAGTATTTTAAAGTTTTTTTTTTATTTTTGCATCTTCGAAAGGTAAATAAATGTTAATAAAATATTAAATAATTGCGGAGAATAAGTTCATTTGTAAAACTTGGTAGTTAAAAACGAAGAATATGGGTTCACTTAGAATTTTGACAATTGGGTCATCCATAATAGCTGTCATCGCTTCGTCTATCAGCAGTCCATCAAACTTTGAATCAGATGAACAGGACCTATCGTTAATAATTGGTTGTATATTTTTTTTTTATGTTATAAGTAAGTAAAATTTATTTCAAATCAGATGAACGTAACTTTAAATTTTCTAATTTTACTAAAATAACGTGTCAGAAATATATATTTATTTTTTGAATGAATTTTAAAATAGAAAAGCTTGTTTTGTTTACAAATTTCTTAAAATAAAGAAAATGGCCGCTTTTAAGAAAATTTTAAGAAATCAAAATTAAATTTGACATTCCAATCCATATAATTTCCATCTGAAATACTCCAGAATATTTTACTTAATGGAAATAATAAATTTAAATACTAACCTTTCAATTAAAGCTAAAATGAAATATTCTAAAAAAATTTGTAATTTTTAAAATTTAATTTTAAATCTTGGGTATCGAAAATTTATGCCAATATATATATATATATATATATATATATATATATGTGTGTGTATAAAGGAGAGATTATTGTTGTTCCGAGAGCAAAGAGAAGAGAGAATTCTCAAATATTTTTGGTTATACAGTGTAACCCGGATATAAGAGACCCGGATATAAGAGAAACCCGGATATAAGAGAGATTTTCTCTGGTCCCAAAGTGTTCCCATACTTACCTAAATAAAGAGAAACCCGGATATAAGAGACTTCTCCGGTCCAGACAACTCTCTTTTATCCGGGTTACACTGTAATGAGGATTTTTAAAAAGTATATCAGACTTTATACTAATATGGAAAATAAAATATAATATACTTTTAAAAACTCCATATTGTAACCGAAAACGTTTGCGGCTTCTCCCTTCTCTTTACAATCTATCTATCTATCTATCTATCTATCTATCTATCTATCTATCTATCTATCTATCTATCTATCTACATAGCGCGTAGCGTAGCGGTATACCAAGAGGAAAAAAGTGGTTGCTGTGTGGAAAATTCTTCTCGAGGTTGTTGTGTACGACATACTACTCTTGAAAAGGCATGAATCTATCTCATTTCTTTTAATGGTTAAACAGCAAGGCACACAAGACTCGCTCGCTTGGTCTGGCATCCGACCCGGGAGAAGGAAAACTAAGAATCACAACCGCTTGGGTTCGGGGTAGCAAATCCACCACGTAGAAAACTATGTGACACTATTTAGCGTTCGACTAACTAATTAAGCGTGAAAATTAAAAGCGAGAAATACTTAAGGCGAGAAGAAGCTATCACGAAAGACATACTGAGCGATGTTTTTGTTTTTTTTTAACAAAAGAAAAGTGGTAAAGATTTTATTTTCATTTGCGAAGAAAAGTTTTTTTTTTCGCAGAAGATAGGAAATTCGTAAGATCTCGGATCTGTCAGAATTAATTTATGTTATGACGCGGCGAATAAAAGCTAGCAATCTGCCCATGGCAATAATGAAAATTTCAAATTGGTCAAGTGGCTCGTAGGGCGAAATGCTAGAATATAATCGTAATTAGGTCGAGGATGCAACCGAGAAAAAGGATCAGCTGAGACCACTCCAAAGAAAACGGAAGGGAAAAGAGAAAAAGGAAAAGAATAAACCATTAACTATCTTTCGGAGATATCATTTGGTTTTGGAAAGGGACCACCTGTTTTATGTCCAGATCTTGACATGCTAAAAGTTTGTTACCGGGATAGATTGTTGACAATAGAAGTACGAAGGCGTTGAGGTTACAAAGAGATTCACTTGACCGCCCTGATGATTACTTGACGAAAATTTCGTTGATGAGTTCCAGATGACATTCAGTTAAGATAGAGACTTAATGACCACCCTACGAGTCGTGGGGGTTCTAGCCAGGGAAAAGAAAGAAAAGAAAAAGGAAGATAATTTTTTTCTTTGAGCGATAATTGTAAACTGAGGCCAGACCAGCCACACCCACGCCGCTGAGCGTTCATTGGCTGAATGGTGACGTGAGCGATGGGCGAAGGCAAACATATGAGAAAGAAGGGGAAACCTGTTGACGCCCTCTGAGGGGATTGGTGTGAGATAGCAATATGAGAAAGGAAGAATTTGGGAGGACAATTCCCTTAAGAACCCCTCTAAAACAGAAAGTAATAGACTTCCAAAAATGGAAAGTGATAAATTTTCCTGTCCGAAGACAAAGAAAATCCTTATTACGGATTTGGAATTATCGAGGAACCCAAACCACGACAGGCCCCCACCCGGTTTTGGTCGGCGTCCATATAAACGGAGTTACGTGGCAGTTGGGCAGAAGCGGACAGTAGCAAACAGAAGGCAGACAGCAGGCAGACGGTAGCTGTTGAGCTGTGAGCTCGGAGACCAGCCTCGCAGGACCTGACTGATAGATCCACGCATTACGACTTAGACTTCTAACCAAAAACAATTTATTTTTGAAGAACGACTTAGACTCACACCACCAAAACAAGTTTTACGAATATCGCCTGAAGATACTAAAAACAAGTTTCTTGAAAAACAACTTAAGATATTAACACTCGCCTAACAAACGCAAAGTGTCACGTATCCATAGAAGCGGTTTGGGAGAAAAATGTAGTCCTGTATTCAGCAAACAGATATAAAAATATTTGTTATTCTTTTTTTAACACATTTGAATTTTTCGAGTTGTTACTTTATTTTCTTTTAAATATACTTGTGCTCGAATTCGGCTTGCACTACGGCCCGACGACTGATCTATTTCGTCTACCTAAGATCAAATCAAAACGTAGGTAGGTTAGACTAGAAATCAAAGCAGTTACTACGGTAACCAGACGTTGGAGGCGAGCTGGGAACGACAAAGCTGATACCGAATCTAACCAGATTCCCATCCAAATCAGCCAAGGATTAGAACGTCACATTTAGCACCGCGACCAATACCAAGTCACATTGGTCGTCACAGGATAGCACGGGGGCAGAGGCACAGAGTGACGTCACAACTATTCGTTAAGGTAACATACTGATATGAGATATATATTCCGGAAAAATAATCTACAGGATATATATATATATATATATATATATATAGATAGATAGATAGATATTTCACTGAATGTGAAGAACGAGGAAGATTTTTCAAGTTTTTTATTTATTTTTTTCTAATGATCTTTTATGGGGCGAAGCGATTGTAGGAACTAGCTTAGATAATTTTATATAAATGCTTCAGTTATCTTCATACGCCTTTTACAATTAGATGTTCTTATAATGACAGAAAAGGATTTTCTTATGGGAGCAGATAGTTGTGTATGAGTGTTTTAGTGCTTCCTTATCATGATGAGATCACTTAAGTAGATTGTCTCTCTACCACTTAATAGCACCTGACAGTTTTACACTTCACCATGAAAGGAAACTCACAAGAACATTAGAAAAACACAATAAAAAAATCTTTTCCTTGTTCATCCCATTTAATGAAACAAAAAAAAAGAAAGCTTGCGGCCCACATCTACAATATATATATATATATATATATATATATATATATATATATATATATATATATATCATTAAAGATGCCTAAAAAGCTACTGCGATTAAGCTTTTATCCAATTTTTCTTGTGTTCCTATGAGTGATTTCTAAAGATAAAATGTTAAACTGTCCGAATGATCCGTGCGCTTTCCGCCATTATATTAGTCATTATCAAGAATGTTTTTGTTTTTTTCTGTTTTCAACTTAATGTGTAGATTTTTTTATACATGTTTCTAGGGTGATGAGAATATATTTTTATTCTCTAAACACGGTCAGCAGTTTGTGGCCGTATTCTTAGTTGATATTGTTGAATTTTTAGCATTTTCCTAATGCTTAAATTATTTTTAGTCTTTTTTTATATGCGGATGAGGCTATGGTACTTGTATTATCTACAAGTATGTTGCTGGTAGATTTTGAAATTTATCGTTTGCATCTAAATGACTTCTAATTGAGTTATGGTTAGAGAAGTGTAACGTGAGTCTTCTTGATAGGGATGTAGTGGTATTTCCAATAGAATTATTCATTTATTTGATTTGATCAGGAATACAATTCCTGAGAGTTCATGTGAATTCGTAAATGGTATTTGTTCGTTGCAATTTGAATTTTGCAAGCGAGTTGTTGTTTCTATAAAGTTCGCCGTTTTAATTTTGATAGTAGATAATTAAAGTAATTTTCTTGTTCTGGTCGACTGGGGTTGTGTATTTCTTTATAATGATCCTAAGGGAAAATTCAACCTGCTTATAGTTTACGTGCATTTGATTTTCATAGAGAATGTTAATGATGTTGTTTTTTATCTGTATGTTTAGTGTTGCTATTGGTTACCTTAAAAAGAAATAGTCTGATTTATTGATCTCTGAGATAATTGGAAAAAGCGTTATCAACTAACGTCTGCTTCACGTTTTTGAGTTATTTAAATAAAAGCGGACGAGAGAATGAATTTTCGTGCGTTCGCTTGAGTGAATTTTTGTAACGCCTATTTTATATATCAGTGGACATGTAAAAATAAGGTGCCAAGAGTTTCTACATGTAATTTTGTATATTGAAGCGGTGAATGTGTTATTACTAGATTTTACAAGTATGTCTAAGAATAAGAGAATATATATATATATATATATATATATATATATATATATATATATATATAATAAAAAAAAAGTCTTAAACACTAATATTCCATGGTCATAATTTATTCCATTGGAATCGTAAATACGATCCAATTCATCAGACCTATGATGCATGCACCCATTGCCGACTCCAAATGGTCTTATCAATCAAGAGAGGATACATTTGGCGTAATCTAGTCCCTGATGACAATGTCCCATACATATTCAAAATTGTTTAGTTCTGTCCGATAGCTTTTGAGTAAAATTCTGCAGGTTTAGTTATGAATAAGTTTTCGATGAACACTTGAGTCTGGTATTTATTAAGCAATAAAAAAAAAGATAATCTGTTGGCCCAAGATCAGGTGAATAGAACACGTGGCTTAGAACAGACGAACTGTGTTTCAAAACTCTTATTCTTGTTCTGTACGACATTGGGTGGTCATAGAGAAGGGCATGTCTCCTGTTGACGAGCACAGGGGCATTTCGACGAAACTTTTAGGGACACGTTGCAGCTGCTG